>OY728158.1:1553833060-1554433060 GCA_963277665.1 Viscum album | reverse complement strand
CCTACATTTTTGGAAGACTCTATTTTGAAAAAATTCACAATTTACCCAATAATTCACCACACCATGAGTTGGTTACTAATCAAAACTCTAGAAAATGCATGATTAATATGAATGGTTATCCTAACTATGAAACTAACAATGAATTCTTTGTTGCCTCATTTTTTAAAAAAGAAGACTAATTCTTACCTAGAAATACCGATCAAGAACCCAGGCGGGAGGAGAGGGATCCGAGAGGGGGGGACATCCCAAAGGGTCTTCAGCCATGAGGGGTCTCATGCGCGACTGGAGAGGGGGTTGGGGGACATCAGATGAGAAGATTGAGCCAATAGGGGAAGGGGATGTCGCTAGAAGTGGGAGATGAGAGGGGAGGGGGGAACGTCATAGGGAGCTGAGAGGGGAGGGGGACATCGTCTTTGGAGAGGGAGCTGATAGGGGAAGGGGAATGCCGCCGGAGGAGAGGGAGGGGGCTAGGAGGTGGAGGCGGAGTCTGGGAGGAGATCGAGATCAGGGGGGGGGGAGGGGGTCGGGAGGTGGTGTTCGGGGACGGTTCACCTGGGATGAGGATCCATAAATTGGGTGTACGTTTTCCCTATAGTTAATAAAAACCATAAGTAAAATTCGCAAGTAAAATTTTTCTTTCCCAATAGTTTAATAAAACCATTGGAAAAATACAAAATATAACACCTTATACCAACGGTTTACTAGAACCATTGGTAAAGGGTATTTATCCCAACAGGTTTTTTAAACCACTGGGAAATAAGTGTTGGAGGTCTGTCAATCCTATGTAAAGGTCACACTAATTCTGAGTGTTTGTGTGAATGAGGACCAGTGTATGTCAGTTTATGTTGAGTGTAAGAGTGAATTGAGTTTTTGAATGATTCATCAAGAATAGAGTATGTGTCATTGGTTGTATAATAGGTGCCACCCAACACTTAGTGAATTGCGATTAATGTTTCAAACTCAATAAAATTAATCTTTCATTGAAAAGGTAATATAAAAGTTAATTTTACATAGAACCATTATTTTTAAGGGTAATTTAATTTATCTTTATGAAAAAACATTCTACATAAGGTTAATTGAATTTAGCTTGACAAGGGTAAAACAAATTGATCCTTATACAGATTGTTCTATGTAAGGATAATACTGACTTATCCTTTTATAGACTGAATTATAAAAGGGTAAGTGGAGATGTCACTTATGTAGACCATTCAGAGTCTGGGTAAAACCGATAACCATTAGGTAGATCTAGAATACATAAAGATAAGTTGAACTTTCCATAAAACTAAAAATAATGTTCTCTTTTTGTTTACTTCTTCATCTCATGCAAGTATTCTTAAGTCAAATTCATGGTATGGATATGATACCACTGTTGGGGTTTAAATAATTATAATAACTGTTATTAGATCCTTTAGAAGGGTATAAAATCCCATATGAATTATCTACCTTTCTAGAAATATAAAAAATGCATACGAAACTAAAATTAATAAATCCTGCAAAACGTGTACCGTTTAGTGAAGAATCCATTGTATCATCTTAAACACCAGCATATGGGTTTGAGATAGATAACTGAAATTTCATCCAAAAGACATCCCAAATTTTGGGTGATAGGGAGTTCAGTCAAGGCATAAAGCAGACATCTATAAAAACCAGTAACACATGAGTCAGAATGGATCCAGTCTGTGGGAGGATGGACAAACAACCAATAAGAAACTGCCATGAACCCTAAACACCAATGAAACCACAAAAATCTAGTCAACCCCTTGAACCAGGGTTCGCTGAAACCAAAATAGGGAAGGAGAAACCTATAAGGAATTAAGGAAAAATGAATTTGAGACCCAACCATGGTGATCCAACCATAAACCATGAAGATCACACCATAAACCGGGCTTTGAGTGTTAACAGGGAGGATGGAAGCCCAAGCTGGAATGGAAGAATCGGAAGGAACTAGAGCATTGAGGCATGATTTTGACTTTGAGTGGGATGAGTGCAAAAGCCCAATATGGAACGATGGAATTGGAAGGAACTAGAGAATCAAGGCAGGGTTTCATCTTTGAGTGGGATGAGTGTAATGGATGAGAGAGAAATCAGGGGAGAAGAGGGTCGGTGGGGGAGAAGAGATTTGGTACCAGGGATTAGTGCAATGGATAATTGGGTATGATTGGTGGGGGAGACTATTTTTGGGGAAGAGGATTTTTAGGGGAGAGGAGGGTTTTCGAAGGGGGGGGGGATGCAGATGAGCCTGATAGAATTCGATTTGAGGGAGGATATACCCACGGTTTTATTAAAACCGTAGGTATAGAAAATCTATTCCAACGGTTTTGATAAACCGTTGAAATGAATGTGTTGGTATAGACTCATTTTTTAGTAGTGTCGGATCCACAATAGGATTCACTCGCTGAAGTTCAGCAACAACTTCCTCCTGTGTCTGATTCACACGTCTTCTGAGGGGAACGATTCTGCAAAACATCAGCAGACAATAAGGAATACATTAGGAAATGTACAAACTAAGCAATGAGGGAAATTAATCCCAACAGATAGGATTTTCAATATTTTGATTTCAAGATATCCAAATCAAAATACGGAAAATACTATAACTAAACCACAAGACATATTTTCCTTACCACCTCTAGAGACTTAAAGTTCATTACGATGAGAGATGGAAAGGAAATCAATCACAACTACCTCATAAGTCTCGATAAGATTTCACAATGAATACTGACTTCAAGACAAAATCTCAACCTGGAGCTCTAATATCACTTTGTCATGAACCAACTAAGGTACCTTGGTAACCCGATAACTGAGTCGGTCCTAACATATCTCAAAGGTTGTTATCGATCCCCATGGGTCGACAACTAGAACCTAGCATCATACAAACTAAAATTGGGAACAATTTTTTTCCACTAACATTGTAGAAAGAAAATAAAACAAAATAGTATGCATATCAAAGGAAAACTCCATTAGGAGTAAAGTATCGAAAGTTAAACAGGCACAAGCACAAAAGTACTACAACCGAACTACTAAAAGGGGGAAAACAACACAAAGTACCTAAGAAACAAATCACTAAGACCAAAGTTCAATTGAAGGATTCACCTCTAAGAGACCATTTTCCTTTACTCAAACCTGGAAGGAGATAACCTAAAAACACCTAAAGGCACAAGTAGGATGTGAGCCAAAGCCTAGTAGGATTTCAACCAAGTATTCTATAATAGATTCCAATATCAAATTAACCAGAACATGATCTAAATTTTAAAAAAAATTGGCTTGGAATAACAAGCATATTTAAACAAATCATGCTTTATAGAACAATTTCAAAAAATATGTCTTAAAAAAACACAATATATAAAATAGTTTATATAAATTCTGATGGTATGTAAAACAGTCTATAAGAATTGAATATATATGCATTAAAAAAATGAAAACAAGTGAGCAACATGGTCATGTGATAAATAGATATGATAGTCTAGGATATAGGTTTCCAACACTTTGAATACAACAAAGTATGTACATATTCTCCTTTAAGATTAAGGTAAAGGGATTTCATCACCATCACCTAATGAATGAGATGTGTTGATACGATGTTTTAGAACATTGTATAATTGTAAAGTGCCACCAAGAAACTCACTAACTATCTAAGGATTGCATGTTCTTAAGTACAAATCAATGATGGGAAATTCATTTTATAATAGAAATGCAATTCTTCCCATTCTCTATTTTAATTATGCCAATTTCCACTTTAAAAACCAAAATGGTTTTCCAATAAAAAACATTCTTTTTCACCGATATGAGACCCTAAGGTTTCCATCAAATCATTTTAACCCACTTTTTTAAAAAATGGGGTCTTGAAACCAATTATTTCAATTTCACACTCCATTTCTCATTTATATTCAATAATTAAATTTTCAAAACTATTCCATCAATTTCAAACCAAAACCCATTTCCCTCAAAAACCCCAATTCATTGGAATTTTTTTTTTCCAAAAAAATCAATTGAAATCATTTTTATTCAAAAATCGAACAATTTCAATTTATTAAAACAATTGAAATTTAAACAAGGCAATTAGATTTAATAAAAATTGAGCATCGTAACAGAACCACCTACTGAAAAATAAAAATCTCGCAATGCCAAATCCTAATCGGGATTTGTCCATGAAGAATGACGATCATGTAAATGGGAATCAAACCTATGTTTAAGATCCCAAAAAAAGGTATTGGATCCAAAAATAAGTACCAGGATCTATGGAACCCTATAGAGAAAGTGGGAGAATGTAGGAGGAAGATAACGTGAGGAAGAAACTAACCAGATTGAGATCTATGGTCATTCCTCAAGCTTTGAATCGCATAAGAGAGGGGTCAGAGGCACCAAAAATATCCCTTGGGAGCTCCAAGGAAGGGAGAAATGGATTAGGGTTGAGTGAGGTCTGTTTGAGACCAAAAATGTTGGCTCGAGATGTTTTAATAAAAATTTTAGATCTAGAAAAACCTGTCTACACTGTTTCTTGGGAAACTACACATAGTTAGGGAAAATTGTGCACATACTATGCAGATCCCTCTATCCAAAATATGGAACTAGAAAATAGTTTACCAAACCATGTGTTGGCCATGCGCAAACCACACCCCTTCCCAGAAACCTCAAGAATTATCATAAATTCACCTGTAGTGAACCCAAAAGAAACCCAACCAAAGCTCAAAAAGGGGGTTTTAGGAATACTTAAAAATGGTTACAGGGTGCTACACTCATTTAAAAACCCCTACTGGAGAAATATTGGAAGTAATTAGTCCTAATATTGGTGTACATCTCCAATTGGGAATTATTATGTCCAAAGGAAGAAAAAACATCATATAAAATGTGGTGTGGAAAGAATCCCACATTGAAATACTTTTGTATATTTGGAAGTAAGTACTTCATGTTAAACATAAATAATAATAGAATATTTGAAGCACATGGATATAAATGGATATTTCTTGGGTATTCATAAAAAGTAAGGAATATCGATTCTAAAACAATTGGATTATAAAAATAGTTGAAAGTTATGATGTTACCATGACCAAAAATGGTTAAAGTTTTTATTTTGTTGAGTATATTTCAATTTCAAATGAGGAAACTTTCTTAAAACTAGTCTAGAATGAGACGTGGATAGTGAAGGTGATGTGTCTATAGTAGGGTGATTTTAAAGGGATGAAACAAATTTTGATGATGGATCTGATTAAGAGGAAAATGTAGTAGGACCAATAAAAGGTGTTGTCATGGGCACTTTCAAATGATATGTTATTGTTGGTTACTTAGGTGCACCAGAGTGGCTGACCAAGGTTGTCTCTCAAAGAAAGAAGTAAATTTAACAACATATTAAAGGTATTTTTAAAGGAAAATAAAATTAAATAAGAACATTGATTAAAAGGATGTGGTTGCTTATAGTTTATAAATCTAGAAGAAGTTTCCAAGAATAAGATTGTATTTTTTTGTTTTTAATTTTGAAATCAAGTTCGATTAAAATGACACAACATAAAGATGTTTTTTTAGAAAATATTTAAAAAGCATAATCGATCTAACTCTACCTCTTCACTCAATTATTTTTCATTATCATTTAAATTAACATCCACTTAATTATAATCCACTAATTTGTTAACCCTCGGACCCTACGAGAGATAACTTAACCACAAAAATGAAATTACTTAAACCCTAGGATAGCTTCAGAACAAGCAATCACATCACCCTGCTTTGATTGATGTTCATAGGTTATCTTATGGTCAGTGGTTAATTATAGAACATATAAACTCTAGAAATGATTATTAATTGAGTTTAGGGATTATATTTGAACTCTACAAATTTATCCTATGTGGTCTTTTATTAATGATTAAGATAGCTCTCTCACAATTTACACAACTTCTAACCTTGTGTGTTTTTGTGTCAATTTTTTAATTGATTGATTAGTTTAATATAAATTAAAACTCAATTAATATATCATATTAAGTGAATTACAATAGATCATTTATTCAAAATAGATGAATGAATATGTTCAGAGTTATATCGATTACTAAAAAGAACTACTCTTCCTTGGGTGGTGTAGTCATCGTAGAAACGTTTTGCATGTGAAAAGGTTTAGAAAGGGTAGAACCCAATAAAATTTCTTCTATTGATTCCAGACCAATTTTTAAGATTAATATAATAATAAATTTGAAAAAAACAGAAGAAAAAGAATAAATAAAATAATAACAATGAAGTTTATTATGAAAAAACAAACATTACAACATGAGGAAGAAGATGGATTCGATGAAGGGATCCTTGCTTCAAGAGATACCCTTATTTAATTGCTTGAATAATTGAAGTGTAACCTCTTATAATCTTCCCTAAAATTCCTAATTCACATACCAACCACAAAAAATCAGAAAAAAACCAATTTAGAGAGTGTTGGGGAGGCTAGGTTTAATGTGGTTTCATGTGTGAATGGGGAATCTCGGACAAATATTTTAATCCAATTTGAACTGACTATTTGAACCCCAAAAAGAGTGAAGAATGTGTCCCTCATGAAATATTATTTGTGAGAAAATTGGTCCTCTAAATCCTCTAAAAAGTTGGGCCTAATCCAAGAATTTATGAATAAGTTATGGCTCAAATACAAAACCCATGTGCAATCTAGCGAGTCCATCCCCACTTTGAATTCATGGCCCATTTTCACCAACCAAATGCATGATTTAGCTCCAATTTACTAAATTAAATTTGTAGAAAATTATGGTAGGAAAACATTTAGAAACTATTAGGTTCAAATAATTCAAATAAAATTATTTATGTTTGAAATACTACAGTAAAATTTTAAAGGGTAAAACTAGAATTTTCATCAAATTTTCAAATGAATGATCTAATCCCAAATATTAAATAAATAAACATTGTTAACACAATGTGAGGAAATTATATCATTTATTATCAATAAAATATTCAATAAAATTGTGTTTTATCAACCAATTAGTGCAACTAAACAATCCAGTAGATCTAAAATAATTAATAACAACATAGTGTGTGACCGAACAACCCCATTTCAAACACGAGGGATTAAGGGGAAAACAGAAACACTGTTTCTATCTTAGGAAGAAGAAAATTATTTTTATGATGTTACTCTAGATGAAATTTGTCTCAAATCCATGAATGAAGAACATGATCAAATTGAGAAAAATTAGACTTGTGAAATTATCTCAAATCCAGAAAATAGGTGATCAGAACCAAATGGGTTTTCTAAAAAAATATCAATGAAGATGGATCTGTGATAAAGAATAAGGAACATCTCATATGAGAAAGATATTAATAAATCGATTGAATGAAATTTATGAATCATTTTCACTAGTGGACCGACATGAAACAATTAGATTATTTTTATCCATGATGATGTGTGAAAGGTTTGATGATTGATAAAAGCGTTATACAGGTTGAAGTAAGCACCATGGGATTGTTACTCAAGGCTAGATTAGTACCCAAGGAAGCTTGGTTATCATAAGGAAGGGTTGATCACAATCTCTACATCAAAAAGGATAAAGGTAAAAAGAAGGTGGTACTTATATATATTGAGGAAATAATTTTTATAGGCTTCAATGATATCAAATGAAATCAGTTTTTAGAATTAATGAGATGTGAATTTTAAATGTCTTTTTATCAGTTAATTTCCATTGTTCCTTAGGATTTATATAATTCAAAATGATGGAATATTTTTCTCTAAAATAAAATATTCTAAGGAGGTGTTGAAATGTTTTCAAATGGAATATTCCAAACTGATAGAAACTCTATCGAAGACCTAGATAAAAATGTCTAAAGATGGTGAATGTTAGAAATTGTATGTGAAACACTATAAGAAATTTATTGGAAGCCTAATTTACATGAAAAACACTTTTATAAACACTGTGTTTTACATAAGTTAAGATTCAAAATAAAAAATTTGTCTGAAGGAAATTAATATGAAATTTTTGAGATATATACTTCAATATATCAACCAAATAGTATATTGTGGGTTGTATTATTGTAGAAATTCATAGTAACGATTGGTGGTCTATACGAATACCGATTGGGAAGGTTTGGTTGATGATTGGAAATCTATATTTAGATGCATGTTCTATATTTTAAGCTCTTTCATTTCTTAGTAATGGAAGAAGAAGGACTGTATATCCTTAAGCACTATAGTGGTGAAATATGTTTTGGTAACTAAAGCATATACTCAATTGATACAGATTCACTAATAGATTAAATACGTTGAAATGGATGTGGTATCTCTAATTTAGATTATTTTTTATAGATCTAGTTATATAAATATTAGTAAAATACCATTCAATACTTGAGGATGAATCCCATTAAAATAAAGTATCATTTCTTGAGGAGAAGGTGGAGTAATAAGTTATCAAGATGGAATATGTGATGAAATGAGATCAAGTTTTGAATATCATGATAAAAAAATTACCCAAGTACATTTTGAATTAAATTGATTATACCTTGGAGTCTATACCAATATATCTCATTAGATGGATTCAAATACTGGAGCCCACTCCACCATATAAATTTCTTCAAGAGAAAGGTATGTTTTCTTCACTCATATCATGTTAAGTGATTATAACACTACATTTTTAATCTTCAAGGAAGTGATATTTGGGTTTTTTGATAAAGGAGGATAAGATATAATTGACAAAGGGGAAGAATACTCACTCATGGGGAGAGTAATTTGTTTGTAAATATAGGGGTTAAAGGCATGTGTTGGAGGATCACTACTTAAAATTTAATGATGTGTTATCATATGAGAATAATTTCATTTAACTACTGTTTCTAAAATTGATAATTGCATCATGTGATATTAGAGTTTATAATATATGAATAATTGGTGAAAAAATTAGGATATCCAGGTGTGTTTGGTTCCGAACTTATTTTAATCCTAATGAAAGTGATGTGGTGGTTTTTTTTATAATTGTTTGTAATTTTCAAAAAAACCAAAGGGGTAGATTGTTATCCAAAACCCTTTAGAGGTATGTGTGTATTGTGTTTGTTGAAAAGTTAAATACGGAATCAAGTTATGCATAAAATATTGTTTTGGATTCATGTGAATCCATCCTTGCATTTGAGTATGTGGAAGATGTTGAATAATAGATCAATTTAGAAGATAGACCCCACACTGTATAACCTTCTTCACACTATTGGATGTGTTGACTTTGGGAATTTTATGTTGTAGTGTCATTTAATATTCCATAAGAAAGGGTTATTAAGGAATTCACATGAATTTGTAAGTCTTAAGAAATCACTATCCATGCCACAATAAGGATGGTTTCACTATAATATAAGATTGGAGGATATAAAAGATATGGCTAAGACCACTCAAGGCTATCACCCAAGTAGCCTTCAGAAAAGCTAGAGGCCATGCTCAGGCACCATATAACTAAGAGGGCTATAAAGGATCATGTGGATTTGGGAACCCATGTATCTAGGAACAAGTTTTTCTGAAGTTAGGCCATAACACATGGCAACACCATGGTGAAGTGGTCATGGCGTGGGTTGGTACGACAAGATAATTTTAAAATGATATTGGGGAAGGTTAGATTATATAGTGTAGGAATTATGGATGAATGTTTGATGTAATATTTAGAGTTTTTGGGTCACATAGTAGTCAAATAAACCATGGTTTTGGGGTCATCCATAATGGTTTTTAATGATTTAGTGCCACTAGAAAATTTGTGGTGTCCATGTCATGGACAAATGGTTACGTTGCTATCCTATTGAATAGAAGATAACCCCTCCATAGCTATTATTTACATCACAAAGAGTCATAGGAATCCACACTACTGTGTAGGTGGCTATGAATTAATGTGTTTAGTGAGTTAATGAGTTAGAGGGGATCAGGTTGTAAGATCACATGAGAGTAATGAAAGAGTTAATGCATGAGTTTTTATTGGATCCTGTCAACTGTAGGCACCCACTTCATAGTATGGTCGACCAAAACATAGTGAAAATTGAGAATATGAAGGATTAACCATATTTTAGGTTTCAACAATGTATTTTATAAAAAAAGGATAATTATAATATGTAAAATTTTATACCACAAAAAAACTATGTAGTTTTAGTTAATTATAAATTTCAACTATAAAATGAAATAAGAAGTTATTAAATAGGTCTTATAGTGTCTAATTTATATTTAATGTTACAGTATGGTACCATTAATTATAGGATAAAATTAGAATAATACTATGGAAATTAGGTTCAATTTTAACCATTTTATTGAAAAGAAAATAGAGGAAAGTATCCAAAAATAAATAGAGTTTCAGAAGGATATCTCAAGGTTTCTTCTAGAAGATTCAAGGAAAGGAAGGAAAATGAAATTTCAAGTGTATAATCTCATAGAAAAATCCTGAGTGGGTGGGGAAGAGACACATTATGTTAAGTATATCATTTAAATCCCAATATTGTGAATAATATAAAGAAGGATACAAAGGTAATGGCGAGTTTATCTATTTTTCAAGAGGGGGTGAGATTTCTCATTTTGTTTGAATAGTGAGTTTGGAGGGTCAGTGAGAGTTCTCTATCATGTAACCCAAAAGAAATGGCATGATTTATTGTTTTGGTGCATTAACACATCCCTAATTTTATACTCCTTGGAATATCCTAGTTAGGTAGAACCAAGTAAAATTCGACGTGTTCCATTTATTTCTTTCATCAATCATTAAGAATATGTGAGGGAGAGAAAATGATTGTTCCTCATGTTGAGAGTAAAAGATCGAGATTAAGGGATTAAAGGGTTAAAATTTATGCTACCATAATTCACCCCCTCTTAGAAAAATTACCTTTATAAGAGAACAATATCCATATTAAGTGTTTTTAGTCATAGAATCTGATGGAGGTATTTTATTCCACATAATAGATGTGATGTGAGGTGATAGAAGCATGTTCCTCTATCTTCAATTTTGAATAGCCAAAAGTGGGGTTTATGTGTGATCTTTAGAGTGGTATTGGGGTTAGTAACCCTTGGGAGGAATAGTTATGTTAAGTTGTAGGTCACCTACTTCCTTAATAAGGTAGTATCAGTATCCACACATACAAACCAAGGACGTGAGTTCTCTATCAACAATTTTTGTATCCTACCATATTAGAGCTCATGCAAGATGTGGGTCCTCCACTGGGGTTAATATCCCGCTAACTTTGGTATCTAAATTGATGACATGAGTACCCCACCAATATTCTAGAGAAGTTATGTGGATTTATAACTTGGATAGTTTGGATGCTTGGTAAATGGTGTTATATTGATGGGATATAGGATACAATATTCCCTTGACTGGAATGAAAAATTCAAATGTAAGTAAGATCCCCTCCATGTATTCTGGTAACATTGTAGTATTTGGAAAGTTTAAGCAGTGTGGATTTCTTTGAGACTTGTGACTCCTTAGGAACCCCTTAGTGACATCCAAGATCTGATGTGTGGATGGCTATCTACTTCAACCTTCACAGACATTTCATTATTATGAGTATCGATAGTTTATCATGAGATTGTGACCCTCATGGGTTGGAGGTGGGATATATGGGAATTCTTTGTATTTACTTTAGAATTTTAGTGGTTGAGTATATATAGTTTATCTATCCCTATTATAAATCTAGTTACTCTTTAGTATCTTGGAATTTGAGCTGACTTACTGTTTTGGTTTCCCTCTTTGTCTTCCTTTTAGACAACCCTTATTCCATGAGTTGAGATTAATTATTTCTTTGTGTTCCATTTTTGGGTTTGGGGTGTCATACTAGGTATATTTATATTCAACCCTTCATAGGTCTTACAACCACGCATTTAGTGTCTAGAATGATGACACATTGGTTTAGAGATGGTTTGGGTAGACATGAAGTATACATGTCTTAATCAAATTAGAATTCTTATGCTGCTTGGTGATATATTATGGATGATGATGAATAATGATATTGGCAGTGACTATTATAGATGGAGTGTGATCTAGGAGTACATGAAACATGTAGGATATTCTCATTGATTTGTGTTTATAAGACTTGTCAAATGTACCGTTTCCCTTACCCTTTCAATGTGGGATATACTTGTACTTATTTTTTTATACATGAATTATGTAAAGTTCACTTGATAACACACACACACATATATATATCCTTCTCATGTTTTGGTCATCTTTTATATTAGAGATGTGTTTGTTTTAGGTTTTTATAGGATAATGACTCCCATTTTGGGAGATATTCCAACTTGGTGATAGTCATCAGCCCATGGCTTATTAGAGGTAGGATTTGGGTAGAACTATATACCAGGTGAGGACCTGATGGATATTTTCTTGTTAGAAAGAAATTGTATATGCTTCACTTTTTAGAAAGGGAAGATTACAAATTCTCCACATAATAAAATTGAGATTCAAACATCTTATCCATTTGAGTTTATTTATTCTTACATATGTGGGACCATGAGAAAGAAATAAAAAAATGGGTATAATATTTTATTTCTTTTATGTATGAATTTACTCATATTAGTCACATTATGTTTATGAAGCATAAATCAGATGATCTTATGGTGTTCAAGTGTTTCAAAATAAGTACTAAAAAGGAGTGTGGTTACTACTTAAAGAATATGTATATATATAATGGTGTTGAGTACTAATTGAATATTTGAATCTTACCTTAAGAAGAATGGTATGCACCATCAAATAAATGAAACATAAATATGACAATAAAATAGTGAGGCTAAATAGAGTAATAGGAACTTGATGAAGATGACTTGAACCATGTTAATAGAGATTGATACTTCTTGATAATTTTAGAGATAACACATTAAATCAGTAGTCCACATTAAAAATAACTATTTATATAGACCACATTTTGATATGTCAACATATGGTATATATTATAAGAATACCAAAAGTATAAAATACTTAAGGGTATTTGGAAACCACTGAATTATCAAAGTCCAAGGTTAAAATCATGGGATGTTTGATAAAAGATGTTTTTATGGTATCTTTTTGGGCTATCCTATAAATGGAATAGGATACCGATATTAAAATAAGTATTCGGGGAAGATCAATGAAACTATTGATGTAAAAGTTATGTAACAATCTAAGAAAAAAGATACTTATAAAGAAGAAAGATCCAAAATTGATGAAGATGAAACTGTTTATGTTAAAAAACATGTTGAATTTATAGAAAATGGTTGAAATTCTAGATTATAGTTTGAAGATATTGATTTAGCCAGTTAAAGTGATAAAGAAAAACCTAGATCATATTATCTAAATCAGATAATACATGTAGAGGTCCAAAACATCTTTAGAGATCAAGGACAATAAGTTAAAATCTGGAGAGCTTTGTGGACAACATATCATTCCCCACTATTTTCACAAGTTGAACCAAGTGATGTTAAAGAATATTTAGAGAATCTATAGATATTTAATGCCATGAATGAATAATTGAACGAGATAGAGAAGAATAAAACTTTTGAATTAGTTCCTAATTATGAGGATAATAATGTTTTTGAACAATTACATTGCTCCAAAATAAGTTGAATATAAAAGTATAAGTTTTGAAAAATAAATAAAGACATGTGTGTAGGGGGTATTATAAGGTTGAAGGTAATTATGTTTATGAGATATTTTAACCAGTTTCAATACTTTTAACCATATGAATATTTCTTTATATTATAGTACAAAGGAAATACAATATATGCCAAATGGACATTAAGTTTTATTTTCTAAATAGATAGATATAAAATGTGGTTTAAATTGATAAACTACATGGATTATTTATTGGGAAAGACAAGAACTATGTTTTCAAGTTGAAGAAGGATTAATATGGTTTGAAAAATTCATTGGGAGCTTGATATTAGAAGGTATAACCATCTTTAAAAAGATAAAATTCAGAATAGTAAGAGTAGAAATAAATATCTATATTAAATATGGAAATAAAGTATAACTCATTATAATTATTTATGTAGATGATGTTATTTTTACTAGAAATAAAGAAGGTGATTGTGAATAGTTTTCTATAAAGATGAAGAGTTATTTGAAATATTCATACTTGGTGAAATAAGATACTTTCTAGGTTTACTAATTTTACAATATGGAGATCATATCTTTCTTTCTAAAGAGAAGTATGTTCAAAAGATTTTAAATAAGTTTGTAATGAAGGATTTAAAAATGATTTACACACCTATCCTAGAGGGAACCATATTTTCAATAGATTTGGAAGGAAATTATATTGATCCAAAAGAGTTCAGAAGGCTTATTGGAAGCTTTTTGTACTTAAAATCTTCCTGAATAGATATTGTTTATACTTTCACCATTTTTTCCATATTTTATAGTGCACTAAAAATTTATCATTTGATGGCTGGTAAAATAATTCCTATGTACATAAAGGGAACAATAAAATATGGGTTGAAGTATGACAATAAGTTAAGGATTTATTTTTTGGTTATACAAATGAAAATTTGGAAAACAATGTTAATGATAGAAGAACTATAACTGGAAGAGTATTCTTTTTTGGAGAGTGGTTTCTATATTAGCACAAAAAAAGTAGAGTTCTGTGACCTCAAAACTATTCAAGTATAATATGTTTTTGAAACTAAATCCACTACCCAATTTATGTTGGTGAGAACCTATTTGGAAGACCTCAACGTAAAAGTGATGCTACCACTACTTTTGGGCTATGATAATCAAATGTGATTAATCTGTCAAGGGATGATATTCAATAACCAAGATCCAAGATCATTGATATCAAACATCACTACAATGAACTAGGATTTTACTATATATTCTCCTTAAATAAATAATATATTTCACACACTATACCAAACTAAAATTAAAAACCTTGATATTTTTTAATAGAAAAAATAACCATTAAAACATAGCTACTAAATTAGCAGGTATAAATTTAAGTAATCATATTACATATAGTCAATAAAGAAAGTGAGAAGAAATGGAATGAAGTATAAGAATAATTCCTTATAAATCCAATATTTATGAACTCAAAATGTTGGTAGTGTCTATAGGGTTTTCCCTTAATGAATCCCAATCCAAACTCAATCATTTAAAGCTTGAGAAAAACCATACATAGGAGAAGTTATAGCTTGTGGAGAATTTAACAAGTTCCATGCTAGATGAGCTGCCACCTGAAACTGAAACCATAAATTATCTAATGATTAGGTATTACATGGAGATAATAAGGGTATATGTAAGTATAAATTAAGATGATATCAATATGTAATAAAATATTTACATGTATATATATAACATGAATTTTTAGAGTTTTCAAATGGTCATTTTTTCTCAACTCAATTTATGCTTAAAAAATGTACTTTTTTTGAAATTGGAATTTTATTTTAAGGAATTTTTTTTATTATGATTGAATAATAACAATATATATTGATTGTCTGAATAAAATGTTAACACTAGATTAATTAGTATTTTATAGGAAAATAATAGTAAATATAACAAAAGTCATTTTCCTATAAAAACAATATGACGCTATATCTTATGTTTTTAATAATAAAAAAATATAAATTTTAGAATTTTAATTTTACAAAACAAACTTATTTTTGGAATTCAGAATACCAAAATTTATAAAGTATGTAATTTATAACTTTTTCTAAAAGGGTTAGTTTTTAGTTGAAAAATACGGTTTTTGGGAAATATTATAATTTTTATGATTTTATCATTAGGTAATCATATCCTTGTGTTGGGAAAAAATCTCTCATGGTAACATTGTAACATTTTTGGGTTGATTGTGTTTGTTGACAAAGCAGGATTTAATCGTGAATTGTCGAGTTCCAGAGATATTGTTGACAATCAATGTTGACAAAGAACCATGACAAAGGAATGGATGATCTGGAGGCGATACAAAAGATAAGTACAAGGTGGTGCCGTTTCCCAGTGTTTACCAAATTTTTGGGGTCCAAAATTTGGAGGCTGGTGAGAATCACGAAAAGTGGATATCCATGAAGATCTTATTTTAATATGGTGAAGGAATGAATTTCACGAAGAGAGGCTTCATGGTTTATAATTTGCGAAGAACAGAAGAATAATGGTGGTGATTCTTTGCGATTAAGTCAAGCTTTGGGAATGGCAGTGTTGAAGTGAATAGCGGCGGTGAAGGGATTTGTGAGAGAGCTTCGTGGTGGTATCACGAGGTAATTGATGGAACGATCCACGATTATGACGAGCTCCATGATCTGAGAATTTCTAAGGTGCTTCGCGATTTTGAGAGAATTCTGGTGGAAATTTCGGAGCTTCGCAATTGGCAATGACGTGGTGCTGACTTCGTGCAGAAGGGTCGAGGGTCGGTGGAATTGCCTATAAATAGAGGTCAACCCCCTCGAGAGAAGTATAGAGTTCTTGAATAAAATACTTTTCTCTCGGTTCGCGAAGGTAGTTCATGAAGGTAGTGTTCTTCGTAAAAGAGAGGTGCTTCGCGGCGACTAATCTAGCTCCATGAAAGGAAATGCACTTCGCAAGGCCGTGTGCTCTAAAGAGTGTGATTTGTGAAGAGGTAGGAGCTTCATGATATCCTAAGCATTCCGAAGGCTTGAGATTTGCGAGAGTGCATTGCGAGAGTGCTTCACGGGAGTGCTTCGCGAGAGTGCTTCGTGAAAAGGCAGGATCTTCGCGAAGGATTTTTTGAGCTTCGTGAAATTGGGAGCCTCGTGAAGTAGGGTGCTTTGCGAAGGTGTTTCCAAAGGTGGTTTCCTAGTGTTCAGAGGCAAAGGTGTATTAATCAGTGGATGAAATTTGAACTTCAATAGAGCATATATCAACAGTTGAGGATACATTCTTTCATGCAAATGAAGGGACCTACAAGTCTATAAACTATGAGTGGATCTTCTGAAGAAGTAGTGAGCTTACTTCAGTTGAGAGAGTAGTGAGTTCTCAAATTGTGAGTGGTTGTAAACTAGAAGGGATAGTGTGTTCGCTTCAAACTTGTAAACAACAGTGTACTTATAGTGGAATTGGTACCTCGGCACACTGCTAGTGTATGATCCTTGGACGTAGCCCAGTGAAGATGAACCAAGTAAAAATCATTGTGTTCTGTGCATGCTTTAAGGATTATTCATACTCTTCATCAGGAAAGAGATAGAAAAGGGTTTTGTCTAACAGAAAAACAAGATCATCAAGGGGAAATTGTTTCTATCTATCATACCCTGATTCACCCCCCCTCTTAGGGTATCTATCCGGGTGGACCTAACACCTAGAATATTAAAAAACCTTTTAAGTAATAAAATATTCATTTAAGGAATAAAATTATGAATTTTTAAATATTCTTTGAAATTATAAATCCGATATCCAACATATTTAGATGTAAATTAAAATATTATTTAAATAAAAACCATTTTTAGTATTTTTTTATAATCCACTATTTTGATGGTGAAATTCGTTTTTGATTACTTTTAAAGACACATAAAATTTATTAGTATTATTATAAACCAATTTATTTCATAAAAACCAGTATCTATGATAATATTATCTTATATATAAGTTTTTAAACATAAAAATCCACTTTCCCTAAAAAATTATTTTTACACATTATGTACAATTATTTTAAAATTAACATTTCGAACCCTAATTTTTTTGGTAAATTTATTTCCAAATTTTAAGCCAAATGTTTAAAATTATGTATAAGTTATAATATTAATTTTTTTCATTAATATTAATTACTAAGGTTAAAAATTAATTACCAAGGTAAAAGAAAATTAGGGTAAAAATAAAAAGATAAATGAAAAATACCTAAAACCCTAAAGGATATCTCTAAGATGAGTGGTCTAGGTTAGTGTAGGCCCACACTCACTTCCCCCTCAATTTTTTTACTTTTTGTATCCATTGAAATTTGAATGGTAACATTACATTATTGAAAATGTAATGGTTACTTCCAAAACCACAATTCTCTTACCTTATAAAATGGTTACACCTCCACCACTTAAAGACTCAAAACTCTATTGAATTTCTTGTTCAAAATATTCAAATTTTCTCCTCCTAGAACCCTATCCCACTTCTATAATCTTCTATTTACCCTTATTTTCTCAAGGTATTCTTTTCTCAGTGGGAACACAATCTTCTAATATGATTATTACTTCCACAACTCTTTTCTTTTACTCTACTCCTTACTAAATAATTTATAAATTTATCAATATAATTAAATCAGTATCATTAATATACTAAAATTTTATTATATTTATTGGAGAAAAATTATGCAATCCTTTTCATCTACTAAGAAAAAAACATGTATTGTGCATACATGCAGATTACTGCCTACACAAAGAGATGTTGTTCATTTTTCATCACCACCTATCATGGATGATAAAAATAATGATTTTTATGAGTTATAATATTTTATATAAAAAAATTATAACTATTAAATTATATTTTTTCATATATAATCTTTTCACACAATCATTGAGAAATGATATCATTAATCATGTGTATGTGTCGGACTACTACCTCCATGGAATGATGAATTCCATTTTCACTACCACCACCATTGATTTTTTTAGTTTGTATTTGATAATTATATATGAAATATATAATTAATATATATCAAGAATGTGTTTATTTATGAATAACACAAAAATTAATGATCATTATATGGAAATCCATCTATATCAGTAAGTTTCCCAAAACTAGTTTAACACTGATTTCATCTTCATGAATCATGAATAAAACTCCCATGTGAAGATATTATAACATTACAGGTCTTTATGAAACTTATCCTTTAGTGGTTTATAAATGATGAAATTTGGTAGAAGAAGGATAATCAACACTTTCACAAACATAGTTTAATATAGTTAAGATTATAACCACCCTATATTAAACAAATATTATAAAAATATAATACATGAAAAGAATTGTTGTTAATGAATAGTATAAATGGAAATGAGTGTGAATAATTTCCTAAAATAGTTAAATAATATGTTTATATTTATGATATATTTTCTTAATTCTCTTCCACATAATCAATGGTAACGGTAAGGGACTTGGTAACTAAAAATCCTTTCTTTGAATTATAAAATTTATTACTGAACTTAGTAGTTACAAGAATTTTCATTTTGGATGACGTTCTCTCTTTGTTTTTGGGGTAAAATAATTTTTTATCGAAATCCATTTTAATGATGGATATCTTTTAATTTTTATTAAAAACAAAGGATTCTTTTTTAAAAGGGTTTCATAGCTTTGTATTTTACATTGATGAATATAAAATGTTTTTAAAATTTCTCTTTTAAAGGCTTTGTTTCATTTTACTCCCTATATTTAAAATGATCTACCTTCAATGGAGTTATGCTTCATATTTCACCATATATTTTCGTTTTACTATGTGATTATTTTGGGTGATCAAGTTTTCAGTATCAATCAATTTAATTCATGATGCTATTTTATATCATTTGGATGTTTTTTTGAAACCCATTTTAATTTTATGGATTTTTATAAAAAGTGAATGATTTACATTTGGATGTTTTATTAAACCCATTTTATTTACATGGTCTCTTTATGATTTAAAAAATGAACGATTTTTAAGTGGCACACACAAGTTTATATGAATAATAGATGGGGTACTATATTGACACCAATGAATTGGTTATAAGTTTATATTTGATATGATAGGTATTCATGAGTAAATTTTAGTTTCTCATAAAATGTGAACTAATGGTGTGGCTCATAATTTTTCTCTATGATAATGTTTTTTCTATAGTTAAATGATGTTATTCATTATGATATTATGATTTTTATGATTCAAGGTTTATGTTAAATACTTCTAAGACATGTTATAGATATTAAATTTTCATATTGATATTTTGTGGCTTTATGTTCTTATTCCATTTACTTTAAAGCTCACTTATTTCTTTATGGATTTCAATCATGATGTTATGATATTTATCTTATTATCATGTTTTAACTTATTATTCCTCCAATGACCTTAAGGCCTTAATTTTTTATTGATTTTGATAATCAACCTTTTAAGGTGTGAGGTGGAACCCTTACAAGGCCCATAGGCATAAGTATTACAAGGATCGTAGGCCTTAAAGGAATTAATTTCCCGTAGGATTTGAACATTACATAAAACCTAGACTAACTAATCAGAACTAATCCTCCCCAGCATATTCATTTTGAAATCAGCTCTCCCCCTTCACATGGATTTTCGGTTAGGCTTTCCCATGCATGCACAAGCTTGTCCCGATGGTAGGTTTCATACCCTCTCATTCTTGCAATCCATTTAGCTTCTGATATGGTGAAAGATCCTTGCTCATCCACTTTCTGAAGTTTGTTCCTTGTAGGTTGTTTGGTTTGCATCTGCACTTAAGGTGGCCTAAAGGCCTTGAGGTGGCCTAAAGGCCTTACTGACCCGAAGGCCTTAAAGGACTCGGGGACCAAATCGGTGGCCCAAAGGCCCAAACTGGGGAATAGTCTCAGCTTCTTCAGTGCCAAATAGTACCTGATATAGTTCCCTCTACACTACCTACTATAGTATTTCTAGAGTGCCTAAAAATATGTCTCCTCTTAGATTTGATATCGGGTTACCTAGATGCACTTAAAGAGTCCTCACCAACGAGTCTGAGGCTCTTGTTCTGTGTTTTAACTTATTATTATTTACTCATTAATGACGAAATGTTTATTCACCCCTTAGGATTTGAGATCACCCCTTTCTTATGTATTCATTCGCCATATTATGAGGATGAGTCTTACTAATGAGATGTCTAGAAGATGGTATAGTATAGTTCCTTTAAGGAGGAATGATCATGAGTTTAAAAAAATAAGATTATTATGTAGCTAGTATCCAAACAAACTAAACCTATCAATTCCATGAATATTATTAATTATGAAATAGAATGTTTTAAATCACGTAAAGTATGTAAAATAAATTAATGTATAGATTGGGTCTCTATAATTGGTATTAGAGGAAAACATTTAGTTGTTTTTTAGAGACTATAGAATCTATTTTTAAAATTAAGTTAAGAGAACCTTAGTTGAATACTATAGAGATGATACTAAGTATAGGATGATATCCTAAAATATTGGTAAAGTATTGAGTAAATGGTTTTACAAGAAAATATATCTATGTTTGGATATTGGAAATTGGATATAGGATCTGAAGTAATTTTACATATGGGTAATAACCCCAAAGAGGGTGTGTTGGGTATTAACTCGACCATGACCTGGTGCTTGATAACTGTACACATGGCTAGAAACATCTAGGGGATATGATTTGGTTCATCACATTCTCTTTAAAAACAAATATAAAGAATAGATTTTTTAGTTACATTGAGGTATCATGATCAGAAGTATAGGATATCCCAAGTTAAAGTAACCAAGTCTAAACTAATAATGATATAGGTTTAACTAAAGGAATTTCAGGATAATGTGTTGATAAGGGTAAAATGTTTTAATGTTGAATCTATTTTATGTTATTTATTATGATAATTCCCCCGTATAATTTATTTTTTGACACTCATGTAAAACCTTTTTGTTATAGTAATGGATGAAATTAGAAGTAACATTGGGTGTGTGGGACAATGTAGATATTAACTTATTGAAAAAACTATAAAAATGTGGGTGGGAATGAGAAACCTTGTGATTATTCCAAACCAACTATCACAAAATATGATTAATAGTGTGAACATAGTCAAGGCCCCAAACACACTAATAATGAGAAAGATAGAGTCTCCTTAAGGATCAAGTGACGAAGATGATGGGGTAAATAATTTTTAATTTACTATATGTTAAAAATGTAGAAATAAGCACCATGTAAATTTCCACAAGGGGACTAGAAGATGCTTTACTTAAGGAAGAGGGGGTCATTGACCATCAAACTACCATAAGAAAATAAAGAGGATGGTTATCATGATGGGAGTGGAAAACATGCATCCGAAATCACCACTAACTATCCAATTCCTTGAATGTGGAAAACTTAGACATTATTTAAGTCAAATTCATACTCCCAAGGATAATAGGGCTGATAATCATGAACAACCACCACAACTGAGGGAGAAAGGTATAACCTATTCAATAACTAATGATGAGGTGTATTATGATAACTAAATCCACCACTTTATAATTGTGAATATGGGGCCCATATTCTAGCCACTATAAGTTTCCAAGAGTTTTTTCTAAGTGCACCACCATGATTTTTTGTTTATTAAATAAAATATCATGTTTTGTGATGGTTTCATTTCTAAATTTAAGTTTATGAGTATATAAATCTTCATATGGGTCATTTATACTAATTTGATGTGTTGGATTAACTATTTAAATATAGACACCATATTAAATAATCATGGTTAGATTACCCACAACATAATCATTGTTAAAAAATTGATGGGGGTGTAAAAAATAATGAGCAGTTTCTATAGAGAGATATAAATATAATTGAAACAATAGATGATAGTAACAAATCATCTTCATTATCATCTATCAATGTACCACCACCACATATAGGTCCTGATGTTTCTATATAAGTTAAAAGAACCATGCCAATGGTGGATGTACAATAAAACCCACCACCACTATCTCTAGCGAAACAAGACACAATGTTTAGGTGAAAAAGTGGAAATCCACCTACTTACCTCAGGGCTAGGATGTAAATACCCCAACCCTGTATCCTAGATCCAATTGTTACTTTATTACATTGGTATAAGATAAAAGTGACTACATCGCAAAAGACTAAATAGTTAGTTGTCTTGGTAAACTAGATACATTCCTTAATCTTACATACATTTGAAAACATAAAATACAAAATATAATTTCTTTGAAAACGTATTTATTATCTCTAGAATATCCTTTCATATCAATCATAGGACATTTCCTAGAATCCCAGGGAAAAGAAAGAAAATAAGGGTGAGATAAAATTTTTAGTAAGGGTAACACACAATGTAAAATATCATCAGTAAATAAGGAATAATCAATATAGTAAGTTAAATAACTGAAACACATTCCATTTAATCAGTAACATTAGAATGAAGAATAATATGACATGAATAAATGATAATCAATGAATAATGTATAAATAATCACATGAGATTTAATCTTATCCATGAATATCATAACTAATAAAATAATCATATGGTAATAAATAACTAATTTCATAATGATGGAATGCATAATGTTGGACATCATAAACATACCTTCAAGGTCACATGGAAATACATCTCATATAAATGGGTAAGACCTTGGTCAAATACCCAAAATAGTTTGTTTCATGAGACCTGTCAATGAATCAATGGTTTGTAATAGGTCTCACCCATCACTTACTAAGTCCAATGTATTTATTATATTAAATGGGTGAAAAATATTCAATATAAAAATTCATATTGAAAAGATAGCATATGATATGTTAATAATTTCCCCAATCAATAAACATAATCATAAGTTATCTAAATTATTATAGTTAATGGTATGAAATTATTACATCCCTATTAAGTCATAATATTAACCAAATAATGCTAACATAGATGAAAATACTTTAAAAATAACACTATAATGTTTCTTGAGGAAAATACGAGTTTCATTTTAAAATTACTTATTCAAAATCTAAAAATTTCAAAAATATTAATGAAAAACTTTTATTTGAAAATAATCTTGAAAACTTTTAAAGTAATATTCAAATAATTTAGTGTTCATGATGGTGAAAAATTCTATTTATGTTGTGTATGTAATAAAAACAAATATTTTTTTACATATTTAGTAAAAGTCAAAAAGTACATCATTCAAAAAATGACAAGAAGATTCCTTTGAAAATTTCTTTTATAGAAATTTAAAAATGGTTAAAAATGTGTTCAATAAATCATAACATAATATTAAAAAAATTATTGGAAACATTATAATGAAAATATGGACATGGAAGAAAAATATTCTTGATTGAATTGGAAAAAATGGATTTACTTAAAAACATTATTTCTATATCTTGAGTACTTAGAAGAAGAAAATGAAAGGAAAAATTATAATTTTAAAAAATAACAATAATATAAAAAAATATTTTGGGTTTAATATAGAATGATCATATAACTCCTCAAGAAAATATATAAATATAAATAAACTTGAATAATGATGAGATTATGAAATAAACCCTTACCGCTTTGGTTTCCTATGAATCAGAATGCCCATAGAAGAAATAACTTCAGATGAAAATTAAAATAGCATGAATATAAAAATAATAATTATATATAATATCTAAGGGTTATTATATATTCCCAATGAATTAAATAAGTGGTGAATATGACATATGTCTTATAGAGACAAAGTTGAGATGAGAAAATTCTTACAAGGATCATATCATTGAAGAAAGAATTAATTAATGAAATTGTTATGTGTAATAAATATAAATCCACATAAAAAAATTTAAATATAAATCAATCCAATCATAGGTAACATCACACATAATCATGACATAAATTAGACAAATAATTATAAGTATAACCCAATTAATATAAATTGAGTTATGAAACCCCTTACCACTTGGTAACTTTCAAGTCAAATCCCCTTGGCTAAAATAATTTGGATTGAAAAAAATAAAATATAAAGTATGAAGGATTCATGATATAAAATGTAAAAGGGAAATATATACACCATATAAAATAAATTAGGTGTATAACATTAAAACATGCCTCAATGAAGTGAAATTGAGACGAAATCTTTTACCTTAGGTTTGACTCATCACGTGCGTAATTTATCTCCCATAATAATAAAAATATGATAATTGTTTAATTTTTTAAGAAATCTTTTTATGTTTATAATTATTTTTATTTTTTATTACTTTTATTTATTTAATTACTTAATAAATTAAGTTCACATCAGATATTTTGATGATATTCTATTCAAATGTCCAAAATAACTTTAGTAAGTTGACTATGGTAAAAGAGGTCATTATCCCATCATATAAAAAAATAATATTTAAATAATTATCCTTTTTATACATAAATTATTAATTTAAAACAAACCATGAAATATGTTTATGAAAAATGAACTATATAATAATCATAGATACAGTATATTTTACATACACATACGAAACATTTCCATTTTTCAACGATCATGATAGAAAGAATGTAAGTATTATTTTATATTTACAGAATTATCAATATATCATAAATACCATATTATTTATTTAGATAAACACACAGAAACACACACACATATATATATCATCCATGTGATGTGGTGATGGAAAATGAATCACATCGATTTGTGGATGTGGCAGTCCACATGAATAGATGGACGGCATTATCATTTTTCAATGGATGGAAAGGTAAGAAACTAGATGATATATTATATTTTTATAATTATAAATATGTCATTAATATCATATAAAAACATTCAATTTATCATTATAACCATCCGTGAGAGGTGGTGATGGAAAAAAATTACATTGGTTCGTGAGGCGGTAGTCCGCCGTTTAGATGCACGACCATTTAATTTCCCATTTTATGGAAATAGAGATGGATATATGGTATTATATTGAAAAAAATTTTACATACATTAAATATACTTGTGTTATTATATCTTCAAATTTTAATAATATTTAAACGATGTATAAGAATAAAAAAAACTAAAACATTAATTTTAAAACTATACATCTTATTCAGATAACCTTATTTTATTTACACCTTAATACCTCTAAGGTTACTATTCTGCAAAAAGTGAGACCTCTAGAGTACTGGAAGTAATTTTAGGAAGGAATTTGGTTAGGTATCGTATGATCCAAAAGTATCTTGATGTGTGGATAAAAGTGTAGAGGGGGTTCCCTTTTATAAGTGAGGAAAGAGAATTCTTGGGATTTCTTAAAGTATTAAATTAATATAAATTAATTTTCATGTTAAAATGGATCCAAATTGATCAAAATAAAATATGGGATTATTATTAATCAAAATAATATCATAAAATATTATTTTTAAAAGTTTATGTATTTCTTTCACCCTTATGTTTTTTAACCACAGTTACCCCATTGACAATTATCGTGATAACACAGTTTTTTACTCTTTAGGGGTAAAAACATTTACTATTAAAGGAAAAGTAACCCATAAATGGACCATGGTTGATATTTTAAACCATATACCATTAAATTGGTGAAATATATGATTTTTTGAATTTTAAAATCATTTAATAAAATATTATTTATTAAAAAATATTATTAATATCATTTTTGGAAATACATGAAATAATATAATATAACATGTATCTAAATCTTGTAAAATTGTTCAAAAAATGGAATGAATTATATGATAAGAATTGAATGGAATTAATATGAAAAACCAATCAAATTTATTATGGTTTATATGTCATTTTAAATTTTATCTTTTGGTTTAACCACTTGGTTAACCAACTTTAACTTTAATTGTGGTAATCCCTTTTTCAATTTTAAAGGGTTATAATTTTACTTACAAGGTGAAAATTGGATCATAAATGGAAAAAAGATAATATTTTATACAATTAGTAATCATAACTATCCTCTTTCAATATTTTACAGTTTTTAATAATTTAATAAAATATATTTAACACAAAATATCACTTATGTTATTTTTGACACTACTCACATAATTTGAATTTGAAAAAAACATGATAGAAATATAATTATAATTTAAAAAATAAAAAATAAATAATATTTTTTTTAAAAATTCATGGGACACTTTTAACTCAAAAAAATAATATTACTTTTAGTGTTTTTAATATCATTTACCTGATTTTTCTATCACTTGCATAAACGTCGTGCCGTCATTTCATAAACATTTAATGTATTTATTTAATGACTAAAAATTTAAAAAAATTAACCTGATAAAATAAAATAATTTATCATTAAAATAACCATTTATAACCTAAAATAATTTTTTTATCCCTATAAAAAATATTATAGTTATTTAAATCAAGAAAGTTACATTTTTGACTTTATCTTTTACTTAAATATTAAAAAGGTAAAAATCAAAATATGGTACCAAGTTACAATATTTTAGATACTTTGATGTAAATGGATGAATTATATGCATAAGATAGGATAAAACTAAGTGATATGGTCATTTTTTAGTCCTTATCATATTAATTTAACCTTAATTACTTGATTTACACATATTGTGGTGATAATTATTAATTAAGATTACTATTTAAAACAAAAAAGGAAACTATTTAAATTTTTTTGAACATATGATTCCAAATATTAAATAAATTTTTGAAGATTAAATTTATAAAAGTGGTATAAATTAATTTAATAATAAAACACAAAACACCACAAAAATAAGTTATTTCAGAAAAATACCTTTTTAAGTTTAAAAATGTTTTTATAGGAAATTCAACCATAAATTTTATTATAAATAGTTTAATATAATTTTTAATAATATAATATAAATAATTTTAAATTGAAACTATTTTAAAATAAAATGGAACTTTTTACATGTTTGAAATAAAAAATACAATTTTTAATAAAAAGTAGTAATTGTATCTATTCATTGAAAAGAAATATTTTCAAAAAATTCCAAAAAATTCACCCTAAAATAATTTTGATAGGATTATTTAAAAATTAATATTTTTTATTAAATAAAATTCAAAAATTTCAAAAAATTAATAATAATATTTTATCATAAAAAGCAATAAAATCCATTTTTAATGAAAAAATATTTTTTGAAAAATAAAATGACTACTAAAAATTGAGTGATTATTTCTTAAGAAATAATCAAAAAAAATTTGTTGAGTTTTACCATTATATATATTTCATAATGTGGTTAATCCTATTCATATCTTTCAATTTGGCGACTATGTTATAACTGCAATCTTTAAATAAAAATATTTTAATAGTATATCATAATTAGTTTAAACTTGGTGTTTCGTGTAACGCAAGATATCAAAGATTTTTTTAATGAGAAATATATTCTAAAATATATGGGTTTTACATTCTACCCCATTTAATAAATTAAAACCTCATAATTTTATGTCGATCATCAATGGTTTAACCTTTATTGAAAACTCACAACGTACATAGGGATACTAAAAATTATTTTAAAAAGGGAAAGTGTAAATCAGAGAGGTTACCTGAAATATATCATATTGGGGTACCCATATAAAGAGAACAATGGTTTGAAGTTAAAATATAGGCATAGAATATAATATTAACATCATGGTCTTGTGAAATTTAATGAAGAAAAAAAATTTAAATTAGTTAGTGGTGAGAAAATCATAGATTCCTAAAAAATATAGGTAAATGGATAAATTTTTTATTTCAAGATAATTTTCTTATAGTTAAGGAATTAATTTACCATCTAGAAAAAAAATAAAGAAATATAATTACTTCATAAGTATAATTTCATTCTTTAATCAAATTTCACCTCAATCTCATCTTTTTATCCAATCGATGAGTATTCAAGATAAATTTTTTATGTCTGAATTAATGAAATAAACTTCAAATAGATCACATATTCTACAAAAGAATGAAAATATATTATTCATATATTTTCTAAAACCAAAATGGTTACCACAATTTAAGATAATACCCAAAATGTCTAAACCTTCATATGAAGAAATAATACATTAACCTCCAAAATTCAACAATAAAACCAATGGTTTAACATAGATTAATAAATAAACATACATCCCAAATAAAATTAACATTAAAGAAATTTTTAACCTAAAAGGATATCTCATACTCTTAAACTTAAACCTCCAAAAAATTTAATAGTATTCTTCCCAAATAATCCTTTATGTTAAGCTTAAAGGTCATATTACTTCAACCTAATAAAACCTCTCCCAAAATATGATTAATTACCTCAAGATCCAAAAAATTAAAAAACGATTTTATATTATTAATAAATATAATATTTATCCATATATTCTTTTAAAAAAATTCATAATAACCAATATATCATATAAGATAGTGTTAGGTGTTGCACCCTTGTCACAATTCAGTTGCGGTTTCCAGCCCCACGACCTTTTTGGATGCAATAGACTATCACTTGGCCCATGTGAAATCCTTTATTATAAAACTATATTAATATATTTCCTATAAATTTACCACAAAAATGAAAAACATCTTAAAAAAAATTAATCATCAAATTAATTTTTAACCATTATGGTTTTCTAAAAAATTTATTTTTTTAGAAAATCAAATATTCTTAATTGACTACTATTACATTAAATACAATTATCATATTAACTCTAAAAGTCATAGATAAATTTAAAAATTTTTCCACAAAATATAAATTCATTATTCCTCAGATATCATTTTCACAAAATCATATATTAAAACAATGGGTTATATTATGATAAATGTCTCCAAAAACATCCTAAATTATGATAAAATCCCATCACATAAAACTTCAAGATGGGTATCTATGCCTTTAAACTTATGATAAACCTTTGAATTATAAACCCAAGACACTTTATTTTTATCCCATATCACTATGGAATATCATATATTTCCATTGGTTATATTATTTCATTCATTATAACGGTTCATAAATACAATGTGAATTATTTTAAGAATATCCCCTGAGAGTGTCAAACTCGGTGCATAGTAAGGGATCACTCACTGTGTATCATAAAAATGAATGATATATATTTGACTAACTATTTTTTATTCTATTACCCCTAGACATATTTTTTCTAAAACAATGTCCACTTGTAGTATAAAGATTGGGATACATTTCTAGGAAAACCACATAATCTTTACCTTAAAAAAACTTTATAATATTTTCATATGATTAAACATATACTCAAGGTTATTCATGTGGTTTTGTTCTCAAATATATGATTTTCTAAATCTAGTTTCCAAGATTTTTACTAAATTTCTATTGATACCAACTATAAATACCCTGACCCTAATAGCCCATAGTTGATGGTAACTTTATTACATTATAATACGATACATGTGATCAAATCCCAAAGGACTAAATAATATAGTAACTTTAGTAAATGAGATACATAATTTAATCTCACATACATTTGAACACATAAATTACAAAAAAGTATTTTCTTTGGAAAAATATTTATTCTCTTTATAATAACCTTTCATATCAATCATTGTACACTTCCTGGAATCCTAGGAAAAGGCAAGAAAATTAGAGTGATCTTGAATACCTAGTAAGGGTTATGTACAACACAAACTATCATGAGAAATAAGGAATAATAAATATGGTAAGGTAAATAACTGAAACATATTCCATTTAATTAATAACTTGAACACAAAGAGTAATATTTATGAATAAATGATGTTCAAAGAATAATATATAAATAATCAAAAGAGCTTTATGTTTATCCATGAATATAATAACTAATAAAATAATCATGTGGACGTTAATAATTGATTTCACAATGATGGAATGCATAATTTTAGGCATCATAAACTTATTGTCAAGGCCTCATGCCAAGACATTTTACATAAATAGGTTAGGTCTCTGCCAAATACACAAACCAGTTGGTCTCATGAGACTTATCAATGCATCAAGAGGATATAATTATCCCCACCCATCACTTACCAAGTCCATTTAATTCATCATATGAAAGGGATAAAACAGAATCAATGTTAACTTTCATATTCAAAATCTAGCATACAAAATATTAATTTTCCCCAATCAATAAACATAATAATAAACCATATAGAGTAATATTGTGAATGGTATAAAAAGATTACATCCCCTTAAAATTATAATTTTAACCAAATAATCTTTACATGGATTAAAATTCTTTAAAAACATCACTTGAATATTTATTTCAGAAAATACCCTTTTTATTTTAAAATCACTTTTTCAAAATATAAGAATTTACAAAAAAATATTAAGAAAAAAAGTTTATTTGAAAAAAATCTTGAAAATGTGTTAATGAAGTTTCAAACCATTAAGTGTTCATGATGGTGGAAAATTATGTTCATGCCGTGTATGTAAAAAATCAAATATTCCTTTTATATTTTTGATAAAAACCAAAAGTACATCATCTAAAAAATTAAAAGAAGACTCATTTGAATTTTTTTATAAAAATAAAAACTTAGTTAAAAATATATATGATAAATCATAGTAGAATAGTAAAAAAATTATTGAAATAAATTTAATAAAAATATGGATATGGAAGAAAAATATTCCTGACTATATAGAAAACAAAGTCAGGTTTCCTTAAAACTATTCATTCGATCTCTTGAGAAGTGGGAAATGAAAGTAAAACCCCTTTGGATGAAATAATGTGTATTGAAACATAAAATACATGAATTATTAAGGATTAATTATATAACATGTAAAATTTAATTATATACATAATATAAAATAAATTAAGTGCATAATATTAAAACAAGCCTCAATGAAGTGAAATTGATACAAAATCCCTTACCTCGGGTCCAATTCATCATGTACATTATTTATCTTCCTGAATAATAAAAATATTTTAATTATTTAATTTCTTGATATTTTTTGAAATTTCATTATTCCTTTTATTTTATTTATTACCATGTTATATTTAATTACTTAATCAATTAAGTTAACAATAGATGTTTTGATGATATGCGATTCATATGTCCAGAATAACTTCGATAGGTTGACTATGGTAAAATATGTTATTGTCACATAATCTAAAAAATAATAATTATGGTTTAATTATCATTTTTATATATTAACTAAAGTTTTAAAACCAACCATGATAGTTATGAAAAATGAACTACATTATAATTATATTGATGGTAAGTCATATATACACATGAGAAAATTTTCCATTTTCAATGGTCATGATTGAATAAATGTAAGAATTATTTAAAATTTATATAATAACAATTATATCATAAATACCATATTATATCATTAAGTAAACTTTTATATATCATCTATGTGATGTGGTGATGGAAAACGAATCACATCGCCTTGTGGAGGTGGTAGTCCACACATACGCACAAACGACAATATAATTTTCCAATTGATGGAAAGGTAAGAAATTATATGATATTTTATCTTATTAGAATGAATAATATGTCATGAATATCATATATAAATATTAAATCCATCATTATAACCATCCATGAGATACGGGGATGGAAAAAATTACATCCATTTGGGTGTCGGTAGTCCGTCGTACACATGAATGATGGTTTTTTCCCATTTAATGGAAGAGGAGATAAATACAGGATATTCCATAAAACTAAAAATATATCATTATATTTAAGTTTCTTGTTTTATTATTTCATTATGTCTCAATAATATTTTGAAGGAGGCAGAATAATAAATAAATATAAAACATCCGGTTAAAATCCATACCCCTTATTTAGACAATCTCATTTTCTTTACACCTTAAGCCCTATTAGGTTTCTATTATTCAAAAAATAAGACCTCTAGAATGTGGTAAGGGATGTTGGGAAGTGATTTGGGTATGTATATTCTGAAAAATGGCTCTTTAAGTGTGTATAAAAGAAGATATAGGGTACCCTTTTATAAGTGAGAGAAATATATTCTTGGAAATTATTCAAGTATTAAATTAATATAAATTAAGTTTCATGTTCAAATGCATCAAAATTTATAAAAATAGAATATATAATGATTATCAGTATAAAAAATCTCATAAACTAAAATTTTTAAATGTTTAGGTGATATATTCATCCTTATGTTTTTTTAACCCCCATGTTAACCCTTTCGACAATTGCCAAGATAACATAGTTTTTTACTCTTTAGGGATAAAGGAAGTTACTATTAAAGGAAAAGTGACTCATAAATAGACAATGTTTGTTATTTTAAACTATATTACATTATATTTTTTAAATATAGAATTTTTAGGAGTTTTAAAACATTTAATAAAATATTATTTATTATAAAATATCATTATTTACATTTTTAGAAATATATAAAATAGTAGAATATAATATCTTTATAACTCATGTAAAATAGTTACAAAATGATAGAGATTATAATATAAGGATTAAATGGTCTAAATATAACCATCCAATCAAATTTATATAGGTTAGATATCATTTAAAACATTATATTTTGGTTTAACCCCTTGTTTAACCAATTTTAACTTTAATTTTGGTGATGCTTTTTAAATATTAAAGGGTTATAACTTTACTTATAAGGTGAAAATTGGATAATAAATGGAAAAGGGATGAAATTTTATCCCAATAATCATCAATGTTTTTTATTTAATTATTTTTATAGTTTTTAAATAATTTAATAAAATATATTTAACATAATATATCATTTATGTCACTTTTTAAACTATTCACGTAATTTGACTTTGAAAATAACATGAAAGAAATGGAATTATAATTTAAACATTTAAAACATATATAATGTGTTATTTTTATCTTCAAAATTCATATTATACTTTAAATAATCCAAATAATATTACTTTTAGAGTTTTTCAAATCATTTACTTGATTCTTAAAACATAAGTTGTTTTTATTCCCATAAAAAAATATTATAGTCATCATAAGTATGAAAGTGACATTCATGAATTTATTTTTACTTAAATATTATAAAGGTAAAAATAAAAGAAATATGACACCAATTTTCCATAATTTTGATAATTTTATGGAAATTTATGGCCTATACTCATCAAATAGGATAAAGGTAAGTGTTAAGGTCATTTTTCGTCCTTATCATATTATTTTTAACCTTATTTACCCAGTTTACCCATACCATAGTTATAATTATTTACGATGGGTGCCATTAATTAAAATGTTCCTAACCTGGAAGCCACTGAACTGGTGCTTCGAGCTAAGTCGTCACCTGAACTCAAGCACACCTCCCTGTACAACATAGGTTGCTGACTAGCAGTGAGGCTCTACTAAGTCATATGGGGAGAATATACCCTTTTTATCAGAGTAAGACACAACATATAGAATATGAAACAAAGGAAAAATGACAATAATAAATGAATGACAACCATGCATTAACAACCATTTCCTGAAATTGGGTACAAGCCTACAACCAAAAGACAGATATTCCATGTCATGTCATACAATGCTAAGTATAAGGAAAACCCAAAAAAAGTCAAACTGGAAAATCCCCAAAAAGGGTTCTAAAACCAAGTCTAGTACCCTCCTCCAGTAACATCCCATACCTAATCAAAACTCTAGCATAGGGACCTCACCCCTGTCTTTACCTACAACCATTAAGTCTTCTTAGGTACCCAATGGCGGCCTGAGCAGGGTGTGATTATAAATCAGCAGGCCACCACCAACAGTGTCTATAAAATATCCAGTCTAAATAGATAGTGTATGAAAGTGCCAAATGAAAACTAAAGTAAACAAAAGAATAAACAAGTTCCATTAGTTAATCATATTCACTTCTCCATTTTCATCATTAATTCCATGGGTTAGACATCTATATCATTTACACTGTGAACTATTCCAGTCAATTACAATGCAAGAGGGAATAAGTCAAGTTCCCTATCTCAATAGAGATAAATATCTCATAAAAATTACATCACACTTACCTAATATCCTTGATCTAGGTATTCTCGTAAAATGATACTGTTAGGGGCATATAGCCTTAGTCCCCTTCCCTAACCCATGTATTATAGGGGTGGGGTTTAGAGCCTCAATCTAACCCAACCCATGGGTGTAGATACTCAAGTCCAATAACCCACGACTACCAAGCCATGTTAAAATTATTATTTATCCATTTACCACATATACCATATCAAAAACCATACAAAATCGTTACATATAAAATTCACATTCCATAATTATTCAACCTATAAATCAACATCAATACTTAACCCATTAGCACATTTACCATTTAAATTGCATATCCAATTTAACCAATTTATCTTTCTCATTAATTAACCTATAAATCATATTAAAAAATTCCCTTATATTATCCCATTTAACATATTCATCAATTCACATAATCTAACCCATTTACACATTTCAATTAAAAACTTGTAAGCTATTTTTCACATTCACTTTCTTTCATTTACCCCTTTCACATTATACCAAAAAAATCCATTATTACATTTCCAAAAACTAGACATAACTACCACTAGTGCCTCTTTATAACTTGAACTAACATATATACATATTCATCATGGGATCTATATCAACATAAATCAATGAAATGCCTAACATTACAATTTTCCATGTTTGGGAATAATGGAACACACCATGGGTGGCCCTAAAACCGGTCTAATCAATCTTAATTCATCCCAAGAGGGTCATCAGGGGTTTGATTCAACATTTATAAAACCATTTTACATAATTTTATAGAAGGATTCAAATGAACAACAAAAGAGAATCAATAGAACAACCATATATGCACAAATCAACATCAAGACCATGGTATATGACTTGTAGAAAACCGACCTTGATTATTATGGTGAAAAAATTCTTAACCTTGTCCTTTGACTCAGATTCAAACACCCTTTGAAGACCCAACATAATATTCACAAGAAAAATAGGTTTTTAGTGATTCAGAAGAAGAATAATCAAACCACAATCCCTAATCTGGAAAAGAGAATAAAGAGGATAGTTAGAATTACATGGAGCTTTGATTCTCACCCAACGATACTACAAGAGGCCTAGAAACAAAGAAGATCAACCCTTGGAAAGATTTTGGAATTTTGGTTTGTCACTAGGGTTGAAGGAGGAATAATAAGGAAGAAAATCATGTGAGAACTCATAAATCCTGAGAGGGGAAAAAGGTAAATTCCCACTTTTTAATAGGGCACATGGTTTGGATGAATGATTTTATAAACCGTGCGCTAACCATGTTCAAAACTCTATCCAAGAGGGGTCTAATTCACACAGTTACCAAGGTATCCCACATAGTTTAAAAAATATACGCTAATCGTATAGAATAGCTTTGTCCAAGCCTATATGGTTGGGACCCCCCCCCCCCCCCTTGCATGGTTTACTAAATCATGCAACGATCCTCATAGATAACATAGTTTGGTAATATGGTTACTAATAACCTTGATTCAACTATGAAAAATGCATAGGGTGGAAAAGGTTTCCGTTATTTCATGTCCTGAACCCTCAGGACACCCCTGATCCTCCTCATACAACCAAAAAAACATTCCTTTAACCAAAATTAAGAGATTTAATAAAAAATTTAAATGATAATATACCTTCATGAAGTTTGGGATCTTATAACCTTCCCACATTATAACAGATCACCCTTAATCTACACTCCCAAGAACCACTGAGATTTTGAGGAAAATAGATCAAGACACTAGGCCCACATGTCTGTCTATCTCTCCCAAGTTTCTTTCTAAATATTTCCATGCCGCCACAACACTCAAACCAAGGGCACAATATTCCACACAAGGCTTTCTTGCTATAATCCACAATATGAACTAGATTCTTCTGAAATGACTCATCAACATCAAGCTCAACATCCTTAATATCAATCATATGATATGGGTTAGGGTGATATTGCTGAAGCTATGAGACATGAAAAACATCATTAATACCACTATACTGATATGGAAGATCCAATCATTATGCTACTAATCTGATCCTCTCCATAATCTCAAACGACCCCACATAACTAAGTGCCAATTTACCCTATTTATGAATCCAATGGTGACCTAACTTTGGTGACACCCAAAGAAACACATGATCACCCACCATAAATTCAAGAGGATGATGACACTGATCTGCATATGAATTTTTCCTACTTTGATCCATAGCCATGCATTTACAAATCAACTAAACTTGTTCTGATGTCTCCTGCATGAGACTCAGTCCTAACAAATCTAATTTCCCAACCTCTACTAAAAAAAATAGATATCTACATAGTCTACCATAGATCACCTCATATGGTGCCATCTAAATTGCATACTATAACTATGTTTTCTAGGAAAACTCAACAATCAATAAAACATTTTCCCATGATACACCAAAATCTAGGACGCAAGCCCTCAACATGTCCTCTATTACCTAAATAGTAGGCTTTGACTACCCATTCATATGAAGTTGGAAATATGTACTAAATAACGCCAGGGTACCAAGAAAATTCAGTAATACCTTCCAGAAGAGTGATGTAAAATGCAGATCAAGATCGAAACTACAGTCTTTGGTACCCTGTTCAATCGTATTATCTCTTGAACATACAATTCACCCAAATTATCTATGGTGAAAGACTCTATAATTGGTAAGAAATGATCTACCTTAGTCAACCAATCCATAACTACCAATATCTCATAATTCTTTCAAGGCATCCTCAGATGACCCACCATTAAATCCATCATCACCTCATCCCATTTTCATTCTGGAATGGGAAAAGGCTTCAAAAATCCACCAGTCACTGATGCTTGGCCTTCACCTTTTGGCAGGTAAGACATCACATCATAAAACCTGTAATCTATTTTTTCATCCCTAGCCACCAATACTATTTGAAAAGAGCACAATACATTTTGGTCAAACCAGGATGTGCCTCCCACTTCAATGCATGAAACTTATGCATAAACTCTTCCTACATACATGCAAGAACTACAAAACAATCACACACATAAATGATATTATCCTCACCAACAGTCCAAATGGAAGGTGAATCCCCACCTTTAAGACCTTTCTTCAAGAAAAACATTCCTGGTCCTCATATTATCTCTCCATGATCTAGCTCAGAATCATGGACTCAATTACCAAAGATGCATGGGTCATCTTCCCTTTACTATCATGAACCTATAGATGCATCTTAGAAAACAATTCCATCATCCTGCACTTGGAACTTGATTCCTAAACCACCTGGTTGTATCTTCTGACTCAAAGAATCTAAAACACTATTTCCCTTTACTAGTATATAAACCAGCTCAAAATCAAAGGATTGAATGTAATCAACCTAACTTCACTTCCTAATATTCAATTCACATTGGGAGAAGATGTACTTAAGTTTTTTTGATTGGTATTCATGATAAACAGTTTTCCCAACAAGTAAGCCGCAAATAGATTAATGCATAAAATACTGCTGCCAATTTCAGATAAAGTGTCGGGTAATTTCATTCATGAGGCCTAAAATGTTTTTAATTGTATGCAACCACCTGATCATTATACATTAACACCGACCCAATCCTAACACCATATGCATCATAAAAAAAGGTGTACCCCTTACCCAGCTTAGAAAATATCAGAATTGGTGAAATTGTTAACCTCTTATTCAACTCTTGGATAGAATTATCACATACCCTAGACCCTTCAAACTTGATGCCCCTCCCAATCAAGCTCAAGAGTGGTTCTACCAAATAGGAAAATTATTTTATGAACCATTATTAATAGATTTCCAATTACAAAATAACTTTATACATCAAAAACAGTCTTGGGTTGATCCCAAGGTACAACTTCTTCCTTACACCAAGATGATGTGAGCTAATAAATACACCCTATCAAATCAGAAATGACACTTGGATAGCTTGGCGTATATTTTATGTTCTCTCAGTGTACCCAAAATGATGCCAAGATGTTTGTAATGATCTTCATGAGTCTTAGAGTACACCAAGATTTCATCAACAAAGACAACTACAAATTGATCCAGGTATTGGTGAAAAATTTGGTTCATCAGGGTCATACACACTATTGGTGTGTTAGTCAAACCTAATGACATCACAACAAACTAATAAAATCCATACCTACTTCTAAAGGAATTACAAGGTATATAAGAAGGTCTCACCCTTAACTGATGATACCTTGACCTCAAATAAATCTTGGATAACACTACAACACCTCTTAGTTGGTTAAAAAGATCACCTATTCGAAGAATCAGGTATTTATTATTAACTTTCATCTAATTCATCTTCCTATAATCAGCACATAACCACAATGATCTGTCATCCTTCTTAGTAAAAAATAGTGGAGATCCCCAAAAAAATGTACTAGGATGAATAAACCTTTTATTATTCAACTCCTACAACTGAGATTTATGTTCCGAAAGTTCTACTGATGCCATTATATATGGTAAAATGGAAACTGGTTCTTCTCTTAATAACAAATCTATTGTGAAATAGAATTCTATATCAAGATGCAGCCTTGATAATTATTTAAGAAACACATCCTGAAATTGATCCACCATAGGAGGAAATAAAAGATTCTCTACTCACCAATCATCAAGTATAAGACATTCCACTTGGGTTGTGAGTCTACCAAACTATTGACAGACTAGTCCTGCACGACCTTTTGGGACATCCCATTCCCCATGATGGACATAAGTGGCTCCCTCAAGAGATGTGAATGTTACCCTGTGTTGGTAAAAATCAATATGGTACTAGTACAACACTACCCAATCCATGACCAAAATCAGATCAAAACCTAACATCTCAAGAACAAAAAAGTACCACAGGAAATGATACCCACCAACCATAAGCGTACACCCCTTTCGTTGCCAGATATTTTATGCTAGTACCACTAATGGTGTATCAATCGACATGAATTTATGTAATTATTCCACCACTAGACCCATCATACCCACAAAATGAGTATAAATAAAAGATTATGAGGCACCTATCACTACTAGAATTATGGGCAGTTGAGCGCATCAGTATTAGCAGCCGCCATTTGGCGGACGCTAAAAGGGATATTAGCGGACGCCATTTTTCCCGCCTTTTGGTTGCATGTATTAGCGACCGCCATTTGGCGGCCGCTAAAGGGTGTATTAGCTTCCGCCAAATGGCGGCCGCTAATACTGAAGAAAACAAGCAGTGGGATTTTTCCCTCGTCTTCTTCAACAAGACCTGCAACTCCTCCACATCGCCGCCCACCGCCGCGCTGCCCCCTACCGCCCCACCCCCGCCTCACCTGCATCCATTCTAAACACATCAGTGCACCTCAAGTTACCCTATGGTCTCCCCCCATCATCACCCCACCACAAAACGACTCTCCCTAACCAACCCGAACCCTCCCTGGCCACCGTGCATCCGCCATGGCCGGTGAGCCAAGCTTGTGGCCGACTTCCGTGTTGCCTACTGCATCACGGACCAAAAACCACATTTTTTTGGGGTTGATCTTTAGCGGCCACCATTTGGCGGCCGCTAAAGGCTTTAGTGACAATCCAAAAATGTCCGCCGTTTGGCTGACGCTAAAGCCCTTATTTCTACTAGTGTATATTGAATAAATCACTAACTAGCGTGAATGCTATAGAAATCATACCTTGAATGGTTGATGGTCTAGCCTCACCACCTCTAGGTGTAGAATGAACTACATGAATAAGACCTACCCCTTTACCCTGGGATTCAGTATGAGTTCTTAGTGCTGCACTACCCTATTGATATGGACGCTCTCTCCCCATATTACTATACCCACCACCTTGATCGATACAACAAATCAAGCTCTAACTACCTGCATGATATAGTTTAATTGACCCCCTACCTGCACTCGAAATTGACCTCAGTCCTCTATCCATTCCCAGCTATTAATGGTTTCTACATAACCTCTACAAACCTCCTCCCTAGGTAATATTTCCAAAATGACACTTCCTTCTTTTGGAAGTCGCACTACTGGTCCGTCCAACTGGAACCACAAACTCACCACCTAGAGCCTCCTTTAAGCTCCCTTCTAAAATAAAACCACCACTTCTAAAAACCTATTTAAATAGAATATGTTCACCTGGGACTTAATATCATGTCTAATTCCATCCTAGAAACATCTCATCAAAGCATCCTCACCCTCTACCAATGCTGGAACAAAGCATTGCAAGTCAGTGAAAGGACCAGCATAATCCATCACTGACATAGTCCATTGGGTCAACCTCATAAAATCTATAGCCCACTCCTACATCAAGGAATATAGATATAAATGATCCAAAAAATTATCCTAGAAGTATTTCCATAAAATACCATTAACCTTCAGAGTCTGAACCAAAATATTCCACCAGCGCTTTTTTGGTCACTACAACATATATGTTTCCAAATAAACTCTCTTCTCAAGAGGAGTCTCCAAGTGACCCAAAATTGTATGAATGAACTCTATCTATAATTCTACTACCTCAAGTGCACCCTCTCCAAAAAACATTGGAGGGTGATGCAATTGAAAATTTCTATTCAGATCAAACATACTTGACATGACCCACCCTGGGTCCCATTCCATCATCTAAATAAAACAAGAGATGTTCTCATGGAAATGATCTTATCCTTGGTTATCATCGAACAATGGGTTATATTTCTCCACTATTGGTGGATCATTCTCAGAAGAATAATATTATCACCATATTGGAACATGTTTCCATGGTGGCATTTTTCTAAAATGCTAAATGCACATATCAAAACACATAACATAAAACTTCCATAGTTAGCATAAAGAAGGATCTCTACTATCCATAAGAACTTATCCTGTATACTCTATTCCAACAGATACAACTAATTTTCTATCACTACCCTCATCCATCCCTAATGAGATTCATGGTCAACATGGGGTAAACTAACTCACACAACCACACCCCTTTTTCATTTAACACTTATTTTACTATTTCCACACCTATAATATAAACATTTCTCTTTTAGACACCTATCTATATTTCTAATTTGTCACAAAAAGATTTAAAACCACTTATGAATCTTCCTTAGGTACTATTTCTTACCCATTACACCACATTATGTCCTTTTACCCATTTTCATCATCTTTATTAGACACCATTTTCTTCATATTTTCAAGGAAAATTAAATTAACACTACCCTCCATGTCCCACAAACCCTTCCCGTGTGTGCCTACCATGATTCATGCCACATATATCACTAGGTTCCTATAATGATGCATGAATGTAAAACCCATTACCATTTCATTCATGAGAAAAATATCATAAAATTGTCACATCACACAACAAGTGCATCACCCAATGGTGAAATATCATTCAAATGCAACAACACTCATCAAGATCCACAATTCCAACCCTAGGTACTTGGGTTTTCCATCATACATGGGTTAGATACTCCCAAGTACAATCTCATTTCCAAGGCCCGACACTTCCTAATATCCTGTATACCATTCTGAAATAGGAAGTCACATAAAAGTACACCTATGATACCTTTTTTAATGTCACCAACCTAGAATCCACTAAACTAGTTCTCCTTGATGGGTTGCCACATGACCTCAGGTGCACCTCCCCATATTTCAGAGGCTACCGAATAACAGTGAGGGTATACTAAGTCATGTGGGGGACTATAAAATCTTTAGTAGATTAATCCATAATAGATAGAATATGACAAAAATGAAAAATAATAATAATAACTGAACAAAAACCATGCAACAACAACCTTTTCCTAAAACTGGGTACAAACTCACAAACAAATGATAAATATTCCATATCATGTCATACAGTTCTAAGTGTTAGGAAAAACCCAAACAAAGTCAAACTAAAAAAATACCCAAAATGGGTTTTGAAACCAAGTATGTTCCCCTCCTCCATATACATCCCATACATAATCAACACTCTAGCATAGTTCCCTTTCCCCTTTCTTAACATGCAACCATTATGTCTACTCGGGTACCTAATGGAGGCCTGAGCAAGCTGTGAGTAAAACTCTGTAGGCAACCACCAACGATGTCTAAAAAATACCCAATCTAATCCAATAGTGTATGTAATTATGAAATGAAATGTGAAGTAAACAAAATAATAACCAGGTTCCATTACTTAACTATATTCACTTATCCATTTTCATCATTAATTCTATGGGTTAGACATCTATATCATTTACACTATGTCTTATGCCAATGAATTACTATGCATGGGGGAATTATACAATTTCCCTATCTCACTAGGGATAAACATATCATAAACAATTACATCATACTTACCTTGTAAACTCAATCCAGATAGTCTCATTAAATACATATGTTAGGGGCATAAAGCCTCAATCCCCTTCCTTAACCCATGCATTTTAGGGGTGAGGTTTAGAGCTACAGTCTAACCCAACATGTGGGCATATATCCTCCAGTCCAATACCCTAAAACTGCCAAGAAATGTGTATATGATTATTTATCCATTTACCACATATAAGATGTCACAAACTATACACAGTCATTACACATAACATTCACATTTCATAATTATTCAACATAAAAATCAACATCAACCCTTAACCCATTAGCATATTTACCATTTACATTGCATTGACCATTTAGCCCATTTAATTTTCTCACCCCTTAACCTATTAATCATATTAAAAAATTACCATACATTATCCCATTTAAAATATTCATCATTTCACATGCTTTATCCCATTCACACATTTCAATTACAAACTCGTAATCCATTTGTCACATTCCCTTTATTTCATTTATCCCTTTAACATTATACCAAGAAATACCTTATAAAAATGCTAATGACTAGAAAAAACTTCCACTAGCGCCTCTTTATAACTTAAACCAATTATCAACAAATTTATCATGAGATCTATCCTAACATAAACCAACACAATGATTAAAATTAAAATTTTCCATGTTCGGGAATATTGGAACACCCCATGGGTGGGCCTAAAACCGGTCTAATCATTATCAATGAATCCCATGGGGATCATGAGGGTTTAAATTTATCATTAAACCAACCATTTTACCAAATATTACTAAAGGAATCAAATGTACAACATGAGAGAAGAAACAACACAACCACATATGCGCAAATAAACTTTAAGACTGTGGGATAAAACTTATAGACAACCTACCTAGATTCTGATGGAGAACATATTCTTAATCTCATTATTTGACTTTTATTCAAACACCCTTAAAAGAAAAAACCTAATATCCCTTGAAAAAAGTGGGTTTTTGGGATTCAGAATGAGAAGAACGAAACTAGAAGCCCTAATATAGAAAAGAGAACAAAGAAAAGAGTTAGAATTAGTTAGAAATTTGATCAGTACCCAATGACACTACAAACAGACTAGAAATAAAAAATATAGACCATTGGGAAGATTTGGGTGTTTTGGTTTTCACTAGGGTTGGAGGAGGAAGAATGAGGAAGAAAATTGAGAGAGAAATCATAAACCCTAAGTGGTAAAAAAGATAAATTCTCACTTTATAATGGGGCACACAGTTTGGCCACACAGTTTTCCAAACCATGTGAGACCATGCACCAACCTCTATCCAGGATTGGTGCAAGTTGCATGGTTACCTGGAGATACCAAACTGCTTAAAAAAACATGTGTTAACCATGCAGAATGGCTCTTTCCAAGCCTGCACGGTCTGGCCTCCCCACTTGCATAGTTTACTAAATTGTACACCCCTTCTCTTGGATAGCATGGTTTGCGAACTCGATGAATATTAACCATGTTCCAATAATAAAACATGCACAAGATGGAATTTTTTTCCTTTTTTTGTGTCTTGAACCCCAGGACACCCCCGAGCCTCCTCACACAACTGAAAAATAGTCCATTAACTATAATTAAGAGATTAAAACTAAAATTTAAATGAGAATGTACATCCACAAAGGCTGAAATATTACTTTCATAACGACCAAAAATAAAAGGAAAATATTTAAAAAATTTGTTCCTAATTATTCAAAATATGGAATTCATTTTAAATATTCAATTTATATAAGTTGAAGTAATTAATTTAATATTAAAATGAAAAGCTCCACGAAAAATAATTTTCTAGAAAAATGCTTTTTTAAGTAGAAAAATGTTTTAATACCAAATTAAAAAAATAAATTTGATTATAATTAACATAATTGTGTTATTAGTAATATAACAGAACTAGTTATAATTTTAAACCATTCTAAAATAAAATTGAACTTTATACATTTATGGAACAAAAATAGAGTTTTTAATAAAAAGTAATATTTTTCTTTATTCACTGGAAAATCAATACTTTCTGAAAAATCCCAAATATTCACCCTAAATTAATTTTGATATGATTATTAAAAAAATAATATTATTATTAAATAAAATTTCTAAAAGTTTTAGAAATTAATTATACTATTTTCTCATAAAAATTAATAAAAACGTATTAGAAGAAACTGTATTTTTTGAAGAATAAAATTACTACTAAAAATTAAGTTCTTATTTCCTTAGAAATAACCAATAAATTTTTATGGAGTTTGAAATTTATATATATATATATTTAATAATTTTTTTAATCCTATTCATACCTTATAATTTAAATTCTATGTTATAATATTATCATTTAAATAATAATATTTTTATAGTATATCGTGAATCTTTTAAACTTGTTGTTGCGTGAAACACATGATTTCAAAAAAATTAACCTTTTTAAAGAGAAATATATTCTAAAATATTTGGATGTTATATGGGAGAAATTTGGGAACTAGGTTTGATTCTCTATAACACGTGAACCCATGCAGCGTGTATAGAAAACAATTCAAGTTTTGGAAGGATCTGTTTGGGAACATGAAGAGCCACCTAGAGAGAATATGGAGGGGAATCCATCCTATACCAAAATTTAACTTATATGGTTTTATGAAGTGGGTAGATCATGTAACAGTGAAAAAACTGGGTGAGGAGATGTGTGGTTATCTATTAAAGATATCAACATAGGTGAGGGATAATCTGGAGAGGGAACATGTCAGTACGATAGAGGTGACTACTTCAAAAAGTTATGAGAGGCATCTGAACATAGTTCTCAATAAGCCTTATATAAAGGAGGTGAATTATTAATTGAATTCATCATTTGACCTCAACTTTCTATTGGAACTTCTATGTCGAATAACTATGGTGGATGAGAGATTGCTGTTTTGTTGCAGTTATTATAAAAATAGGGAATAATATTTTATACATTAAAAATAATTTATGATTATCTATCATTGTAGGCTTGAACTATGAACTCAAGGAAAAATTTAATATTCATTAAAACTAAACAATTTTAGGGAAGAAATTAATTTAAGGGGAGAGAATTTAATGACTTAATATTTCACTATATATTTTCCTTAAATAAATAATATATTTCACACACTATACCAAACTAAAATGAAATGCATTAATATGTTTTGAATATTAAAGATAGATATTAAAACTTATCTATTAAATTAGCCTATATAAATTGAAGTATCTATATAACATAATCAATAAGAAAAGTGAGAATAAAGGGAATTTGGAAGTAGAAAGCTTCTAATTAAGACCATTTATCTAAACTTAGAATGGAGTTAACTTCTCTAGGGTTTTTACCAATCCTAATCAAAAAATAGAAAATAATGATTTGAGAAAAATTGTATATGGGAGAAGTTGAAGCTCATAGAGATTTTCAAAAGTTCCATGTCGTGATCCATCCCAATGGGGCCCATTCCACGACTCCCTAAGCCCACCTCCAATTGGGTAGGGGATGGTGACTAGCACTGAGTAGGTATATAATAATCTTGGGAGGCATTGACTATGTACCTATACGCACACACCCATCTCCAAGACAAGAAATGCTGAAATTTATAAAACACTAAGTAAATAATGCATGCATACCACTATATCCCAACCAACAGAGTACAATAAGAAAGTAAAGTGAAGTGAAACTATGAAAAATACAATCCCACCAAAAGAAGTCTATAACCATAAGTCCAACCAGTAAGAAATGGTACTAGGACTGTTGTCTATAACTGTAGGAACACACCTCATCTTTCCTGATCTCATAAAGCATCGTTTGGTTCTTGTCCACCTAGGACTCCATTGAAAGGTTGCACGTCTACACAAGACATGACACATTTGGGAATACCTATGCAGGGGTGAGTATAACAATACTCATTAGGACACCCTGAAACCAAAAATAAATATAACAATGGAATGTACAATGAACTCTACACGAGTATATTTCTAAAACACATATAAGAATACCTAGATATACTCAATACAAGACACGAAGTCTAGAGGTAAGTCACAACTACTACATACCAACATTAGGGATTCATATTGAAGATTTGACGAAGCACTCATCAGGGAGAACACACTCCTGAGTCTGATAGCACAGATGACATTCATATGAGAAGTACTGTTCATTGGGAATTGTCATGAGAGAGATATACACTGATAGATCAGAAGAGAGAGATATGATACATTGATGAGTATCACATCCAGTGCCATGGGGTGATTCCAACAACTCAATCTAGATTAACCCACTAAGTAGAGGATTAACTCCCCATAAAATTGGTTAGGTTAATACTGAAGACTCTACCTAGGGCATGAATAATTAATAAAGGATCCCACTCCAGGTCTCTCAAGGGATTCCATAAATCTCTCTAGAAAGTCCTGATGAATGGATCACATTCCAATGAGTAGGAAATGATTCATAAATACCTTCATGGAAAAATATAAAGGGAACAAACCCTAATGAAACTTGACTAAGTTACAGAGTACAAGAGAATCAAGAAACGTAGAAAGGGGTACACAATGTGTAGTAGGGTCAAACATTGTGTCCCTTGAACCTGGTTACTACCCATGTACAACAATCCATGTCTTTAGAACATGTCATGTAGAATATGGTTACAAAATGTATAGAGCGAGTAACACACCATGTTCTTCCATCCGGGGTCCACCCATGTGCTTTGGATGTGTTCCAGTACATGGTGTCAACCTGTGTAACCTTACCTGTGTACCAATACATGGGCTATCCCATGTATTGTGTACAAGACATGCCGATTGGTAAAGTACATGTTTTATAGGAAACCTGTGTACTCCACCCTATGTCTGTGTACTTTCCAAGTACACGCTGAGTGGTCTAACAATTAAAACACACCTTGTAGTTGGGACTACACATTATGTGTCATATATTTTCTAGAAATTAATCTTCTTCCTCCTTATCACCTCAGCAAATATATAGGGTTCCAATCCGGTTCTCAATTCACCTTGAAACACAATATCTAGGTTCATTTCACCACCCTAACACTGAATCTATGTGTTTAATGCCTTCAATTGGATCAGAAAACTAATTAAATCAAATCTGATGCATTTCACCTGAAGAATGATTTCTCCCAAATCACTTAAATTCTTCTATCTCCATCTTTGCCTCACCTCTGTTAGGCCATTCCAATACTGTATCTCAAATTTCATATCATTGAAACAAGACACGAAGGTGTAACGATCGACCGTTCATGAACACATTGAAGAACGAAGAACACTCATAGAAATACCTAGGGAGAAAAGAACAAAGAAAGAATCTAGGAATGAACCTTATACATTGTTCATTATAGCCTCGATCCATTCTTGTAAGAATGATAAACAATAAAAACAATAATCTATATAATCAAACCCTATAAATCCCACGAAGTATAACCCATATTTCAAGGAATGATTGAATTTTAGATCAACTTCTTCATTGGTTGGTCAGTTTTCATCATTTAATTCAAGAACAGGGAAGGAAATTAGAAATAACACATCCTACCTAGGAATTTAATCACTCACTGTTGAAGATTGATTGTTGTTGGTGAGATATGTTAAGAATAACATTCATCGATCTTTGATCCACAGTTTCATTTTCACCCATCGAGAGAAATCATTAGGGTTTCATCTCTAGAGCCTCCAGGGAATTCTAGGGTTATGAGACTAACATTGGATCCCTTCCTAAAGGTTTATTTAAAATAAAACCACCTCCACATCACTGCATTAGTGAAACAGAAAAAAATAAAACAAATATTTCAATTTATTTTATTCATTAATAATGCCTAAGAAAAATTTTCATAGTTGACCCATGTCAACCAATGTTAAGTTTCACATAAGGTAATGTTTCTATTATTAATGCAACAAAACCCTTAGATTTATGATCCAAGAAACCTTTTATAAGTTATTCCACTTTTTCATAAAAACTGTGTGCATATGATATTTAAAATTTTAGTATATTTAAAACATTTATTCCAGGCACACTGAGCCTTGGAATCTCACACCGTCTCAGTGCCTAGTCTTGAATATAATCAATATAATATTTAAAAATAATACAAGTAAAATCTGGGATATTACATTCTCCCTACATTGGGGATTTCCATCCCCAAAAATCCAAAAACAAAGCTACTCAAAAAGATGTGGGTATTGTGCATGAATCTTAGCCTCTCGCTCCCATGTGCTCTCCTATAGATTACTATGCTGTCACTAGAGAAACATCAAATTGATATCTCACCCACAAAGGATTCTCTCCTAATGATCCTCAATCTCCACTAGGTACTCAGCAAAATTCACTCCATCCTCGATGTCCAGCTCAACCCATTCGGTGATGTGCAATGAGTCTTGCACGTACCTACTCATCTGTGACACGTGGAAGATGTTGTATACCCAGTCCAACTGTAGGGTTAGAGCTAAGTGGTATACCACATAGCTAACTCTACATAGTACCTAAAAAGGGATGATAAACCTCATATATAACTCACCACCCAAACAAATATCCATAATCCACGACAAGGTGAAACCCATAGGGACATGTGGTATCCTTCCTTAAACTCCAAAGGCCTTCGTCGCCTGTCAGGATAAGATTTATGATGTATTTGTTATATCTTCATATACTCCTATATGATATTCACCTTATCTGTAGTATCTCACACCAACTTTGGGCCCATGAGTGCTGACTCTCCTTGGTCATTCCAGCAAAGTGGTGACATGTTGGGTTGCCCATACAAAGCCTCAAATGGCGCTATAAAAATGGTGGAATGGTAGATGTTTTTGAACAAGAAATTCACCAGTGGTATGTGATCCTCCCAACTACAGACGAAGTCCAACTTGAAAGCTCACAACATGTCTTCTAGGACATGAATGGTATGCTCCATCTAGCCATTTTTCAATGGTTGAAACACTGTGATCAATCATAATTGTGTCCCTAATGCCTCCTATAATCCCATAAACAATCAAGATGTAAAACAAGCATCATGATATGAAACTATCATCGATGGAACTCCATGGATTCAAACTATCTCTTGAACATATAGGCATCCCAAGCTCTCTACTGAACTCTGCCCTTAGATAGCTAGGAAGTGGGATGACATGGTGAGTCAGTCAATGATCACCCATATGGCATCGTGTCCCTTGGATGTACACAGTAAACTCAACACGAAGTCCATCTATATCCAATCCCTCTTCCATTCTAGCACCTCTAGGGGTTTAAATAAACATGTTGGAACCTGGTACTCAGCTTTCAATTGTTGACATGTAAGGCATCATGAAATAATCTCCACAACTCCTTTCTTTATCCCTGACCACCAAAACTAATGTCAGAGGTCCTGGTACATCTTTGCACAGTTAGTATCCCCAAGATGTGCCTCCCTGAATCATAATAAGAGTGGAAGGGTAACAACCATCAACTAGAGGTAAGATTATCTATTTCCATCCACAAATAATAAATATAATGAGACCAACTACTTCGATGCCTTATTCAACAATTACGAACTAGATCTTTTGTTGAGAGCATCTACTACCACATTCCCCTTCCTTGAAGTATCAAAAATATCAAAGTCATATTCATGGAGGACCTCTATCCATCACCTCTATCTCAAGTTTATATCCTTATGAGAGAAGATATACATGAGACTCTTGTTATTGGAGTAGGTAATAAATTGATCACCCTTCAGGAAGTGTCACCACATTTTCAATGTGAATACTACACTGCTAACTCAAGATCATGGGTCACGTAGTTCTTTTCATGTGGTATCAACTGTCATGAACCATAGAAAATCACTACTTTCCTCTGCATCAGGACACAACCAAGACCGATTCCCGATGCATCGTAGAACACTACGTACTCGATACCATCCTATGATAATCTCAAGATTAGAGCGCTCATCAAAATATCTCTCAACTACTGAAAATACTATTGGAACTTATATATCTCTAAGAAAGGATTCCATTTCAATTCAAAGATATCATAGGTGCTGATATCCAAGAGAAATCTGGTATGAATATATGATAATATCCTGCTAGCCTGAGAAATCTCCTCACCTCCATCACATTATTAGGTTGCTCCCATGATAACATTTCCTTGACCTTGGTCAGGTCTACTTACAATCCATCCAATGAGATAACGTGTCCCAGAAATTGGACCACCTAAATATAAAATGAGCACTTTGAGAGTTTCTCATAAAGCTGGTGCTCTCGGTGTACTTCTAGAACCATCCTTAAGTGTCTCATGTGCTCTTCCTCAGAAATTGAGTACACAAGGATATTGTAGATGAATAATACCATGAATGAGTTTAAGTAAGAATGAAATATCTATCTCACGAGTCCTATGAACACCTATTGTAACACCCCAAGTTTTATAGTACATTATTTCTTCAAAGTAATTCAATAACTTTCACTACACGCAACACTGAGTTCAAGTGCACCACGACTTACCAAACTAGTCGATCAAAAGAGTTTATGAATAGTATTAACTAAATTTTGAACTTTATATAATTCATATAATTTAATATTACATATTATGAGTTTATTAGACATAATTAAAAAAATAAATTCTTTTTTTCAGATAAAATAATTACTTTAAAAATAATACAATTTTACCGCCTTTTAATGGAGAACCATTTTAGAATCCAGTAATTGAAACTTTTATATATTAAATTTTACAAAATAAAATTCTTCTTTAGAATCGGTACATAAGAATTTAGTTTCAATAAATTTTTGGTGTCTTCCTAATAACTTTCATATTTGGGTGAATAGTGAAAAATACTATATTTTAACTGAAAACAACTTTTTTCATCAAATTAATTTTTAGTGTTAAATTATACATTTTAATGGTTTTTAAGTATAATTAGATTATATTTTTACCATTTAATCCAATTTTATTCAATGGAAATAATTTCACTTTGAAATTGAACATAAACAAGTATCAATCTTTTGTTAATTATTATTTCTTAAAAACACGCTTTTTGGTTTTGAAAATGGGAATTAATTTTAAATTAATAAGTGAAACTTTTATGTTTTTAATTTGGTAAAATATAATTAATTTTTGATTTTGAATATCAAAATGATCTTAGGGAGAAATTTTGGTATTTTTCTAAAAACTTTCAATTTTTTATGAATAGTGAAAAACACTGAGTTATTAGTTAAAACCGACTTTTTATTTAAATAATTATTTATTTTATTTAAATTTATTTTAGGTAAAAATAGATTCATAATACCTATAAATGTTTAATATAATTCATTGGAGTCATTTTATAATAAGTTTAGATATATAAAAATTTTATTAAACTTTTTACTGTCTTTTACCCACCTCTTAGGAGCATTTGCAAATTTGCATAAAAATTAATTTTACTACTTATGTGATTTGAATTTAAAAAATGTGAGAGACATAGTTAATATCAGTAAGTAAAATTTGGTTCAATAAGTTTAAAATAATTTTTGGTGAATAATAATTTTTTACTTTTATTTACCACAGTTAAAAGTAAATAGGGTAATTAAGGGTAAAAATGATATTATTATTACCCTAACACATGTAATAATTCTATTTAATAAGCATAATTCGACCAAAAAACCTTATTAATATAATATGATCCTCTTTGGTCCACTTGGATTAGATTAGGACATTTATTATTATTTTATTTAAAGATGAGTTAAAAGAGTTAAATTCAAAGTTTAATAACTAAACCATTTTTAATATAGGGTTACACACAATATAAATTCGACTATAACTATTCATTAGAAAGATAAAAATATTTCTTACATAATGGTATTTTATTTATAATTTTTAGATATTATATAATTTAATCTATTTATGACACAATGATGATGCAGTAATTACCGTATTAATGAAAGATTAAAATAATTGATATTATAAATACCCAATTAAATGTAATTTGAGACTTTTTATGAATTAAAATAATTTTATAGGTTACTATGACATTTTAGGGTTGATTAAATAAATTTTTTTCGAAGTAATCATGCTGTTATTAGTTTTACAAAAAAAATCAAATACCAAATAATGTCAAAATTGACATAAAATAGTTTTTAAAACAAATACTATATTATTGGTTGATATAATATTCCTAAAAATATAATATTCAGCCAAAAAGGCTTAAATAATATTATATATGTTATTAATGAACCACTTGAGGTTCTCTTTGAAGTTTAGAGTAATTTTATTAACCATATAGTGTAATAATACAAGAAGACACGATAAAAGTTAAACTACTTAACTAAGAGTTGAATCTAAAAGATATGGTTAAAATGGTAACCTAAACATGTCTAAAACTTATTGGTTGAGAGGTTTTAGACCCATAACTACCTTATCATTTAAATAATTTATTTTTGAGATATTAGAAACTGAAAATTATTTTATTATAAAATAATATTTTAAACTTTTCCTAAAGTGACCCTCACCTCTCTTATAAAAGGGCACTTCCCATTCTCTTACTTTCACACCTCCAAAGTCATTTGGATCTGACAACCCATGCCCAAATATCCTCACAACATTCCTAAATTCATCCTAGAGGCATTAATGTGGTCATAAAGACAACCTAAGGAGCCCTTTTGATCAAATCAAAAGGAAGAACCTGAAAAAGAGGTAAATATTTCTTCACATCTTTCAAGTTCTTTTCTTCTTCCACTTCTTCGTTCTTTGTTGTTTACAATCTAAAATGATAACTCCATTAAATTATATATACTGTGATGTTATTATAGAAATGTTACAACCATATTCATTATTCTATCCATCCTATAAATGAAAAAGTCACCATACGTGCGTACGTACGGATTACCGTCTCCACGTCGTGGTGTAGTTTTTTATTCAAACACTTCATTATTTGGATGGGTATAATAATGAGTATAACTAATGTAAATAATAAATATAACATGTTAATTATTATTTATATATTATATAACATCCAATTACATATTATTTTACCATTAATATAATGATATTGTCACTCGTGCATACGTATGGATTACCGTCTCCACGACGTGATGAGATTCATTTCCACGTTCACCATTCAACTATGATTATAAAATATATATCGTTAATAAGTATGTAATATTTGAAATAATAATGATAATTGATATATATATATATATATGTTTACTTACATATATCTTATTCACTTATTTCCGTTCAATACGATATGAAAACGGAAACAACGTTTATGCGTACGTACGAACTACCGTCTCCATAAACAGTGTTTTCCATTTCATATATATATCTACTATACATATTTATATTCTAAATATATATGATATATAAATAATGTTTTATATTATGGAAGTATTTAAATCTTGATCTAAGTGATACAATCAAGAGTAACAAGTTAAAACACATACGATAAAGAAAGCGATTATTACCTAAAATGGTATTTTAACATGGAAATTATTATTAAATGGGTATTATAAAGTTGTAAATGAATCATGTATGATATCATAAATATTAATATTGTTCTGGTATAATTTTATAACAAACTATGGTCTTTATACAGGAGGTTAAACGTACTCTTGACTAAAGGAAAGTGCAAGGTAAAGGTTAATTTCACATTCTCTTCATTATCTGAGGTTATATATACGTAATTATCTACTGGGACCTCTTTATCATCCACATCCATTATTCTTAAAAATGTATTTCAAAACATTTTTACTATTTACTATATAATGGGTTAAATTTATTTATACCCTTATTTGACCTTATATGTTTTGAAAGGAATCTTTCTGTTGTTTTTCAAACAAGTTACTTTATGACCTTGTCGAGAAAATTAAGGAATGAATGTTTTTTTTAACTTATATGGAAGGTGGGACTATTTTCTGCCAATATAACATAGTCGAAGCTACCCTTACAAGCTTATAAGAATATTTTCAAATAAAAATGTTTTCTTTTATAATTATGTGAATTTTAAATGATTTCAAAATAGAAAGAGATATTTCTCTAAAAAGGTTTTGTTTTCATCTTTGTCAACATCCTTTGATGGATTTTAAGTTTGTTTAAAGTTGATGTATTTTGATACAAAACTTCCATATTTTAATGAAGTTTTTGTGATATTTTGACTGTTGATGTGTTATTTCATATCATTCATGGTTTATGGATAAAGTATTGACATTTCGTATGCCTGTTTTAATACGAATGTTTATGTTATGTTTAACAATTTTCATATGAGTAATGTAATGCCCCAACCCTAGATTCCCAGAGTTGGTGCATTATTTTAATACATTAGAATGATTATAAGGAATCAAGTCCTGATAGATCGATCAGTTTAGCAGTCTTGGAAAATAGATTGCATACATGAACATTACATTACACTTTCTAACATAAAATAAAAAAATCTTTTGAGAATGAAATTTTCCCTTAGCTTAACCCTGCATCTCAAACATAAAACACTTATTGGGATCTTGGGAAAATAAAACATAAGAAAGGGGTGAGCTCAGATGATCAGCAAGGGTAAATAATTTAGAGGAAGCTATAAACTTTTAAGGCAAGATGTTTATTAAAAAAATAGCCTTGTAAACATAAAATTGAACATAATATGGCAAAAATAAATCAAACATTACCATATAAACTTTCACATGGATATTATACTTGTCGAATGATCACATGTAATAACTAATTTTATAATGAAGGAATGCCTAATGTCGGAAATCATTACCACATAGTCAATGCCTTGTGCCAAGACTACAAATAATTTTTTTTCAAGGCCTTATTCCAAGACACTAGTTTTTCTCATGAGACATACCGATGCATTGAGGAGCTATAGCGGGATCCACCTATCATATACTATGTCCACTGTATTCCTCATATGAAAAGGTTGAAACAAAACATAAACATTCGTATTAAAACTAGTGTACCAAATGTCAATACTTTATCCATAAACCATGAATGGTATAAAAATAACACATCTACATTCAAACATATCACAAATCCTTCAATACAATATGGAATATTTGTATCATAATAAATCAACATCAAACATGTTTAAAATCAATCAAAGGATGTTGACTTTGATGAAAATGATTTGTAAAACTCTTTGAGAGAAATATCTCTTTTTCATGAAAACATTAAAAGTCACACAATTTAAAAAGGAAGACATTTAAAGACATTTTCAAATAAAAGTGTCTCATACCACTTTGAAACTTTTTAAAGGAATTGACATTTTAAAAACATTCTTGTCCATATAAATAAATCCTTAAAAACCATTTTGAAAACATGGATATTAATGAGAAAGGTTTAGAAGAATAAATATTTTAAAACATTTAAAACGATGTTTTTGTAAAAATTCCCTTAAAAGGAATCCATTTTAAAACTATTTTATGAAATATGGACATGGATAATAAATATTTCCCAATAGATAATTATGTAAAAACAACCTCAGATAATAAAGAGATTGTGAAATTAACCCTTACCTTGCACTTTCCTTTAGTTGAGGGTACGTTTAACCTCCTATATAATGAAAATTTTATGTTATTATATTATAATAGAACCATATAAATATTTATGATATCATACATGATTCATTATGACTTTATGCTACCCATTTAATAATAATTTCCATGTTAGGGTAATAATCGCTTCTTTTATCCTAGGTGTTTTAACTTGTTACACTTGATTGTATCACTTAGATAAAGATTTAAATACTTCCAGAATATAAAACATGATTTATATATCATATATATTTAGAATATAAATATGTATAATAGACATATATATTAAATGGAAAACACCTTTTATGGAGACGATAGTCCGTACATACGCATAAATACTGTTTCCATTTTCATATCGTATTGCACGGAACTAAGTGAATAAGATATGTGTAAGTAAATATATATATATATATATATTTATATCTATAGTAGAATTATTATGTAATATATTACATACTTATTAATGATATATATATTATAATCATTGTTGAATGGTGAATGTGGAAATGAATCTCATCGCGTCGTGGAGACGGTAATCCTTACGTATGCACGAGCGACAATATCATTATATTGATGGAGAAATAGTATGTAATCGGATAGTATATCAAATATACATAATCATTAACATGTTATATTTATTGTTTACATCATTTATACTCATTAATATAACCATCCAAATAATTAAGTGTTTGAATAACAAACTACACCACGACGTAGAGACGGTAATCCGTACGCATGCACGTACGATGACTTCTTCATTTATAGGATGGATAGAATAATGAATATGTTTGTACTATTTTTATAATAACATCACAGTATATATAATATACTGGAATTATTACCTTATAATGTAAAATACAAAGAAAGAAGAAGTAGAAGAATAAAAGAACTTGAAAGAGGGTGGTGAAATCATTACCTCTTCTTCAGGTTCTCCCTTTTGATTTGATCAAAATGGATCCTTAGGTTGGCTTTCTGACCAAAGTAAGGCCTCTAGGATGAATTTAGGGTAGTTGGTATGATATTTTGGAAGGGTTTGGCTGAGTCAAATGGCTTTGGAGGTGTGAATTTGAGAGAAGGGGAAGTGCCCTTTTATAAGAGGGGTGAGGGGAACCTTACGGAAAAATTAAAATATCGTTTTATAATAAATTTATTTTTGGTTTATAATGGCTAAAAAATGAATTATTTAAAGGATAAGGTGTGGATGGGTCGAAAACCTCTCAACCAATAGGTTTTATATAGGTTTAGGTCATCATATTTTCCTTAACATTTAGATTTAACTCTTAGTTAAATAGTTTGACATTTACCATGTCTCTTTGTATTTTTATATTATATAGTTAATAAAATTACTATAAAATTCTATTAGAACCCCAATTGGTTCACTAATGTCAAATATATTATTATATAAGTCTTTTGGACAAACCTTTGATTTTTAGGACTATTATATCAATTAATAATATAATATTTGTTTTAAAAACAATTTTATGTCAATTTTGACACTATTTGGTATTTGTTTTTTGTTAAAATCATAACATCATGATTAATTTGAAAAAAATTGATTCAATAAACCCTAACATGTCATATTAACCTATAAAATTATTTTAATTCATCATAAGTCTCAATTTACATTTATTTGGGTATTTATAATACCAATTATTTTAATCTTTTATTAATAAGGTAATTAATGCATCATCATTGTGTCATAAATAAATTTAATTATTTAATTTATAAAAATTATATATAAAGTACTATTATGTAGGAAATATTTTTAGATTTATAATTAATATTTACAGTTGAATTTATCTTATGTATCACTCTATATTAAAAAAAAATTAGTTATGAAAACTTGAATTTAACACTTTTTACTCTTCTTTAAATTAAATAATAATAAATGTTCTAATATAATACAAATGGACCTAAAGGAAAATATTTTATTCTTAAGGTTGTTTTTGGTCAAATTACACTTATCAAATAGAATTAATACATGTGTTAGGGTAATAATAATATCAATTTTACTTTTAATTACCCAATTTACTTTTAACCATGGTAAATAAAAGTCAAAAGTTACTATTCACCAAAAAACATTATCTTATTGAATCAAATTTTACTTACTAATAACAACCATATTTCTCAGATTTTTGAAATTCAATTCACAGAAGCAGTAAAATTAAGTTTTATGCAAATTTACAAATGCTACTAAGAGGTGGGTAAAAGACGGTAAAAAGTTCAATAAAATTTTTATATATCTAAACTTATTATAAAGTGACTCAAAAAAATTATATGGAACTTATATAGGTACTATGTATCTACTTGGAACTAAAATAAATTTAAATTAAATAAATATTTTTTTAAATAAAAAGTTGGTTTTAACCAATAACTCAGTGTTTTCACTATTCATTAAAAATTAAAAGTTTTCAAAAAAATACCAAAATTTAACCCTATGATAATTTTGATATTTTGATTTCAGAAATGAAGTCTATTTTATCAAATTCAAAACATATTAGTTGAATTTATTAATTTAAAATTAATTCCCGTTGTCAAAACCAAATGGTGTATTTTTAAGAAATAATAACTATCAAAAGATTGATACTTGTTTATGTTCAATTTCAAAGTGAAATTATTTTCAATGAATAAAATTGGATTAAATGGTAAAAATATAATCTATTTATATTTAAAAACCATTAAAATTTATAATTTAACACTATAAATTATTTTGATTAAAAAAAGTTGTTTTTAGTTAAAATATAGTATTTTTCACTATTCTCCCAAATATGAAATTTTTTAGAAAAACACCAAAAATTTGTTGAAACTAAATTATTTTGTTATGATTCTAAATAAGAAGTTAATATTTTCAAATTGAATATATAAAAGTTTCAAATATTGGATTTAAAAAGGGTTCTCCATTAAAAGGAGGTAAAATTACATTTTTTGAAAAATACTTCTTTTATCTGAAAAAAATGAATTTATCCTTAAATTATTTCTAAGAAACTCATAATATGGACTCTAAAATTATAAATATTATATAAAGTTAAAAATTCAGTTAATACTATTCGTAACCACTTCTGAACGACTAGTTTGGTAAGTCATGGTGTGCTTGAACTCGGTGTTGTGTGTAGTGAAAGTTATTGAATTACATTGAAGAAATAAAATACTATGAAATATTGGGGTGTTACAAGGAATGCATTGGACTTAGTAAGGGATGGGTGGAGCCCGCTATATCTCCTCGATGCATGGGTAGGTCTCAGGAGACAAACTAGTGTCTTGGCACAAGGCCTTAACAAAATCTTATTTATAGTCTTGACAGAAGGCCTTGACTATGTGGTTATGATGTCTGGTATTATGCATTTCATCATTATGAAAGTTGATATTGATATTTCATGTGATTATTCGACTAGTAGAGTATCCATGTGAGTAATTAAATGTCGTTATTTTGATTTATATTTTCCATATTATGATGAAGTTTATGTTGAAAATTATTTTTTTAGTTTTATACATTTCCTTAAATGTTTACACTTATTTATGAAAGTTTACGCTGTATTGTTATCCTTACTGAGCATCTGAGCTCACCCCTTTCTATGTTTTATTTTTCCCATGATTTCAAGAACTGCATTGTGATTGACATACAGGTTTAAGCTAAGGGAATAATGGCATTCATAAAGGATTATTTATTTTGTGTTGTATGTTAAAAGTGTAATATAACATTCCTATATGTAATCTATTTTCTAAGACTACTAAACCAATCAGTCCTTTGGGACTTGATTCCTTGTAATCATACCAATGTACTAAAATAATAAACTGACTCTGGGTAATTGGGGTCGGGGCGTTATAGTTGGTATTAGAGGAAGTTTAACAATAACCTTGGAAACTAGATTTAGATAAATTCTTATTAGAGCACATTACCCTAAGATAGACTTTGAGGATTAGTATTGAATAAATTCCTAAAATTTTGGTACTGTAGATATTTTGTGGGTTTTCCAATAAATACATCCCTGTATAGATATGAGCTGATAGAGGTGGCTCTGGCACAGATGTACCTAGGGGTAAAACCTGAAAAGACCGCTTTGAGCTAGACTCAAATGGGAACTAGTGCACGAAAATGGACCTTGTTGCACTCTTGGTTATGACACTCTCGGGGGATATGCTTAGGATAATTATTGTTTTCTTTACAAACCACTATGAAGGGTTTATGATTATATACCTCCTCAAAGAATTTTTTTTGTGATTATGGATTATATCCATAAACTATTCAATTTACGTTAGATATTTTACATGTTTGGAATTATGATTTGTGATTCATAAACTGACCTAGTGTGTGTCATTGTTTAGAAATTTTACCCAGTATAAGGAATGAGAACTCTATCAATAAGTATGATCCAAAGAGTGAGAAGGGTCATATAATTCATGGTATTAAGCCAACATTTAGAAGAGAAATAGTCTCCCATGTATTCTCAACATATGAAGAAATAATATCATGTGTTAGTATGATAAGTAAAGAATTCTCGAAGTCCTATGGATTTGAAGGGAATCAAGAGAAGAAAAGGATGGTAGAGAGAAAGATGAATAAAGGGATGAGGGGAAAGAAGGATTTTCCCATATGTGATAAATGTGGAAATAGTCACCGTGGAAAATGCTTGAAGGTAATGGGAGTTTGTTATAAGTGTGGACACCAACTACGTGATTGCAAGGGTAAGAAAAATTTTTCAAATGTAAAATGCTTCATCTGCAAGGCATTGAGACACTACGCGATTCAATGTCACACTCATCAGAGTATACCAAAAATGATGTTATTGGATAATAATCAAGTTACGATACTACCTCAGATGAAGAGGAATGACTAGTGTTCTTATGTTGTTATTATAGAATTATTTCATTTGAGTGTTGTATCAACAATATACTGGTTAAATTAATTATAGAGATAAATAAGGAGTGTATTGCAGTACTATTTTATTGAGGATTTGAGATTATATGGTTCTAAGAAAAGTGACTTAATAATAAGATACTTTTTTTGGAAAATACATGGTTGAAGGAAAGGTAATCCTTAATATGGTCCTGATAATGAGGTAGTGATTTTGGAATAAGAGATGGTCGATTTGGACAAATTATATTGGATATTCTTGACTACCTAGAAACTGATTAATTATTTGTATATTCCATCATTGTTGTAGTTTACAACATTTTTGGATAGAAAGAGTATATCCAGTATTCTATAAGGAATAAGGGATCATGAATGTAATCAATAAGGTTTTATGGTAATTCATGATGTTGTAGTGTTTAAAAAAATACATGATGAAGGCATTCACATGTTATTACCTAGAAAAAAGAAACTTCATTGTGTTTAACTTCTTTATAAATTTTGGATTGAGAGTTTGGATAGAAGTATTTTGGATAAGTCTAAAGGTTGGAATGGATTAAGTTTGAGATTGGATACTATTGTTAAGGTTATTTTTGGATTATTATGAAAAGGACAACCTAGAGGTTGGGCAACAACTAGTCGCATCTGGCAATGCCATGAGACTTGAACCAGCAACCAAAGAGAGACAAGGGTGAATCACGTACGACTGGACTACGTGATGTACTGGTTTATATAATTTAGTATTTTAAAATATTCTGACAAATGAATTATAAATTCATTATTTTTGGAACCCAATACGATTAGGATAAATAGAATTTTTTTTGAAATCTTTTCGATTGAAAGATGATTTTGTGGTAGGAATTAGTTGAAGGATGAAACTATACTTGTCAAGTATATATATATATATATATATATTCTCTTATTAAGACTAAATTTTATTAACACAATTTCCAATGTGGGTTTTCCCACAAAGGTATTTTCTATTTTCAACCTTTTATTTTTGAAGAACAATTTCAAATTGCGAGGATGCAATTTATTGAAGGAGGAAAGAATGCAACACCACAATATTTCATAGTACGTCAATTCTTCAAAGTAATTCAATAACTTGCACTACACGCAACACTAAGTTCAAGCGCACCACGACTTACCAAACTAGCGGTTCAAAAGAGGTTATGAATAGTATTAACTAAAATTTTAACATTATATAATACATATAATTTTAGAATCCATATTATGAGTTTCTTAGACATAATGAAAAAAAATTCTTTTTTTTTCAGATAAAAGAAGTATTTTTAAAAAAAATGCAATTTTACCGCCTTTTAATGGCGAACCCTTTTTAAATCCAATATTTGAAACTTTTATATATTCAATTTGAAAAAATAAAATTCTTCTTTAAAATCAGGAAATAATAATTTAGTTTCAATAAATTTTGGGTGTTTTTCTGATAACTTTAATATTTGGGTGAATAGTGAAAAATACTATATTTTAACTGAAAACAACTTTATTAATCAAATTAACTTATAGTGTAAAATTATACATTTTAATGGTTTGGAAGTATAAATAGATTATATTTTTACCATTTAATCCAATGTTATTCATTGGAAATAATTTCACTTTGAAATTGAACATAAACAAGTATCAATCTTTTGTTAGTTATTATTTCTTAAAAACAAGCTTTTTGGTTTTGACATTGAGAATTAATTTTAAATTAATAAATGATACTTCTATGTTTTGAATTTGGTAAAATAGACTTAATTTTTGAATTCAGAATATCAAAATTATCTTAGGGTGAAATTTTGGTATTTTTCTGAAAACTTTCAATTTTTGATGAATAGTGAAAAACACTGAGTTATTGGTTAAAACCGACTTTTTATTAAAATAATTATATATTTTATTTAAATTTATTTTAGGTCAAAATAGATACATAATACCTATATAAGTTCAATATAATTCATTGGAGTCATTTTAAAATTATTTTAGATATATAAAAATTTTATTGAACTTTTTACCGTCTTTTACCCACCTCCTAGGAGCATTTGCAAATTTACATAAAACTTAATTTTAACGCTTCTGTGAGTTGAATTTCAAAACTCCATGAGACATAGTTAATATCAGTAAGTAAAATGTGGTTCAATAAGATGAAAATAATTTTTTGTGAATAGTAACTTTTTACTTTTATTTACCACGGTTAAAAGTAAATAGTGTAATTAAGGGTAAAAATGATATTATTATTACCCTAACACATGTCTTAATTCTATTGGATAAGTATAATTCGACCAAAAATAATCTTAGAAATAAAATATGTACCGCTTTGGTCCATTTGGATTAGATTAGGACATTTATTATTATTTTATTTAAAGAAGAGTTAAAAGAGTTTAATTCAAAGTTTAATAACTAAACCATTTTTAATATAGAGTTAAAAACGATATAAATTCGACTATAAATATTAATTATAAAGATAAAACTATTTCTTATATAATGGTATTTTATTTATAATTTTTAGACATTAAATAATTGTATTTATTTATGACACAATGATGATGCAGTAATTACCGTATTAATGAAAGATTAAAATAATTGATATTATAAATACCCAAATAAATGTAATTTGAGACTTTTGATGAATTACACTAATTTTATAGGTTAATATGACATTTTTGGGTTGATTCAATCGATTTGTGTTTGAATTATTCATGCTGTTATGATTTTTACAAAAAAAACAAATACCAAATAATGTCAAAATTGACATAAAATACTTTTTAAAACAAATACTATATTATTAGTTGATATAATATTCCTAAAAATATAAGGTTCGGCTGAAACTCTTAAATAATATTATATATGTCATTAATTAATAACTTGAGGTTCTTTGGGAAGTTTAGTGTAACTTTATTAATCATATAGTGTAAGAATACAAGAAGACACGGTAAAAGTTAAACTATTTAACTAAGAGTTAAATCTAAAAGATATGGTTAAAATGGTAACATAAACTTGTCTAAAACATATTGGTTGAGAGTTTTGGACCCATACTCACCTTATACTTTAAATAATTCATTTTGGATCCATTAGAAACTGAAAATTATTTTATTATAAAATAATAGTTCAAACATTTCCTAAAGTGACCCCCACCTCTCTTATAAAAGGGCACTTCCCCTTTCTTAATTTCACACTTCCAAAGCCATTTGGCTCGCCCAACCCCTGCCCAAATATCCTCCCAAAATTCCTCCCTTCATCCTAGAGGCATTCTTTTGGTCATAAAGCCAATCTAAGGATCCCTTTTGATCAAATCCAAATGAAGAACCTGAAATAGAGGTAAATATTTCATCACATCTTTCAAGTTCTTTTCTTCTTCCACTTCCTATTTCTTTATTGTTTCCATTCTAAAACAAGAACTATAGTATCTTCTATATACTTTGATTTTATTATAGAAAATTTTAAACCATATTCATTATTCTATCCATCCTATAATTGACAAAGTCACCATACGTGCGTACATACAGATTACCGTGTCCACGTCATGGTGTAGTTTATTATTCAAACACTTCATTATTTGGATGAGTATAATAATGAGTATAACTAATGTAAATAACAAATATAACATATTAATTATTATATATATATGATATACCATCCAATTACATACAATTTCACAATCAGTATAATGATATTTTCGCTCGTGCGTACGTACGGATTACCGTCTCCACGACATGATGAGATTCATTTCCATGTTCACCATTCAACAATGATTGTAAAATATATATCATTAATAAGTATGTAATATATGACATAATAATGCTACTAGAGATATATATATATATGTAATTAAATATATCTTATTCACTTAGTTCTGTTCAATACGACATGAAAACGGAAACAACGTTTATGCGTACGTACGGACAACCATCTCCATAAATGGTGTTTTCCATTTTATATATATTTATATTATACATATTTATATTATAAATATATATGATATATAAATCATGTTTTATATTTTGGAAGTATTTAAATCTTGATATAAGTGATACAATCAAGATTAACAATTTAAAACACGTACGATAAAGAAAGCGATTATTACCCGAAATGTTAATTTAACTTGGAAATTATTATTAAATGGGTAGTATAAAGTCCTAAATGAATCATGTATGATATCATAAATATTAATATGGTTCTGGTATAATTTAATAACATACTACAGTTTTCATACAAGATGTTAAACTTACCCTCGACTAAAGGAAAGTGCAAGGTAAGGGTTAATTTCACAATCTCTTCATTATCCGAGGTTGTTTATATGTAATTATCTACTGGGACCTCTTTATCATCCACATACATGCTTCTAAAAAATGTATCTCAAAACATTTTTACTATTTACTAGACAATGGGTTAAAGTCATTTATACCCTTATTTGACCTTATATGTTTTGAAAGAAATCTTTCTGTCATTTTTCAAACAAGGTACTTTATGACATTTTCAACAAAATTATGGTAAGAATTTTTTCTTAACTTATACAGTTGGTGCATCTATTTTCCACCGTTATAACATCGTAGAATATTCTCTTACAATATTATAAAAATATTTTCAAATATAAATGTTTTCTTTTATAATTACGTGACTTCTAAATGATTTCAATATAAAAAGAGATATTTCTCTAAAAAGGTTTACATTTCATCTATGCCAACATCCTTTGATGGATTTTAAGTATGTTTGAAGTTGATTTATTATTTTAAAAAACTTCCATAATGTATTTAAGGTTTTGTGATATGTTTGACTGTGGATGTGTTATTTCATACCATTCATGGTTTATGGATAAATTATTGACATTTCGTATTCCAGTTTTAATACGAATGTTTATGTTATGTTTAAACCTTTTCATATGAGGAATGCATTGGAATTAGTAAGTGACAGTTGGAGGCCGCTTTATCTCCTCGATGGATCATTAGGTCTCATGAGACAAACTAGTGTCTTGGCACAAGGACTTGAAAAAAATCTTATTTATGGTCTTGGCATAAGGCCTTCACTACTTGGTTATGATGTCTGGCATTATGCATTCCATCATTATGAAAGTGACAATTTATATTGCATGTGATTATTCAAATAGTAGAGTATCCATGTGAGTAAGTAAATGGAATTAGTTTGATTTATATTTGTCATATTATTATGAAGTTTATGTGGAAAGGCCTTTTGTTTTAGTTTTATACATTGCCTTAAAAGTTTATACTTATTTATGAAAGTTTCCATTGTATTGTTATCCTTACTGAGCATCTGAGCTCACCACTTTCTATGTTTTGTTTTTCCCAGGATTCTAAGAAGTGAATTGTGATTGATATACAGGGTTAAGATAAGGGAATAATGGCATTCATAAAGGATTATTTATGTTGTGTTGTATGTTATAATGTGAAATGTAACATTCATGTATGTAATCTATTTTCCAATACTGCTAAACTGATCAGTCCTTCAGGACTCGATTCCTTGTAATCATACAAATGTATTAAATTAATGCACCAACTCTAGGTAACTGGGGTCGGGGTGTTACACTTCTAGGGTGTTCTTCATTCCAAAGGGCATCACCAAGAACTCATAGTGACCATAATGACATCTGAAATATGTATTTGATATATCCCCATCTCGTACTCACAACTGGTGATAGCCAGATCCGAGGTCAACCTTTGGGAACCATCATTCCCCTATCAACTAATCAAAGTGGTCTTCAATCCTCAGTAGTAGATAATTGATATTCATGATCATATGGTTCAAGTAGAAGTAGTCCAAATAGAACCTCAAGCTCTCATATGCCTTTTTGGAAAACAAAACTAGGGCCACCTAGGGTGAAACACTGGGTCTCATGAAACCCTTCAAATGAAAGTCCTCCAACTACACTGTTATCTCATAAAGTTCTATAATAGCCATATAATATTCTGGTGTAGATATCAGTATTTTCCTTGGGTTTAAATCAATGCAGAAGTCTATATCTCTGTAGGGATGTAATCCTAGAACATCTTCAGGAAAGATGTCTGCTTACTCCTCCACCATAGTTGGAAGATGTAAGCTCATAACATCTATTGCACTAAGGGTCAGGCTAGCCAACCGATGAATAATTGGCTACAACCTCCTATGCATAAGTCTCTCCCTTTCTTTTTGGGTTTCCTTTTCATCGAAAAAGAGAAAACCCATTCCATCGCTACAGACACACCACACCCTTCTCCTAAAACAATCAATCCGATCATGGACTATGGATAAACAATCCATACTAAGAATGATACCATAAGTACTTGATGTTTTCACTAAGAGGTTCTAACCAAAAATCTCACCTACAAGGGCCAGGTAACACTATCGAAAAAGATGTGTGATCATAAAGTCTTCTCCAGTTGGTGTCTCTAAGAATAAGGGTTGAGTTAACAATTCAACCAGAATCTGTAGGTATCGAACAAGATATGTGACGAGAAATGAATGACTAGTACATGTGTCTATTGGTACTTAAAATAAAGCATAAAAGACACAGATCATACCTCAGATCATTCCTAGGGCCCTTGGGTCATATTCCTTGGCCGCATGTAGCTATCCTCTCCCTTTCCCTCCAACTCTCTAATCCTAGCATGGAATTATTAGGGGTGGTGGTGGTAATAAGTCAAAACATCGACCACCTCCTACTACCATCCCATATCCTATGACACATTATCTACCATTTGGTTCTGCCTACTCTTGTCATTGTAACTACCTCAGTGGTCTACCCATAGTCTCCCTATCAACAGCACAACAGGTCGGACAATCTCAAGTGAGATGTCCCCTACCATCAAATGAATAGAACCACCTCTCCCTAGGCTGAATAGACCCACCCTATGATCCCTAAACTGGAGATCCTATGTCTTGGGACCTCCTCCTATAACATCTTCGACATCTAGGTCCCCAGGACCAATGTCATCTCTCTACTGTTGAGGTCTCTACTCTTGCTCGTCTACTATTGACTATCACTGGTTGTATCTTCTCATCTAAGAAGCTTTCAAACACCAAATATCTCTCAAGAACCCCATCATAAGTAGGAATGCATAGAGGGATAACACTGGATCATATGTATCTATGTAGACCTCCTTAGAAGATCTGATCCCTGAATTAATGATCTCTAACCATATCCATAGAGTACTTATAAAGGTTGGTGAACCTCAATGAATAATCATCCACTATCATGCTACATTGTTGGAGCTAAAGAATCTATTATATACGCACATCTCTCGGCATAACTGGTTAGAACTCCCCTATAAAGAGATGCTCAAACTTTGCCTTTGAAATAGTCACCTCTTCATGATTCTGGATAGTCAAAATTCACCACCTCCCTTCTAATCCATGTAGAAGGCTTGCCGCTAGAACCACCATCTAATTCGTTGGTGTACAGACTAGGTAGAAAAAATAGGTCACCACCTTAATCCAATCCTCATCCACCTATGGCTCGAGCTCACCTCAGAACCTAAGGGTTACTTGTCTCAAAAACTCATGGAGCATGATCATCCTCTGCTTATAGTGACCCAATCCCTTTACACATATCATTACATGATTTTAATCATAATTAAACATCAAATTACAAGCCAAGGATCACAAAGTCTAGTGTCTTGGAAGACTAGGTACATAAAACTAAAAAATGGGACTAAATAAAACATTTCCTTATTTATCATCCATTATGATCTCCTACATATACACAGGATAACTTGGGGATAACATTAACAAAGGGATGAGCTAAAAATCCCAGTAATAGAATAAACATTAAAATAAAGCCCAACACATGGGTTAGAAGACATAACATAATGATATATAAAATCATAAACATGATTAAACATAAGAAAACATAACATGGGATCATATAATAATAAATTCATAGTAATTTTGAAGCAACATAATACATGACTTTATCATGAGTTTAGGATCATTGCACATAGAGGATCATGAGTCAAATCTTGTTGCACATAGAGGAGCACAAGTCAAGGCTACTACAAAGACCATTTCACTTAACGTCTCATGAGACTAAAATTTACCAAATTAATTAGATTGATATCTAGGTTCACCCATCATAACATGTTCATGAATATTCTTTTCACATAAATAATCTTACATAAGTAATCAAACATAAACATAAGGGTTACCCATGTAAATAATTTGTATAATAATCATGTCAAAAGAATAATAAATGGGTGTATCATAAAAGTATCCAAGAAATAAAGGAATTAAATTATAAAAGGAAATTAATAATTTAATATAATAATATATCATTATAAGTGATGTCAAAATAAAGTGAAAAGATTGTTTAAGAAACTTTAGAAATAAAACATTTTAGTACAGATTAACAAAAAACATTTAAGATTATTTAAAATGGAAAAGACATATTTGTTTTTATAAAACCATAATTGAACCAGAAATTTTTTTATAATAAAATTACTGATATTAGAAAAATAATGGTGGTTTAAAACATATAATAGAGTGCACTTGAAGTTGGGTAAGAATTCAAGAAGTTCTCTTAAACTATGTTTTCTTATCGGGAAGAATTGAGTAGGGAACCATTAAAAACATGTATATACCAAAATAAACGGATTAATGGATATTGATAAATGATTTGGTAACATATGAACACTATTTATAATATTTATAAATAAATAAAATATAATTTCATTTGGGTAAAATGAGAGGAAGAGTAACCCGAAGGAATAATGGAGGTTCTGGTAGAATCCCTTACCTTATGTTCCAAACGATTCTGCACATGATCTTAATGTCCTGAATAATAAAATTAGATTCATTAATTAATAATAATAAAACAATTTATAAATTTATTTTATTTGGTATAATTTTATTAAGTTCAATTATGTACCTTTTTATGGGTTATGAAATTCAATTTCATCGCTCGGAAGCGTGATTTTCCATATTCGGTTTACTTGTATAAGTGTATTGAAAAACATGTATAATGAGGATAGTTGTACCAAAATAAACCTATATGTTATTAATGAACAAATAGAATATAAAAATACCATTTTTCCATAATTTAGGATGATTCATTAGATAAATTATTAATGATAATCATTTAGATTAATTTATCTTTTTTGGATCACAACAAACTCATTTTGTTTTATAAATTAATATCATGTGTAAAAAATGATTCAAGAACATTAAATAAGATATAATACATATATTATAATCTCTTTCAAACATAAAAATGTTTTCATGACTATTATTTAAGACAAAATTGAAAGATGAAATCACATCGTCCATGAAGGTGGTAAATCAGTACTTCACTGACAATGTTTTCATTCTTAAAATAAAAGAGAGAGGAGAAGATATTTGATGGAGAATTATTCCAAAAACATGATAAAACTATATTATATGGGAGATACTAGAGTTTTAATGCTACTTAGACAAGGGTAAGTGAGTATAAGATAAGAAAATAAAGGAAGTTGAACAGAAATTGAAAGAAAACGGAAGAGGGTTTTACCTCCTGACTCCTTCTTCTTGAGAAACTCCTTTTGGGATTGTTTTTGGTCTTTTATAAAGACCAGAAGCTCCTAAAATTGGGGGAGAGGTTTGGGGAGAGTATTGGGAATAATTTAGACAAGGATCAAGGCTTTAGAGGTGTGAGGAGAAGAGGTGGGGAGGGGTGATATTTATAGTGGAGGAGGGGGGTGTTCTCTCACTATTTAATTTATTTGTTTATTATTTTTTTCAAGACAAGAAATAGTTTTGATTCTTGAGACTAAATATATTAATTAGATCATATTAGTTTGAACCAATTTTTCTTACATCATCCACGACTTAATGAATAGTTTATTTAACTTATAATGTATATATATACTTTAAATTACCATATTTTTCTATTCACAAAAAATTCAAGTCTTTTAGAAAAATATGAAAAAAATTCCATAACCATTTATATATATATATAATTCAAAAATTAACTTCTTTTTGTGAAAATAATTTTCTAAATATGAGAAATTTAATTTTTTATTAAAATTATAATTTACTCAAAAAATGCAGATTTTAAAACTATAATTTCTTTTATAACACTTTAAAAAATTAACTAAGGTTTCATAAAATTATGTGATAATAATAAGAAATAAAAATATTGATTTATGTATATATTTTATGAAAGTAAATTTTCTTTTAAATTATTAAATTAATCAAAATAAAGTAATTAAATATTTATGACTTACAAAAATACCAACACTTAATTAATAATTTATAAAATATTTATTTACTTATACTATGATATAATTATATCATATTTATACTAATAAGATGGATAAATTTTATTTGTAATTTAATTGGTGAGGTTACTATTCAATTTTCTGGTTTACTATTCATAAGGGTCACATTACTATTCGAAAGGTCAAGTTATTATTTCATCAGTTTAAGTTTCTTAACTTCTACAAACACTTCTTACTTCATTCATTCATCATTTATAATGTCTGTATTGTGTTCTATATGTATTTATACTATGTGACGTAATTATAAGAATATAATTTATATATATAAAACTTTGGGTCGTTACATTCTTCTCCCCTAACGAATTTTTTTCCTCAAAATTTCATTTTACAAACTAAGGTGTAAATTGGTGTGGGAAATTTTATTTAATCACTTTATTTGGTTCCCATGTTTCCTCTTTGTACTTATGGTTCTAAAATTGTACTTTGACTAGGTGAGTAGTCTTGTTGCATAGAAATTTATTTCTATGATCCAATATCTTCCCTGGATGCTCCTCATAAGAAAGTTCATCCTCCAATTGTACCACCTTTGAAGTCCGTAAATGTCAAGGATCTGGTATGTAATTCTTCAATAAGGATACATGGAATAAATCATGTACTTGATACATGGTTTTTGGAAGTTCTATTTGATAGGCCACAACTCCAAAACAATCAAGGATCTCAAAGGGGCCGATGTACATGGGACTTAACTTCTCTTTCTTCTTGAATCTCATGATCCTCTTATATGGAGATATGTGAGGGAATATTGTGTCTCCAACCTAAAACTCTAAGTCCCATCAAGGATTGTCTATAGAGATATTTTGTTGAATTTGGGATACCTTTATGCGCTGCTGAATGGTTTTCACCTTCTACACCATTTCTTTGACTATTTCAGGTCCTAGTAGATTATGTTCATTGACCTCATCCCAACATGTTAGTGTTATAAACCTTTTCCCATAAAGGGCTTCATATATATCCATTTGGATTCTTGAGTGTATGATATTATTGTAAGAGAATTCAACCAGTGGTAGATGTTGGTCCCATCCTACTTTGAAGTCCATAGAACATGTTCTCAACATGTCTTCTAGTGTCTGAATAGTCCACTCAGATTGGCCATCATTTTGTTGATGATATGACGTACTGATGTTCATCTCTATGCTTAGAGCATGTTGGATACTTCTCCATAACATGGAGGTGAATCACATATCTCAGTTTGATACAATAGTTAGTGGTATTCCATGTAACATTACAACTTCTTTGATATATATCCATTCATTTTTATCCTGTGATGATGTAAGAACCCGGGTTTTTAGAACATGTCAAAATCCCAATCCAGTTTGAATTTTTGACTTTTTTATGAGAAAACTGGGAAAATATGGGAAGTTCTTAAAATTTACAAACTATACACCATATACTATAAAGTACACACTGTGTATGGGTTAGGTGTGTACCGGTCATGTGCTCACCAAGTACATGTCGTGTGGTTCCTGTGTTGTAATTTCATACTACACGGCATGTAGTGCTTCTCGACACGCCATATACCCATGACCTTGTGGAGAACATACATGGCGTGTAGGCCTGTGGGCTGGGTAGAATTTTTTTAGCTAGTACACACCATGTACTATTTGTACATGCCGTGTAGAGGGGCAGTGTATGGGGATATACATGGTGTGTCGGGAATGTCAGACAGGTAGAGAAGTACATGTCGTGTACCATAGGTTCATGCCATGTAGTCAGTAAGAAAGTCCTCAGTGAAATATCAGCTGTTATATGAACTGTAAAATGATACACAACATGTAGTCAAAAGTACATTCCATGTATTTTTTTTTAATAAAATGGGAAGTTGCATCGTTTTGAGGCAGAAACTCAAACCCTCAATAGGTTTGAGCAGGGAGAGCTGGCTGAAGCTTATTTTTTCTCCCAATCGTCCGTCCAAACTCTGTTTCGATCGTCATCAGTTGCGTTAGAATCCCCTTGATAAGGCCTTGATTCCACTTGAGTTGCTATTCTTGATTTTTTTTCCTAAGAAAAGTTATAGTGGTTTGAGTGGTTTTGGTTCTTTTGTACATCTACCGCATTTTAGACCTGATTGGAGGTTGTTTTCGGAGGAATATCATCATACTAGTATGAGGTAGGTGGTGTATAGTTTCTTTCATGTTTTTTCAGAACTTTGGGTGGTGCGGCACAAAGCGCGTATTTGGTTATTTTGAGCATGACCCTATTTTATTTTCTATTACATATTTAATTAATTGTTAGACCCATGGGATGACTTGTGGCATGCCCTATTGCCTATATTTCTTGAGCAAGGTCGGGCGAGAGGCCGAAACTCATTGGGACATTTTTTCCTGGGTGCCAAAATGGTTATAATTGGTCTGCTTTGTTTAGAACTAGTATGTTTAATCTGGTAAAACATGATTACGTTGTTTACAGGAATTAAAGAGATTTTTGTTGCGGTGTGATAACCATTGGGTAAGTGAAAATTCAACTATTTAGATTGTTTTTCTTGTTTATGTGACTTGTTTAGAAGTGTTATATATGTAATTGTGGAATTGTATATGCTGGAACCCTTAGGTTTGTGTTGGGAATGGATCATATATTCTTGAGTGAGGCTGATCACAGGTTGGGCTTGGGTCGGGTTATACTAGGTGGTTCTGACCATGGGTTTAGGCATCATGGATGTCGGCTTGAGGTAGGGTGACTGTCAGGTTGGGCATGGCTCAGGTTTACTTGGATGGAGATATCTTCAAACTTGAGAGGCATTGTCACAGGGACACGAGGTGTCAAAGGTGTTGTAGCTTGGGTACTATTTTGGTGATTACCGCTCACCCGAAACTTTGAGTAGTGTGCACATAGAGAGACTCCATGAATAGGTGGTTTTTACCACCCATGTGGCTAGAGGCCCCGTTAGTTGTGGTTTATGTACTTTTGGTTTGGGGGTGCTTGCTGTAGAAATCCATGTGGAAGGTGAGGAGCCTTCAGGGGATAGTATTGAGGCTATTGGGTTGGGTGAAGAGGCTCATAGATATTTAAAGGCAGACATTGTTGTCCCCCTGGTTACTTTATTTTGGGGGAAGACAGGGATAGCATTGATGTTATTAGGATGGGGGTAGAGGCTCACCATTATTTTAGGGAAGACATTGTTTTCCCTCCAGTTACATTATTTAAGGGTAGACATCGCTGTCTGTCCGGTTAGTTTATTTGAGGACAAGCATTGTAGTCTCTCTGGTTACTTTATTTAGGGAAGACGTTGTTGTCCCTTTGGTTACTTATTTGAGGATATACATTGTTGTTACTATCGGTTACTATCTCTTGGGCATGCCTTTGGGACGTAGGTACTTGAGACACATGGTGTCAGGGGGCACATGGTGTCGGGTTACTTGACAGAGATTCCAGTGTTAGCCGAAGCAGGTGACACTTCATGGTGGCTACAGAGCACCAGTGGTGTTTATGTTTACTTGTGCATCTTACTGTTTACTATTGGTCTTATAATTGTATGTCTGCTTAAACACTTACATTATGTATGCACCATTGGGTGGTATCCTACATAGATTTGTCTCACACCCTGCACGGGCCCTTCAGGACACGTGTAGACTTTATGGATTTATGTGGAGGAATGTGGCCAGCTTTAGAAGTTGGACTGCATTAGCTGTTGCATGGATATGGTATGGACCTTGAGGTCTTGACTAGCTAGAAATTATTTTTATTTGATTTCTTTCTTATATCAGCATGCTTACTTGTTTTGTAGAAACAATTGATTAGCCATTGGCACCCTTTATATTTAGATATGTATGACCTAATATGGATGCATGTTTTATTGTTTAGTAGTATTTACAAGTCATCAGCAATCTATTGTGTTTATTTTTTCTGCTGTTGTTTATATTAATTGCTTCTGTTATTTATCGATATTGAATGTGCTTCTACTATGCAGGTCTAGTTTGAGTCTATTGAGTCATTTATTACACTGTATATTTATTATTATACTCAATCCATTATCATTATTATCCTCTGAGAGGGTATAACCTCCCCACTATACCTATAAGACCCTCACTGCTAGTCAGTAGCCTTTGGCGTTTGGGGAGGTGCACCTAAGGTAGTAAAACCCGACCTGTTTAGAACTGTTTGGGTGGCTTTTCGAGTCCGGGTCATTACAAATAAGTCCTCTCGAATTGTGATGAAGTGATATTTCTTTATAAGATGATCCACAATAACCCATATAGCATTGTTTCCTTTGGATGTCTTTAGAAGTCCAGTGACAAAGTCCATAATGATTTTTTCCCATTTCCATGTTGGTATGGGTAATGTTTGCATCATACCTTTAGATTTTTTTCCTTTAATCCTTCACTTTATAACATACTAGACACTTTTATGTATATTCAACAATCTCATTTTTCATGTTGTCTGACCAGAAGTTCTCTTTGAGATCTCGATACATCTTTGTGCTCCCTAGGTGAATTGAGAGGGTGGAGCTATGTGTGTCAATCATAAGATCTTTCTTTATCTCTAGATTGTATGGTACACATAGTTGTGACCCAAATCTTATGACTCTAGCCTCACCAATCTTGAACTCAGAGGATTTCCAATTTCAGATAGATTCCACCATTTTCTGAATTTAAACATCATTTCTTTGAGCATCCTTTATTTTCTTCACAATGGACAGCTCAAAAATAATTTGAGAAAGATTTATGATGTTCCCCCCTTAATGATTCCCATGTCTATCCTCTGTAAGTATAAGAATATTGGATCCTACTCAATTCTCATCATTGATAAAAATGTAGGATCCTTTCTACTTAGAGAATCCACCACCTTATTTTCCTTACCAGGATGGGAGTGGATCGAGTAGTCATAATCCTTGATGAGATCTAACCATCTTTTTTGGTACATATTAATCTCTTTATCTATGAATATATATTTGAGACTCATGTGATCAGTATATATCTCACACTTCTCCCCATAGAGATAATAATTCTAAATTTTCAATGCAAATATCACAACTTCTAACTTCAGATCATGTGTGGGGTAGTTTTTATCATGGATTTTCAATTTCCTGTGGTGTATGCTATCACTTTATCATTTCACATCAATTCACATTCTAATACTTTTTTAAGAATTGGTGTACTCCACAAAGAGTTCTCTAATAGTCGGTAGTGTGAGTATTGATGCTGTTATAAGCCTCTTTTTGAGCTCCTTAAATCTTTCCTCACATTCTTGGGACTATAAAAACTTCACTCCCTTCTATGTAAGCTAGGTTATTGGGTTTGAAATCCATGATAATTGTTCCAAAATAGTCTATAATAACCATATAGACTTAGAAATATATGGATCTCTATTATAGATATTGGCCTAGGCCACTCTTTTATTACCTTTGTCTTAGAAGGGTCTATAGATATCCATTTACTAGTGATAAATTTCCTAAGAATGATACTTTCACAATTTATAACTCACATTTTATATAATTTTCAAATAGTTTATCCCTTCCCAAGGTCTTCATCATAGTATTCAAATGCTCCTAATTTTCCTCCTTGCTCTTTTAGTATATTAGAATATCTACAATAAAGCCTATGAGAAAATTTTTGAGGTAATTTATAAAGACTCTATTCATTAAATCCACAAATATTTCTAGAGAATTGGTGATTACAAAGAGAATAACTAAGAAATCATAGTGTCCATACCTCATTCTAAATAAATTCTGGGGAATATCTTCATTCCTCACCTTTAATTGGTGATATCCTGACCGAAGGTCCACCTTAGAGAAATAGCTGGCCCTATGTAGCTAATCAAACAAGTCATCTATTTGAGGAAGTGGATACTTTCTCTTTATTATAATTTTTTTGAGATCATGATAATCGAGGGAGAGGTATATTGATCCGTCCTTCTTCTTGATTAAGAGGACTCACACACCCTATGGTGAATCCCTCGGGCATATAAAACCCATGTTTAGATTCTCATGCAACTGCTTCTTCAGCTCTTCCATCTCAACAACGATCATTCTGTAAGGTGTATTTGATATAGGAAAATATCTAGGAATAAGTTAAATTGACAACGCAACTTATTGGTTAGGGGGAAGACCAAATAACTCTTTAGTGAATACATATGTGTATTCCCTCACGATGGGAATGTCTTCGAGCATGATCATCTCCTTCGACTCAATCATTTGAGTGAGATATAATTTCTTATAAAGAAGTATTATCCACACCTGAGATGATGATTCTAAAGAAGATTCATCTTCTTCCTTAAACTTGTAAAGAATTAGAGGATGCTTTGGGATGTGAAGAGTGATCTCTATTTCCTCACAGTTGATGTTGTATTTTTATAAATATAAACAATTAAATAAGTCTATTTCTTGCATATATTTCGAGTAGTTTATTATAGTGATTTGTGTATTGAATTGCATAATCTTTCCAATGTGTGAAAAAATTTATTTGTTTTATGTTTTGTGGTAGTATAAAATGAATTTTCCAAAAAGGAATGAAAAGGGGTGTAAATATGTGAAAAATCATAACAATTCCAGATTTTTGAAAAAAAATGAAGCTGTAAATTCTGGAAAATCATTGTTACAGGCCTTGTACCACAAGTACATTTTGTGACTTCATCGAAGAAGCAAGCCACCACCAGAACAAGTCGTGTTGAGAAAGAACACTATGAAATGCCAGTGCACGTCGTATACCTTTAGTACATGATGTGATGGAAGTCAAATTTAAAATTTATGAATGATATATGTTCGAGATTCTCTTGGACATGGAGGCGATGAAGACAAGGTGTACACGACGTGTAGGAAAAGTACACGTCATGTAGATGGTCAAATTTCCAAAATCTCAGCTGAGATCCATGTACGTGTCATGAAGATTTACAAAAAGATGATCGTCGGTACACAACATGACCACCAAGTACACATCATGATAGCATTAAAGATGAACCTTTCTAGAGATTATAAATAGAGCCTCTAGATGCACCTTTGGAGTATTCTGGAATTCCATCAGAGACCAATGCTTGGAGCGAAGCTGTTGTGCCTCCATAAGTACTTTTCTTGTATTTTCATTATGTTTTATTTTCTTTGTCCCTCTAAACCTCTCATTGTTAGAATGGGGGTGTAATTCCTTCATTTTATAGGGCAATGTAATCGAAGGGGGAAGGTTCATTGGATTTAATTATTTTAAATTCATGTCTTTGGTTTTCATAATTTCATTTTTGAACTTCAAATCCCTTTCTTTTTCTTTTATCATGACCATTGATATTAAAATAAAAAAGGAACATTTAAATTGTGCAACTAACTATGATAAATATGGCATGACCATTGTCCACTTTAGGTAAATGAGGTTTAAATATGGCATCGAGAAAAACTCGATTTGGTAAAGTCCTATATTATCGAACCAAAGGAAATAGGGTATTTCCACATTGAGGAAGGGATACCATGACCATTGGATCTACCTCGTCCTGAATCCAACACCAATCACAAATTAATTAACCTATTAAATCCAACTACACTCAAACATGGAAATTACAAACCCCGACACACTTTCCAAATCTACTTTTAGACAACCAATCAATCTGCTACCTCTTTGTCACTTTGATTTCTTCAAATTAATCAAAACAAATATTATCTTCACATCTTTCTCAAATTTAATAAAATAAATATTTTTAAATTCTAATAAATCTAAATTATCATCTTTATGGGTTCAACCTCAAACTTACCAATACTATGTACTGGCATGCTTTCCAAATCTATTTTCACACAACCAATCAATCTACTGCCTTGTTGTCACTTTTCTTTCTTAAAATTAATTAAAACAAATATTATCTTCACCTCTTTCTCTAATTTAATAAAATAAATATTTTAAAATTCCAATAAAACTAAATCAACATCTCTATGGGTTTGACCTCAAACTTACCAATAGTACATATTAATTGATAGAGTAGCATAGTTTGAGTTTTATATTTTTTTTCATTGAACCGTAGGGAACTAACGATGCCCTATGGGGCTATCAAAACTAGAACTGCTAGCTATTATTGTAGCCTTTTAGTTTTTTTAGGATTTCAATTTTTAATATATTTATTTAAATTTCTCTTTTTACAGTGGATATTTTGTGCTTTGAGTTCTCAGGTTTTCAAATTTTGAATGCACAATTACAAAAATAAGGAAAAGGGAAAAGTGATCATCAAGAACACACTCAATTATGAACCAGCCCTATAGATAAATATCAATACAACCATAGAAGGAGTAGAAAAAAATCAAATTATTCCAGGAGATCAAGGGTTGCAGATGCTCGCAGACTACGGGCGACTATCGAATACTGGATTGAAACCAAGCATCCTAGAACCCCATTTCTACCAATCATTTAGATAGAAATCCAGTCATAATTTTGATGATTAAAAACACTGTACAATTCAACAGAATGCCGCCTAAAGATCCAAAGAAGCATTTGGGAGATTTCCTCGAGCTCTGTGACACCTTCCAATTTCAAAGTGCCTCAAGTGATGTGGTAAGACTTCATCTTTTCTGATTTTCATTATGAGATCGAGCTTGAAACTAGATTCAGAGCCTCCCTACACATTCCATCACTACATGGGATGATCTATCAAGGAATTTTCTCACCCGCTTCTTTTTACCTTCTAAATCAATGAACATATGGGAAAATATTATCGTTTTTTGTCAATTTGAGGATGAATCATTGTACTCTACATGGGAACAATACAAGGATATAACTAAAAAATTCACTAATCATGGAATAGAGTTGTGGATAATAATAATAAAATATTATAAGGGTTTTTCACTAGAAAATCAGTCATTTTTTTGTCCTGTAGCTGGAGGATCACTAATGAAAAAGTCACCAGAAGCAAGCTACAATTTACTGGAAGATATGGAGAGAAATAGTTTTTAGTGGAAATGATAAGGGATGTAGCGAATAAGATTTCATGAAGTAAACAATAATGATTGGATGGAAGTACAACTAGAGTCACTGACCAATAATAGGGACATCATGATGGGCCAAAAAACAAACCCCCAAGGTGCGCTTATTGAATATTAAAATTATTCTGACTGCAATTGTGGTAATCAATTTTAGGGATGGAGGCCACAACAATAGTAAAGCCAAGGATTTCAATAGGGACCACAAAGGTACCAATAACAGGCACCGTAAGGTCCCACACTGACAATCCAGGTCCATTCATTGGAGGAGACACTGGAATCATTCATGAATGATTTTGGGGTTGAACTCAAGGAGATAAGATAAGAAGCATCATACCAAAAGGCCACATTTCAAAATCTGAAGAATCAAGTATTCCAAATCAACGAGACACCTAAAGAGAGAAAATTAGGATATTCTCTATGATTCACTGAAGAATTACCACGTGGAAATTTAAAAGCTATAGATCGTAGAAGTGGGAAGAAAAAACAAGGAAGTAGAATAGATGTTTTAGAATGATCACCAGTGGAAGAAAGAGAATAGGAAGTTGAAGTGATCAAGGAACAAGTAGAAAAATAAGAAGAAGAAGAGACACATATGTACAAACCAAGGATGAATTTTCCATTGAGGATCAAATAAACAAATAAAAACATATAGATAGGTAAGTTTCTTGATCACTTTAAAAAGTTCCATATTAATATACCTTTTACAGAGGCCCTCACAGACATGCTGAATTATGAAAAATTAATGATAGAGATGGTAAGAAACAAGAAGTGGCTGTAAGATATTGAAACCATCCCACTCACATGAGAGTGTTTAGAAGTGGTGTCAAATGACCTTACTAAGAAGTAAAGATACCCAGGTAGCTTTTAAATTCCCATATTTATTGTATCTAACAAATGTGGTAAATCTTTGTGTGAATTAGGTGTGAGAATCAACATCATGTCATAGATGGATTTCAAGATTTTGGGACTATAAGTCTTGAAGCCCACAAGATTTAAATTCAATTAGAATAATCAACTGTAAAACATTTCCATGGAGTCATCAAAGATGTAATGATGAAAGTGACCAAATTTTAATTCCCTGTTGATTTTCTATTGCTGGATATGGAAGTGGAAAGGAATCCAATAATTCTACGAAGACCATTTTAGCCATAGGGCATGCGCTAATCGATGTTCAAAATGGAGGACTCTAACTAAGAGTTGGGAGTGATCAAGTAAGTTTTATCATCCACTGAGTAATGAAGATCTATGATGTATAATAGGATAATGAGTTTGGAGAAAGAGAAACAACTGAAGTTAATGATGTCACTGAGATTAAAGAGTTATAAGAGTTAGATGATATTGTGGAATAGGATGCTCAACCAAAGAGGAAAGAGAAGATGAAGACTAAGACCCCTAAAACCGAAAGAGATACCGACTCCAAAATATTTTATAATGGACAAAAGGTATGGATGATTCATGAAATTTTATTTAGTTTATCAGGATTGAGTAAGAAATGGCGGGTCGGTTCGATGGAGGTCAAGCAGGTACTACCATCAAGAAGAATTAGCTTATTCAGAGAAGAAGGACATGGGATAATATATGTGGATAGAACACAACTGAGACCATTAATGGATCTCAAAGAGGTAAAAAAATTCATTCATCTGTCACATGAGCTTGAGCTGAAATAGGTAAGCTTGAGCGAACAACATTAAATAAAAACACTTCCAGAAGGCCACCTGAGTTTTTTTCCTTTATTTTCTGTATTTGGAGGCACACATGCCCTCATTACAAATATTTAAAAATTCATTGATAAATGGAATGTTCTTACACCTGTTTATTATTGATTTACATGACCATAAAGACTCAATCCAACAGTAAGAAAAAAGAGGAAAAAAAAGAAAGATGATGCAGCAACAGTACACATCATGATGGTCATGTATAGGTCATGATCCGGAGCATATAGTACCTGCACAACCGAAGTTCAAGCACCAATTGAAAGGGGAGTAATCATTTCATTTCATATTTTTTCTATTTTCCACATTTTAATGGTTTTAGAGCTTTAATTTTCAATTTCATTCCTGTATTTGAATAATTATTTACTCAAAATGGTCTAGGGGACATAAAATACTCAGTATAATTACCATGCCATGTATTTAAATTTCATTTTCAATAAATTTGAATGATAAAAATGAGAAAAATAATTATTATAGATAAATATGTGGATTAATATTTGATAAATCTTGATTTAGGGAGTATGTTAATCATTTTAGAACAATTTTTTCTAAGAATTGGAAATGTTTTGGATTTTTTATGTTCTCATTAATTGATTTAATTATTTGTGTGAATTTACATGAGTGGTTAACCCAACCATTCATCTCATTACTAATGTATCCACTGAGCCAATATTTTTTATTATTTTGTAGTATATTTCTTGAGAAAATCAGGAATATATTCTTCTAGAACTGGCACTACATATTATCAAATCTATGACTAAATATAATCACTTTTTATATGATTGAGGCATTATTTTTGTTAGCCCTTATCTCGTGACCCACCTTGAATTAATCCTTTTTAATCCTATAAAATCCATGGAAAACCTTGTTAGGAAATGAGCTATATTAAAAGCCTATTTTATCCATTCATACCTTGCTCTAAATGTTTTGCATGATATTTAAAAGACTAAGTGTGGAGGAAAAACATTTGGGTGTACCGGGATGCAATTTGTTATTGATATTTTTTCTGGGGGATTTTTTATGTGATACAAGGGAGGCCATGAAATCATTCATTTTATTTTATTATTCAAATCTATTTCTAAAAAAATAATTTGAAAAAAATGAAAAAAATAGGTTATGTTTTAGGAGGATAAAAAATCACCATTTTCCAAACTGACGATTTTTTATCATATGTGGTTAGGTGATGGATGTGAGAGTTTTCCTAAGAATAGCTTTCAAAAAAGGAAAAAAGATCATGAGAGGTTGATTCATTCATTGTGATTACATATATCATGAGCCCACTTTTAGATTTTTGGAGGAGGATAGAAATTAAATCTTTGTAAAGGGAGACATTTATTGAGTTGTTTTTTTGAATATCATGAAAAATGCTTTAGAGTTAAACCTCCTTTTTTAGACTTATCTTTTTTACATCATTTACCTACCAACCCTGAAGCCTCATAGTCATTTTATACTTAATGATGAATCCTTCCTGATTAATTGTGATCTCTGTATTTATACAGTGGAGATGTTAGATGCCTTGCCAGCCTATGGTAAGTTATATTTTTTTGAGGTATATGCATTATTCTATTTACATTTTTACCCTGATGATGAGTGAAAAAATTTATGTGAGGTAGATTTCAAGTGGCATTCATATTAATAATGAATTTCAAAATGGAAATTAATGAATTAAGAAACATGGCTATTTCAAAATAGAAAAGATAAAATAATTGGTTGATTTTTTCCTTTGAAAAGTGATGCATTGATGAATTTTCCCATGTGATGCTTGAATATTTAATTATCAATTTGATCAATTGATTTTGTTGAAACTGAATTTAAAGCATGGTAAGTTGAAAGTACTTTGTATTATATTGAGATTCCATCATTGAGGAAAAGGCTGAATTCAAGTGTGGGTGGATTTGATAAGTCTATTTCATGAATATATTTTTGAGTGGTTTAATATAGTTATTTGTGTATTTAATTTCATAATCTTTCCGATGTGTGAAAAAATTGAGTTGTTTTATGTTTTTTGGAAGGATACAATGAATTTTTGAAAAATTAATGAAAAGGGTGTAAATATGAGAAAAAGTGGCACGACACCAAATTTTTTAGGAAAAGAGAAGATGTAAATTCTGGAAAAATATTGCTACACATTGTGTACCACAAGTACACATCATGACTTCATCGAAGAAGCTGGCCACTGTCAGAATAAGACATGAAGATAAAACATGTTTGAACTACTAATGCACGTTGTGTACCTTTAGTACATGATGTGAAGGTGATCAAACTTCAAATTTATGAATTAGATTTGTGATATATTCACATAGACAAGGAGGCAATTCAAACAAAGTGTACACAATGTTTAGGAAAATTAAACATCATATAGGTGGTCAAATTTCCAAAACCTCAAACGATATCTGTGCACATACCACACAGATTCAAAAAAAGTGGTTCTCTGGTACAAAACGTGACCACCAAGTACAAATCGTGATAGCAGTCCATCATAACCTTTCCAACACCTATAAATAGAGCCCCTGGTTGCACCTTTAGAGTATTCCAGAATTCCATCAGGGAACAATTCTTGGAGCAAAGATGCTACGCCTCCATGAGTTCTTTTCTTTTCTTTTTATTATATTTTATTTTCTCCATACCTCTAAACCCCTCATCTCTAGGATGAGGGGGTAATTCCACCATGTTCTAGGGAAATTAAATTAAAGGGGGGAGGAGTATTTGATTTAATTATTTTTAATTCATGTATTTTGTTTTCATAATTTCATTTTTCAATTTCCAATCCCTTTCTTTTCCTTTTATCGTGACCATTGATAGTTGAATAAAAAAGGGAACCTTTAAATTATGCAACTGACTACCCAAAATATTTCATGAAAATTTTACACTTTAGAGGAACTTAGTTTTAAATATGGCATCGAGAAAAACTCAATTTAGAAAAATTATATATAACCAAACCAAGGGAAATAGGGTATTTTCATGTTGAGGATGGTATACCATGACCATTGTATCTACCTCTTCCTATCTCCGACACTAATCATGAATTAATCAACCTATTAAATCCAATAACACCCAAACCTGTAAATTACAAACCTTGACATGATTTCCAAATCTATTTTCACAAAACCAATCAATCTGCTACCTTGTTGTCACTTTTCTTTCTTCAAATCAATCAAAACAAATCTTCTATTCACCTCTTTCTCAAATTTAATAAAATAAATATTTTGAAATTATAATAAAACTAAATCAAAATATTTATGTGTTTGACCTCAAACTTACCAATATTATGTATTAATTGATATAGTAGCATAGTTTGAGCTTTTTAAATTTGTTTTTTCATAGAGCCATAGGGAACTAATGAGGCGCTATAGGGCTATCACAATCAATGCCCAAAATAGCATATAAAACTCCACTAATGTAAGTAAGACAAGATTTTTTGTGAGGTTTAGTCTAAAAATGTTAACCAGGGCAGAGTTATGTACTTTGGCTGAAATAATTTCTCCATTATCTATTCTCCTAGATAATTAAATATCTAAATTTTTAGGTGGTTTTTGAATAATTCTACTAAACTTGAAAGATATGAATGAATGTGTAGAACCAGAATCAAATAGTATGTTAACTATTCTTGAATGAATAACTAACATACCTGTCACCACATAATTTTCTAGATCCACATTAGTAGTGGTGATAACATAAGTTGTTCCTTGTTTCCTTGGAGGTTATTGTCGATTGCTTATGAAAACCCTGGGATTTGGGCATTTGTTTGAAAAATGGCCATGTTCATTATAGTTGAAACAATACACTACTAGATGAGCATTGATATGAACCCTCCTTTCCTCTTCCAAATTAGTGGAATTATTAATATCCCTTGGATAGTTCTAATATAGATGCCCCATTCTTTGACATTTGAAGAATTTCCTAGTTCCTTTAGATAGTTCCTAGTAAGCTTCTTCCCACAATTTTTACACATGGGATATTCAGTCTTCTTTCCATCATGGAATTTATTTTCTGATCCACCCATATTAGACTCTATTTTATGTTTCGTCTCACAAGGCCCATAAGACCATTGGGATTCTCTAATATCTATTTCAACGTTAAGGGAAAAACATACAATCTCCTCATAACTATCAAAGTCTTGAATCACCAATGTTTTTTGTAGACTTAGCTTTAGTTTTCAAAATAAGTGATCTACCTTACTTTTTGTGTTAATGACAAAGATGGAGGTGTATCTTGAAAACCTGGTAAATTTTGCTTCATAAATGATTATAGACTCATCTTCCTTCTACTTAAGTCCGTGGAACTCTCTTTTCATCTAGAGATGGAGGGTTTAAAGAAAGTTTTTATTGATTTTTTTCTTGAATTTTTTCCAATCCATGGAATCAATTTCATCCTTAGACTTTGTATTTTTTATCAATGTCCAACACTAATCAACTTCCCCATCAAAATGATAAACTACCCGCACAAATTTCTATTCTTCCTAGCACTGGAGGAAAAAGAATATATTTTCACTGGAGTTAATGCACTATTCCATGAGGAGGGGATCAAAAGATCCACTAATCATGGGAGGCCTTTTCCATATAAAGGATTTGATGGAAACTTTCTCTTTCCTTGAAGAAGGTGGGTGTTCCACATGATTCAAGTTATTATTCATAACTTGATCCAGTTGTTCAAGTACTATCATAAAGCTTTGAGCACCCATTCCCATCATATTTGTAATTTCATTAGGGAAATCATTACATTCCCTATCACATTTATTATTTTAATGGATTCTTCTATTTCCCTCCATTAATTAGGAAAATAAAGTACAATTAGGGGGCTTGAATACTTAGATAATAAGCATAAAAATTAAACTTTAAACATAAAAGGATAAACTCTTAGATGAAAATTATATCCCAATTTGTTATTCCCATGGTTTTAATCTAGGTTATCCATAATTTGTTTCCTAACATATATTCTTATAGGATTGCTTTTTTCCTTAATAATGGTTTGTAATGAGATTATGTATTTACCAAAGCATATCCTTTTGGAGTGTCAAAACAAGTACGATGTAAGGCCTATTATCATGTACCAGATTTCCTGGAGCTTGGCCCAGAACACCTTGTTAGAGTTTTGACTCCGAGGTACATTTGATCCAGAACCACATCCACTTGTAGTATCTATACGTGGATGTATTTTCTTAATAAACCAATTACTCTATACTTACCAAAATTTTGGGATGTTTTCTTATAATTAGTCTTTTACCTAAGGTTATTACTAACATGATCTATTCCTAGTATCTTGAAAGTGCATCTGATTGTATCCTATTGACCGGTCAAAGTTCTAGTGCTCTGCTAATGTGTATAGCAGCCCTCGGGTCGGATCCTCAGTGATGATAATTTTTAATAGTCGAATGTGTTTAGTTTATTGTATTATAATTGGTGGTTTTGTTTGTAGAGATTATGAAATAATTTATGGATTATTTTTAATATAAAAAATTGATAAATATTGGGGTGAGTTCATTAATAGTTAGTTAATATTCTGATATCCTTGAGCCTTGCTTTGTATTGTATTAAATTAACACCCATGTCACAAGTTGACGTTGATTGAAATTACAAAGTGTTAAGGCTTTAATAAAATCCTTATCTTAACTAGGATTCTATTCTCAATTAGTAATTTATTGTGGTATTGTATTTATGGTTCTAATAATCCATGGAATCCATACATTAAACAAAATATGTCATTAATCCATGACATGTTAATTCCAAAATACAAAATGTTAATTCAAAGAATACTCGTCGAGAAAAACATCTCAATCACTTAACATCCCTAAATTATAACTCACCCCAATTAGAGATTTACTCAGCCATTGAAATGATTTTTAATCTAGTTATAATGATTATGATGATAAATTAATAGGATAAGAAAAAAAGGGGATAAGAAAATATTGGTGTGACAAACACACACACAAAGGATGATGATAATTAAAAACAAAATTTAGATTGAATGAGAAAGCAAAATAAGGGGAGGGAATTAAACTGTATTTAAATTATTTTAAGAACATTAATATTAAACTATATAAGTTGGATGATAATAAGATATACTTAAGAAGAAACTTGTATTAAAACAGAATTACAAAGAAAAGACTTACAAGATTACAATAATGAAGAACATAAAAGTAAAAGAAAACAAACAGAGGTGTAAGGGTATCTCAAGTGAAAACTTGAGTATTTAAGGTCCTCTAAAGCCCTTAGTAAGGCTTTGGTCATTCCAATATGTTATCTTCTCTTCTGAAATGCCAATTCTTTTGAAGGAGAGGAGGGTGATGTATTTATAGCCCAAGGAAGTGGACTGTTTGAATTCCCAATTTGTCCCTCCACTATCATCACCATTTTGATAATTCAGATATCTAAATGTCAAGATATATCCTTCTTCAAAGTGGTAGATAATAAGGTTGTTCGACTAATCTAAAAATATGGAGGAATTTGAAATTATGGATCCAAATTTATGGTCGTTTGATTAAACAATGTTAATATGTCCATTTTAATCTAGACTTTTTAGAAGATCAAAATTTGAATGGGTTTATCAACAGGAATATGCCTTCAAATATGAATACTTTATTCAAAAAAGTCAGCCTCCTATATCTTATATTTCAAACTGAAAAATAACAGCTTGATTTTATGAATAGATCAAGAGATATGTCATGAATACTGTACTGCTTTTAATTCCCATCTAGAATGGTCGGATGAGTTTAAATGAATAAGTTGGGCTTCTTGTCTTTGGATTTGGGCCTTGAAAATTTTATCCAAGACTCCTTACATTGTCCCCCGACTGTGTGAGGATAATGAATGAATTTTTACTTCTTGATTGAGCCCAGTAATTCAATCTTCATGGATGGTCCAGTTTCTTCACATATTTTTGGGCCTTCTTGTGTGGACCATATGACCCTCCAATTTGACTATTTGGTCCATGTTTCCTTCTAATGAAATGTTGGAATTTGATTAATAAACCCTAAAAAAGAAGAATCATTCAATTTTGATAAATATGGTAAGATTTATTATTAAAACATTAAACATACTTGAATCTGGATGAATTCAAATAGTGCTCAAAATTTATAGTTAATATTTAAACATTAATATTTCACACAAAATTTGAACATTTCATATAAAATTAGTAAAGTGATTATATAAAAAGTTATGAAAATATTAATAACATCAACTCCCCCACACTTGGTTTTGTACATGTCCTCATGTGCAACAAATATAAAAACATGACAAAATCATTTTCACTCACCAACAAATATTAAAATTTTGTTTCCCTAATCAGGGGAGGTTTAGAAAATTTCACTCATCCATATTGAATTTCACCACAAGTTGTTACAGAAACAATGTTCCAAAAACAATTCATCTTTTCATGCTAAAATTTATAAATGGAAAATGGTGGCACACAAAACTTAATTCTCTCAAGATGATAAAATTAATTTATGGAGTTTCACTCATTCATAAACCAAAAGTGAAAATCTTAGATTTTGAAAGAGATATCAGCTTCCACTCCCTATCCTAAAGTGTTCAAAAATATAGAGGTCTTTTTTGGGGTTTTTCTGTGGCTATAGGATAGTAGGAAGATGATATCTAAAAGATAGGAGAAAAGGGGTAAAATACCCACATGGAAAAAGAAATGTACATTTTTTTTTGAATAAGACATGAAAGGAAATGTAAAAACATATCTACAAGGGAATGATTTTCTGGAGAAAGACACAAGAGAGGAAGAAAATTTTAAGGGGATGAGAAGATGAGCTATTTACAAAACACAAAACTTCTCCCAATGACATAAGTGTTCTTTTCTTTTATTTTTTTTTGCATTTTTCAAATGTTTAACTTGAAAAATATCTCACACTCATATCCCAATCCATGATTTATCTCCTCACAACAATAATTGTAATAGTTAGACCAAGATCTATGGTTGAGGAAGAGTGATTTTTGATCTGCCCAAGACACAATACATTTTTTTCTGTTTTTTTTTATTTTTCCTGGTTTTTTTTAACACTTTTCAAAAACATTTACAAAATTACATAAATTAAAGTACATTACATTCCCAAAAACTCGCTAATTTAAAATCTCTCCCCCATAATTAAATGGATGATTTATCTCAAGCATATGATAACTCGTTGGAAATTAATAAAAGGCACCCAAAAAATAAAATCCATTCCCCCCACAATTAAATTTCAGGAAATAATGCAATGTAAATCCATGTAGATATGTGGTGGGATATGGTATTGGGCTTGTAATGTGGCTATCAGTGAAAAGGTTTTCATAGGCTCTAAGGGGCTTTCAAAAGGATGATTAATGTAAGGGAAATGGGAAGCTATTTGGCTATTGTGATTCTCGTGTGGTTCAAAAAATGCCTCTATCATATTAATGCACACAAAATTAGGAAATTCAGCTTGAAGGTCCATAAACTCAAGACTCAAAAATGGGGGTACAAAATTCACATTTTTAAAAGATGGTCATAGGTGTCCTTAGAATGAAAGCAAATGGTGTTCCTCACGGGTGGGGAAAATTAGTTTCCAAATCAAAAAATGATATTTAAAATTTTATTGGGTTTGACACAATATTCTTTATCCAAATATATGATGAAAACACAAGATTTTTGAGATGAAACCATGTCTTTTGACTCCCCAAAATGGTTGGACAAAATGTCAAAACTGGATGGTGACTAAGTATTACTCGTTTGGTTTTTTTCATTTTTTTTCATTTTTTAGATTTTTTTACTATTTTTAAATTACACACCCACACAAAAGAGAAAGAGTAAATAAAAAATAAAAAAAATGTGATGAGGAATTTGGTGAAAAACAAAATGAGAATAAGAGAGAAGAAGAAATAGAGAGAAGTTAAAGAAAAAGAGGTTCCCCTAGTTTGGATTTGGTGGGTTGCTATCTCCATCTAGTGGTGGGTCAACTACAGAAGTTGGGGATCAGATGGAAGTCAATGTGGTTCCAGGATTGTGTGATGTTACCTGAAAAAGAAAAATAATTATTCATATAATTAAAAACTAAAAAGAAATTAAAATTTCATAATATTAAAAGAAAACATGGGTTGCCTCCCAAGAATCGCTGCATTTATTTTGTCTATAGCTAGAAAATTGCAGTGGACTACCCATAGTTCGATGGAGTCCACCTTATTTTTTCAACTCTAGTGTGCTTCGAGAAAATGTTTTCCTTTGGGAGTCCTGATGATTCATTTAATAATTTCATCCCTTTCTTGTTATTTCACTTGCAATTCAATGCAGGTAGAAAGAGAATATGACTATCCTCACTTTGGTATTCAATGTGAGGAATGATTTTATCCACAAAGTGATGGTTTTCTATGCTTGGAAATTCAAGAACATGTCTCAATTCTGACAGTTCATTTATGTAAGGTTCAGATTACACAAAACCAGAGTATGAGATCCCAATTGTTTTTGACTCATTTATTTCATCACTTACAAATGTAGAGTAATGAGGATCAGTGGAGTCATAAGACTAAATAAATTTTTCAATATCTTATATATCAATGTTGTTCACCAAGGAATAATCAATTTCAACATCACCAGTGATCACTTTATTAATTATGGAACAAATCTCACAACCTTCACTCCCATTCGGACAATATAAACACATTATTTCAGGTTTTACCTCATATATAATAGAATTTTCAGAATCATGGATAAGAAATGATGAATGTTGGATAATCATATTTGAATCAAAAAATGAACATGATTGTTATTTTTCCCCATTACCATCCAAGTTGGAGAAGTGGATGTTAGAGGTTAGTTTGGATTCCAAAGATTTTTCAAGATCCTTTAGATCAATGGAGTTTTCATTTTTAATGTCAACTTCAAATTCTCCATTTATGACTTGGTTAATGAGGATGAAATATTCACAAACTTCTCTATCAGTAGAATAGGAAGAACATGATGGATTGGGATTCAACACACTCTTAGAGATACTTTTAGAAGGATGGATAGAGAATAATGATTGATTCTCTGAAGGGTATCACTTGGATTAAAAAATATTGAACTTGACCAGTTGGTCATAAAATTCCATGGATAAGATGCATGTATGGACATCAATTTTTGTTTTAGATGTCATAAGGAAAGGTCTTACTAGAATTAATGGAGATCAAGAAGATTTTGTCTCATGTTCCATGTCAAGGACATAAAAGTCAGCAGGAAAGATAAGATTGTTGACTCGGATAAGGACATCCATAATTATTCTCTCAGGACTGGTAGCGCTTCGATTGTCTAACTGAATGACAACACCCATTGGATGTAAGAGACCTAGACCAAGGTTGGAGAATAAATATTCAGTAATGACATTAATTAAATCTCCTAGGACTATGAGTGCATCATCAAAGTTGGAACTTCCAATTTGGCATGGAATTTTAAAGGGCCTTGTATCTTTGAACTGTATGGGAATATAATGCTAGGTGGAAACATTTTTGAAGGTCCTAAGTTTCCTTTTGTGGGTGCACAATTCCATAAGAAACTTTGCATACTTAGTAATTTGTTTTATGGAATCTAAGAGGGGACTGTTGACTTCAACACGTTTAAACATGTCAAGCATTTCAGGATCGGGTTCAATGGACTTATTTGGTTTAGAAATAGCTCGAGGAAAAGGAATTAGATTCCTAATTGGAATGAAAGGATGTGAGGGAATGGATTTAGATTCCATTTCAAGTTTCTTTTTATTTTCATTTTCTAGGTCAACATTCAAAGGAGGGTTGGAGGACTTATCTAGAGGCATAACAATTTTATTTCTCGATCTAAGTGAAATTTCACTTACATTACCCTTGGGGTTGGGTAATTGTTGAATTGGAAGTTGGCAAGAATTTGACTATTGTTGCTGGATTAGGTGGGATAAAAGTTGACCAATTTGGGTTTCAATATTTTTAAGGCTAGAACGGGTGAAGGAGGCAAGATCTTCAACTACACTTTCCCATGGTTGCTTTAAAGAAGAGGCTTGTCCCGAATTGGGATTGACTTGATTTTGGTTCTTGGTAAATTGATTTTATTAGTTTGGTAATTGAGATGGATCACTAGGATAGTAGAATCTTGGAGGAGGAAGAGGAGGATTAATCCTTTGAGGTTGAGGAACAAAAGGGTAAGGTTTTTGGAAGTTACCAACACCTTGACCATATTAGAACTGGTTTGGGTTTCAATGTGGGTATTGAGGGGGATGAGAAATGGGATTCCCATATCTCAAGTTAGTGTTATATATAGAAGGGAAGGGCTTAGAATGGGGTTGGCTGAAGTTTCTAACAAACTGTCCTGATTGTCGAGGGTTGGGGTTCTACTAAGCATATGATTCATTGAGCTCTATTGGTCCCGATGAATCAAATGGTTCATCTTAAAGTTGTGAACAAGTGTCTGTTGAATGAGTTGGTGGGTTGCAAAGTCCCAGTTTTTGAAAGGTCCAAGAAACATTGATTGTGGAGAATATGAGGTTGGGTCTTTGGATGCCATATATAGTTGTCTCACAAGACCTATAAGTTCAATTATCTACTCGGTCATTTTGTTCGGCTCAATGGATTGATTTTCTTGGACTTGTTTTACTTGAGAATGTGCTCGAGTATGGAATTGTTTTGTGTTTGCAACCAAGTTTCTTATGAGATCTCTTGCATCCATGAGAGTTTTATCAACAAGAGCACTACCACTTGCGGAATGAATGAGAGTTCACTCCATAGCCAATAACCCCTCATATAAGTATTGGATCAAGAGTTGGTTAGGGATTTGGTTGTGTGGGAAAGTTTCAACAAGCTTTTTGAACCTCTCCCAGTATTCATAAAGTGATTCACTTGGGAACTAATAGATACCACTTATTTCATTTCGGATATAAGAAATGTGAGAAGAGTAAAGAATTTCTCTAAGAAGAGTCGCTTCATGACATTCCATGTGGTAATGAAACCAAGAGGAAGGTGTAAGAACCCGAATCTTTTTTCAGGTATGTTTTCCTTTTTCTCGTTTTTTTGAGGAAAATAGGAGTTTCTAGAAATTTTGTAAGTACACTCCGTGCACTTTATGAGTACACACCATGTACTCGGTTACGACGGGTAGTCGGGTGCTGGCCGTGTAGCAGCCATGCACATGACTGTGTGTAGTGACATGGAGACTGCCTAATGCGGGGACAGGAAGGTAGGTACATGTCGTGTACTTTCTTTTTTTCATTAAACAGGCTGAGGTCACGTCTTTTTGGCAGAAACACCTCCTTCTCATCTGACTCGTCCGAGAGCATCTGTACGATGTCGATTTTTCCCCAGGCCCCCGATCGAGTGTCTGTTCTCTGAATTGACCATCATCAATTGTGTTGGGATTGCCTCTGTAATCTCTTCCTTCTAATAGTGCTTCATTTTCTGATTCCTTATCTTTCAAAAGTTATCTTTAGTTGAGAGTTTTTAGAATTTTTGTAGATCTACAGTGTTTTTGGGAAATTCAGGGCTTGAGGTTCAAGTATAACGATCCTACAACACTAAGGTAGGTATTTTATGCCTTTTCATTGAATGTATTTGAGTTATATGTGCTAAAGTTCCAATACCCTTGAACGTGGTATTGCGTGTTTACTTTTTTAGCCCTATTGATTGCCTGCTATGATTGTATGCTTGAATAGAGGTTAATTGAATGAGAATAGGGTAAATTGCTATGATTTGGAGGTGTTTTCCCATGCATGTTTCTTTATGACCATTTGGTCTTTCTTAGCCTATTAGGATGCATTGTTTGTTTCACATGCCTAGTATTTTAGGATGGAGTTTTGTTTATCTACCATGTTGTTATTCTATAGACTGTTAGCCAAGTAGTTATTGAGGTTTACTTTGGCCGATACGCATTTCCATGCTTGCTTGACTTACACAGGGGAATGAGAACCTGGTGTAGTAGACCATAGGGAGAATAGACATAAGGGCTTCTCCAGAGTGTCTGTTATTACTATTACGATGTGAGACCATAGGGGGAATTGACGTAAGTGCTTCCTCAGAGTGTCTGTAGTTCCTCGACACGGGCCACAAGGGGAAATGTGACGTAAGTGATTCCCCAGAGCGCCTTTAGTTGCTGATATGAGACTATAGGGGGAATTGAGGGTGAGTGATTCCCCAGAGAGTTTATGCATAAGCTGAACCAGAGGGGTTAGACTATGTGTACTTCCTAGAGGGTTGCTTGTGTTGTTTTGGTTGAACCAGAGGGGTTAGGCTGAGAGTATTTCCCAGAGGGTTACCTGCTTTGATTAGCTTCTTGCTTGATATGTGGAATTGAATGCTTTGAAACTGTGGAAATGATTACTACTGATTACTTCCTTGTTTACTTCTTCTTTTTTCTTATTTCCTTCCATATATATTCACTGACTGTTAGGCACATATCTTTTCGTGGTTGCCTACTGGGATTAGTCTCACACCCTATTTGGGTCAGGCTTTTGGGTCCAAACATATTATATTTTTGCAGGTATAGATAAGGGCAAGTGCCCTTCTACTTCAGGTACTTTATTGCTGAGGATCTGGAAACCATGAGACCAAGCTGAGGCTTACGATGCTGAGAAGTTTATCTATTTTTTTTGTGTACATTGGTTTTGTACTATATTCTAGCATTATGTTTTGTTTGGATGCTTTCCTAGACATATATACCATGCATTATTTATATATATGTGCTCCAGTTTCTTATTACTTTCAGTCTTTCATTTTTTACTATTGTGTGCCATTATTACTGCTTCTGTTATTGTTATCTATTTCTTTTACAATGTGTTACTCTTCCAATGAGGGCATATTTTCCCCATTATCACACCTAAGGCCCTCACTACTAGTCAGCAGCCTCTGGCATTAGGGGAAATGCACTTTATTCCATGTGACCAACTAGGTACAGGGCACCTTTGGGCAGCTTCTGGAATCGGGACGTTACAAAGTGGTATTAGAGAAATTCGTTTCTCTTGACTTACTATTTGGAGCCTATAGACAGGGATAAAAAAGAATAGGTACTTGTTAATAAGTTGTGATTGAGAGTAGTGAACCCGTGTACAGGGAAAATCCAATCTACCTCATTTATTTCAAGTTTTCTAGTTTTCCAATTATTACAGTTGATTTGATTTCACCTTGAGTGATTTGCATGTTTTGTGATGTTATTGTTGATGTTTTTGAGGTTCTATTTCTATTTCAACCTGATGAGATGAGGTTATTCCATCTCATGCATCATATAGGAACTTGCTATAAATCACATTTCATGCATTATTTTCATGCCATTTAGGATGCATTAGTGATAGCATGTTGCTGTGATAGATGTAGTGCTAGATTTTCATGATTTTGTGATAAATGCCTTGATATAATACCTATTGTTTGATAGTGTTTTGATTGTGTAAGTTTTGGTTTGAATGAACACCAAACATTGGTTATTGGGGTGTTATGGGCCCTCATGGACTAGAATTTGGTTGTTCATTGCCCTATTATCCTTTTTTATGACATGTATAAGATGCCAAAATTTGATTCACGGGGAGTATGGCCCCTCATAGATCGAAATTTGGCACTTTAATGTTCGTTTCAATGTTTTTCTGGGCTCCAGAGTAGTTTTTGAGGCTTACTGTCCAGAAAAAACTAGAGTACCCATCGTGTAATGTTGAATATACACCATGTGTTCTTCTATTAGGGAAGAAATTTTTTTCCTTAAGTACACACCGTGTACCGTATGTACACGCAGTGTAGTCTCTAACTATTTCTTAGACTGTGTGGGCAGAGACATGAGGTTTGGAAATATTTTGTAAGACATTCCATGTATCGGATGTACACACAGTGTTGTAGAACTGTGTAACCAGCCATGTCGCTAACAATATGGGTCGGTTGAGTCTTCTATAATACACGCCATGTCCATCTGGAACATTTCGTGTAGTGTAACCTGAGTACCAACCGTGTAACAAACAACATGGGTCAGAAAAATCTTCCTAGTACACGTTGTGTCCATCTGGAACACGTCATGTAGTGTGAGCCATGTATCCGGCCGTGTCACTAACAACACGGGTCGGTGAAGCTCGTCTAGTACACACCGTGTTTGGAACTAAAATGTTGTGTAGTCTTGTTCTAGGAGAACCGTGTGACCTAGCCATGTAAGGGAACTCAGGAAGGGGAAGAGGATTCAAGTACACACTATGTTTAAGGAAAACATGTTGTGTTTGAGGTGATACATGACCAGTTTTGGTAGAGGTACACACCCATGTGAAGGCTTAAGGGAACATGATGTGTAGTCATTATACAGACCATGTATCCATGTTTTGAAAAACTAGAATGCTTTCTTTCTTCTATTCCCTCCTTAATCTTTTATGTTTCAGTCCCTGTTAATCTTGATCTAAGGTGTGTGCTTGACCTTGCAAAGTATTTCCACCGAGACAACCTCTGGTTGTGCACCAGTTGCAAGGCGATGATCAGACACATGACATGGTAAGTCAGGGACTATCAACAGATCCTCCAGTTGTGCCAGTCTTGGCACTGTCCATCATTCTAGACATAGGTGATGATGCACAGTTCCTAGAGGGCTTCATGAGGTTCATGCAGACCTTCTGTAGAGTACCACATCCTTCCCTTCTATGGAAGAGCTGATGCGGGTTTTCCAGTAGTAGCATCCTCCCACTTTGACCGAGGAAGGAGGACCTTAGGTTGTAGATTCATGGTTTGAAGCCATGATTTCCATATTTTAGCATCTAGAGATGCCTCTAGAGAGGATGTTCAAGCTCGATACATACAAGCTTTGGGATTCCACCAAAAGATGGTGGGATGTGATCTCACAGGCGGGACGTCAGCAGGTCATGGATTGGAATGCGTTCTATTGGGCCTTCTATGACCACTTCTATCTGGAGACTGTGAGGGCCGATCAAGTCTAAGAGTTCATGAGTCTAGAGTAGGGTACTCTCTCAGTCATGGAGTACTCTTCCCATTTTATATAGTTGTAGCGCTTCAAGCCCATTCCATGAGGTGATGAGTTATTCCTGGTAAGGATGTTTGAGGATGGTCTGAGGCATGACATCTGATCTCAGGTGAACATCTTCCAGTTGACTTCCATCACTTCTATTGTCAACTAGGTGCTGATCACGAAGCACAATTTGATGGATTCTAGAGTTGTGAGCTGGGGCGGTTTGACATTTGGAGTTATTATTCCTCCCATAGACAGTAGGAAGCGCCGCAGGGGGTCTTCACGTGGTGATCCGAGTAGGCGGGATGCACCTTCCAGTAGCTAGGTGGTATGCTACCAGTGCACAAAGAGTGGGAATATGGGGACACATTGCCCGAGAGATCCAGTGGAGTGTTGATCTTTCGACAAGATGGTTTATCTGTAGCGTTTCTGTCAGATCTTCTCATCAACAACTAGTGACAGGGGTTCTTCTATGACTCTACATTTAGGATCAGCACCACCAGTTTCTCATCATTCTGGGAACTGGAGTTCTTTCGGCCATTCAGGCTGAGGTGGAAGTCGTGGTAGTGGTATCCATTCACCAGGTTTTCAGCGACAACAGGGAGTGTCAGCTCAGGGTGGTCTGGCAGGGTCACCGGGCCGCAGTGAAGTTCAGACTTTTGTAGTGGAGTAGACCCAATAAGAGCAGGATCCCAAACCCTCTACAGTTTGAGGTATGATTCTAGTTGACTCAGTTTTATCTTCTGCTCTTTTCGATACAGGCTCTTTCCATAGATTTATGTCTATTGCTGTTGTGGAGAGCATTGGACTCCGTATCTTTTCTTCTGCTGATGTCTTGACATTGGACACACGGTTGGGGTCTAGAATGGCTAGTGTGCATCAGTGTAAGGAGTGCCAAATTGAGTTTGGTGGGTTTCAATTCTTATGGGACCTTTATGTCCTAGATATGACAGGCTATGATGAAATTCTCATAAAGGACTGGTTAGTTCCCTTCTAGGTTGTTGTCCATTTCTATCATTGTAGGGTGAGATTCACATCACCATAGGGTGGATCGTTTCTTCATAAGGGAGAATGGGATGTCCAGGCGAGTAGAGCGGGACCCGAGCATCATGGGTTAAGAGGAGTTAAAGCCCATATTGCTAGTCTATATCTAGATGACCAGGGGACTTCTTAGATGGACTTTCCTTCAGCGGTGGATTGTTTCAGGGAAGTATTTCCAGAGGACTTTCTAGGTTTGGCTTCGGAGTGAGAGGTACACTTTTCTATTGATCTTGTGCCAGGAGCAGCACCGGTTTTCATTCCTCCTTATAGGATGGCTACACCAGAGTTACAGGAGATCAAGAAGCAGTTGGAGGAGTTTTAGGCAAAGGGTTTCATCTGACTCCTTACTTCTCCTTAGGGTTCACCGTCCTGTTTGCAAAGAAGGCGGACGATACCCTCAAACTTTGTGTGGACTGTTGGAAGCTAAACCAGTTGATGTCCAAGAACTGATATCCTTTGCTGAGGATTTATGATCTATTTGATCAGCTTCGAGGAGCCCAGGTGTTCTCTAAGATTGACTTGAGATCCTGTTACCATCAATTGCGTGTTAGACCATCTGATATACCTCTTACAGCCTTCCAGAGTATGTATGGTCTATATGAATATGTGGTTATTCCATTCGATCTCACGAGCGCGCCTGTAGTCTTCATGGCACTGATAAACCGAGTGTTCCATCCATAATTGGATTCTTTTGTGGTGGTTTTCATAGACAATATATTGGTGTACTCTCACACTTGATACGATCATGCCACACATCTTTTGATCATTATGATTACACTAAGAGAGAGGAACAGTTATATGCTAAGCTTTTAAAATTCCATTTTGGATGGATCAAATTCACTTATTGGGTCATGTTATCTCAGAGATAGGAGTATCTTTATACCTAGAGAAAGTGACATAAGTAGTTTCCTGGAAGCAACATAATAACTTATTTGAGGTACGGTGTTTTCTAGGGCTGTCTGGATACTACAGATGTTTCATACAGGACTTTTCATGCTTAGCATCCCCACTAACGGGCCTGACTAAGAAGGGTAAAAAGTTTTTGTGGTCAGATTTGTAACGCCCCGAGCCTAGCTACCCAGAGCCGGTGCATTACTTCGTAACATTGGCATGATCACAAAAGATAAAGTCTCGAAAGACCGATTAGTTTAGTAGCCTTGGAAACACTAGATACATTCATAATTCTTTCATTACATCAAAAAGTAAACAAACTACAATAACATGGTCTTCATAGTCCACACTCATATCCTCACTGACTATTCTTGCAAGTCAGTCATAATACACTTCTTCACATCCTGGAAAATATTAAAACATTGAAAGGGGTGAGCTCAGATGCTCAGTAAGGATAACAATAATGCGGAAGCTTTTATAAGAAAACATAAGCATTTAAGGCAATGTATAACTAAAACAAAAGCCTTATTAAACTTGAACTTCAGCATAATATGGAAAAAGTAAAATAAAATAATGCCATTACTTGCTCACATGGATATTCTATTAGACGAATAATCACATGAAATATCAATAACCACTTTCATAATGAGGGAATGTATAATGCCGGACATTCTGAAACATTTTGTCAAGGCCTTGGCCAAGACGTCTAAAATGATTAAGGCCTCGGCCAAAACCATAAATCAAATTGGGAAAGGGCCTCGGCCAATTCCACGTCTAGTTGTCTCATGAGACCTACCGATGCATCGAGGAGCTATAGCGGGCTCCACCCGTCACTTATTAAGTCTAATACATTCCTCATATGAATAGGTTTAAACATATCATAAACCATAACATAATCGTATCACATAAAACATGCATAAAGGAAACATAAAATTTCCACATTTCAATCACAAGATATCAATACAACACATTGATATAATAAAAAAGAATTCAAAACCATTTTCAATACCAAAATAAAAGAAAGTTAAAACTTTGTATTTATTTTTCATTAAAAAAATGATGGCTTGTAGAGGAAGCGGAAACTCAAATAATGGTCACGGCGGCGGAGAAGTCGTTGTCGCCGCATAAGTACGGAAAGAAAAACATTCCCTTTTGTCGTTTAGCAAAACGCTTCGTATACAAAAAAGATTCCTTTTGAATAAACGTAAAAGTCAAAGGGGTTTATACACCGTATAAAAGAAATTTGTGTATAAAACAAAATATGTCTCAATGGATGGTGATTGAGACGAAGTCCTTAAAAAGATCATTTTTAGAATAAAATAGATCTATTATGTGTATTCACTATAGGTACACATAAAGAAAGTAAAAATACAAAATAATACATAATAATATCATGACATAATCGGAAAGTAGGAGATTAACCCAAAGAATGGAAGTTGGGTTAAGAAGTTCCCTTACCTTGCGTCTTGTCCTGACTCGACCATTCTTTAACCTCCTGAATAATAAACTAGAGTTAATTTCTATTTACTTAAGAACCTTTTTCATGTTCATTATTCCATTTATATCACTTATTACCATGTTATGAACATTATTTAATTATTTAAGTTAATAACGGTCGTTTTGTCGATCTTTGGTACTGGAGTCAACAATAACCTTCTTATAATTACAAGTTGTTCATGTGGTGAAATATCCATTATATCCAGAATTATATTAATGATGTAGATATCATATATATCATATATATCCAGTATATACATTCATTCATAATATTATGTAACATCTAGACGTAAGAAATGAAATGCACCGTTCATGGAGACGGTAAGCCGTACGTACGCATGAACGCTACTTTCATTTCTATTTCGTATTTAATGTAGTGAAATCATAATTATATAAAGGTATAATATAGTTCCAGTATAATATCATATATAATATCATTTACTCCATCCTTTATACATCCCACATATGGCATTAACGATTCACATCACTTTGAGGGGGCGGTAGTCCGCATTTCCTAAAATGAAATTATCGCGTTTTACCCATAATGGAAATCATAAAGTATGCCATAAATGAAAAATACAGAAGCATAAGTAAAACATAAACATATTATATATCATATATAAAAATAGTTACATCTTAATGGCCACCTTTGAAGGTGTTATATGAGTGTTGAACAATCATCGTTTCGTGAGGCAGAAATTCACCATCCACAGAAACCGTATGTTCTTTAACCATTAGATGTAGGTGTGTGTAAGTGTAGCTATAATCCTTCTTATAAAAACATCCTAGTATATTGAGGATACTGTTGTTGTTACAAAAGAAATGAATAAAAAGAGTTTTGGGGTTTGGAGAAGAAAAATAAAACAAAACAACATTAGAGAAGACATTACCTCAAAATCGGGTAACTTTTTTTGATTTGAGAGAAAGGCTTCCTTGGGAAGAGTTCTTCCCAAAGTGAGGCTTCTAGGAGTAATAGAGGGATGTTGGGAGAGTATATGGGCAGAGGTTGGACGATCCAAATGGCTTGAAAGTGTAAATGAGGTGGGAGAGGTGGGGGCCTTTTATAAGAGGAGAGGAGGGGCTCTTTTGGAAAGATTGAAATGTTACATTATTACACAATGATTTTCGGATTCTAAAGGTCCCACAATTATATAATTCTAGGATAAGGTGATAAGAGTTCGAAATCTCCTCATCCAATTGTCTTTGGACAAGTGTAAGCCTTGGATTTTGCATTACCTTCCCATTTTATTTAAATCGTTAAATAATGAGGTCATCGCTGCATCATCATCATGTCATAAATAATTTAATTTATTTAATGTCTAAAAATTATAAAAAAAATACTATGATGTAGGAAATCTTTTTATCTTTCTAATGAATATTTATAATCAAAATTGGGACTTGTTTAACCCCACTTAAAAACTGTTTTAGTAAAACAACTCATGTTTGTGTCAATTTAATTTTAACATTAAATAAATATATATTAATGTCATTTTCCAACTAAAGTGGCTCCATGGGGTCCCCAAGTTGACCCATGGGTTGTCTTGGTCGGCAATGACTCATCCAATAGGAGTAGGACAAGTTTCATGCTCATCTCATATTATTATAACATTATTTGTACCTTAAACTACACTAATTACCTCTAATCGCGATTAAGAACTTAAAAGTTACTATTCACCAAAAAATTATTTTAATCTCATTGAACCACATTTTACTTCTTAATGACAACCATGTATGTCGGATTTTTGAAAATCAAATCACAGAAGTGTTAATATTTCATTTAAACAAAAAATCAGTTATTTAACACCACTTGGTGGTTTCACTATTCATCAAAAATTGAAGTTTTTCAGAACAATGCCAAAATTTCACCCTAAGCTATAATTGATATTCCGAATTCAAAAATGATTTCTATTTTAAAAAATTCCAAACATATAAGTTGCATTAATTAATTTTATAATTAATTCCCGCTGTCACAACAAATAGCGTGTTTTTAAGAAACAATTTATATCAAAAGATTGGCAATTGTTTATGTCCAATTTCAATGTTAAATTAATTCTAATGACCACCATTGGATAAAATGGTAAAAATATATTCTAATTATACTTTAAAACCACTAAATAGTATAATTTATCACTATAAATTATTTTGATTAAAAAAGTTGTTTTTAAGTAATTTTCACTGTTCATAAAAAATTAGAAGTTCTCAGAAAAATACCAAAAATTCAACGTAGGCTAATTTCGATATTACGAATACAAAAATGAAGTCCATTTTGAAATATACAATTTCTATAATTTTAAAAGGTGGTTATTACTATTCATAACGGCTACTTTTATTAGTCGCGGTGTTTTAGAACTCGAACTTGCATACAATGCAAGCTATTGCATTATTGAAAGAGAGGCGTATCGTGGAAGCTCGGGGTGTTACATTCTCCCCTCCTTCAATAAATTGCGTCCTCGCAATTTGATATTTTTCTTTGAAAATAAAAGGTTGAAAATAGAAAATACCTTTGTGGAAAACCCACATCGGATATAAGGTTAATAAAATTTAGCCTTAATAAGAGGGAAAGGGAAATGAAAAAGTCACCACCCAATTATGATCTTGATTAGGAGAACATTGGTGGCAATTAGGGACATATAATTGGAGGAAAAACGTAAATATTCGTAGGGAGCGATTGAGGTCATCAATCACAATCAACTGTCAAATTGAGGGCCTCAAAGCCTTCAATCTATGTTGATTTAAAATATCATCAGTTCAACAAGACATAAGGTATTAGGATAAAACATTTTTTTTGTTTTAATATCCCTTTACTAAAGCTTAAGAATTAATTTATTCATTGAAAAAGAGATAGTTATATATATATATATTTATGCTTGAAAATTAGAGTTTCAACCTTCAACTCATCTTTCACTCAAAAAGATATAGAACTCAAAAATATTATACTTATCCTAATTGTATAAGGTTCCAAATATTAACACATACCATTTAGATTAGTAAAATTATTTTGTAATAACCAGGGACTTCCTGTAGGCTAGTGGTAGGAAATAAAGGCATGTCGCACTATGGTTGTGGGTTCGATTCCTGCAGCTTTTTCCGACGCGACGGGTTATGCCCCACCCTGCAGGTTGTCCTTTTCCTAAAACTATAGTATCATAATATTCCAAAAATAATCTTCATAAATGCTTTAACCTTAAACAATACTATCCATGGTTCAACTTAATCCATTCCAACCTTAATAGTTATCCAAAATACCTCCGTCCAGACTTTCTCTAAAAGGTCTCTAAATTCCAAAATCAATTGTAACATCAGATTCCCCAAACAAAGAAAAGATTCTCTTATTGCCACATACTAAAAATATGATTACCTTAATCATATTACCTTAATCAAAATGTACTGCAGTACAATCTTTATATATATCACATTATTCTTATAACCAGAATATAATCCTTGAGTCCAAAAGCACCAATACATTAATTATTCCGCTTCAAATGTAGTCACAACATAAGATTGGCCTTGATCCCTTGGCCTTTTCTGAGGTAAGTTTCCTTGACGCTTAGGACATTCATTTGCATAATTCCCCATTTCCCTACAATTGTAGCATTCAACTTTGACAGCCTCTTTCTTTCCCTTGCAATCACGAGCCTGGTGACCCTTTTCTCCACATTTATAACAAACTCCCATTCCTTTTAGGCACGTACCAGGGTGATTCTTCCCACAATTATCACATAATGGAAAATCCTTCTTTCCCTTTTTCCCTTTATCTGTCTCTTGTTCCCCCGTTCTCTTCTTCTCTTGCTTTACTTTGTTGTCATAAGACTTAGAGAATTCCTTTTCTATCTTGATAGCACACGAGACAATATCTTCGTATGATGAGAAGGATTGTGATACTAAAGCTCGATGGAGAAATGGTTTTAACCCATCAAAGAAACGATCAATATTACTCCTTGGGTTACGTATATAATCGGCATCATGCCTCACTAACCTTGTAAAGTTAGCCTCATACTTTGCGACATTCTCATCCTCCTTCTGCCTCAAACTCAGAAATTGCCTTTCCATATCTGCTCGATGGTCACGAGGAAAGTATTTTTCTAAGAAAAGCTCTTTGAACTCCCTCCATTCCATATTCGATACGTCATCATCTTCCTTTGTGTTTTGAATCAGCGACCACCACTGATCGGCATCTCCAGTGAGGCGGTAAACTGCCATGACAACCTTCTCCCTTTCGCTACTCCCCAAGGCATGGAATATTTTCTCTAAGGAGTTTATCCATTGCTCAGCTACTAATGGATTTGTACCCCCATTAAATTTTAGTGGTTGTTGCCTCATGAAGCGGTCTAACATTGATCCTCCACGTTGCGGATCAGGGTGCTCCATACGAGTAAGGTTATTATTCATAACCTGAGTGAGTTGTCCCAGTATGGTAATAAGTTGATCAGCACCAGTTTTATCTCCAGATCCACAATAATTATCTTGAGCAGGAGGGTAATCCCTACACGGAGTTTGTGCATTGATACGGTTTCCATTCCTTCCACTATGCGCCATTTCTATACAATGGAATAAACTAGATTAGTTTATGAATCAAAATACATAATTCCATACTTATAAAATACTTAACATAAATTGAACTATTTATGGATATAATCCATAATCATAAAAAGGTTTTCATTGAGGAATTATATACTCATAACCGTTCATATTGGTTTGTAAAGAAAATGAGAATTATCCTAAGCATATCCCCCGGGAGTGTCGTAACCAAGAGTGCAGCAAGGCCCGTTGTCGTGCACCAGTTCCCATTCGAGTCTAGCTCAAAGCAGTGTTTTCGGGTTTTACCCCTAGGTACATCTGTGCCAGAGCCGCCTCTACCTGCTCATATCCAGACAGGGATGTATTGCTCGGAAAACTCATAAAATCTCTATAATACCAAAATTCTAGGAAGTTCTTCTATACTAATCCTCAAAGTCTATCTTTGGGCTATGTGCTCTAATCAGAGTTTATCTAAATCTAGCTTCCAAGGTTATTACTAAACTGCCTCTGATACCAACTGTAACGCCCCGAGCCCAGCTACCCAGAGCCGGTGCATTACTTCGTAACATTGGCATGATCACAAAAGATCAAGTCTCGAAAGACCGATTAGTTTAGTAGCCTTGGAAACACTAGATACATTCATAATTCTTTCATTACATCAAAAAGTAAACAAACTACAATAACATGGTCTTCATAGTCCACACTCATATCCTCACTGACTATTCTTGCAAGTCAGTCATAATACACTTCTTCACATCCTGGAAAATATTAAAACATTGAAAGGGGTGAGCTCAGATGCTCAGTAAGGATAACAATAATGCGGAAGCTTTTATAAGAAAACATAAGCATTTAAGTCAATGTATAACTAAAACAAAAGCCTTATTGAACTTGAACTTCAGCATAATATGGAAAAAGTAAAATAAAATAATGCCATTACTTGCTCACATGGATATTCTACTAGACGAATAATCACATGAAATATCAATAACCACTTTCATAATGAGGGACTGTATAATGCCGGACATTCTGAAACATTTTGTCAAGGCCTCGTCCAAGACGTCTAAAATGATTAAGGCCTCGGCCAAAACCATAAATCAAATTGGGAAAGGGCCTCGGCCAATTCCACGTCCAGTTGTCTCATGAGACCTACCGATGCATCGAGGAGCTATAGCGGGCTCCACCTGTCACTTATTAAGTCCAATACATTCCTCATATGAATAGGTTTAAACATATCATAAACCATAACATAATCGTATCACATAAAACATGCATAAAGGAAACATAAAATTTCCACATTTCAATCACAAGATACCAATAAAACACATTGATATAATAAAAAATATTTCAAAACCATTTTCAATACCAAAATAAAAGAAAGTTAAAACTTTGTATTTATTTTTCATTAAAAAAATGATGGCTTGTAGAGGAAGTTGAAACTCAAATAATGGTCACAGCGGCGGAGAAGTCGTTGTCGCCGCATAAGTACGGAAAGAAAAACATTCCCTTTTGTAGTTTAGAAAAACGCTTCGTATACAAAAAAGATTCCTTTTGAATAAACGTAAAAGTCAAAGGGGTTTATACACTGTATAAAAGAAATTTGTGTATAAAACAAAATATGTCTCAATGGATGGTGATTGAGACGAAGTCCTTAAAAAGATCATTTTTAGAATAAAATAGATCTATTATGTGTATTCACTATAGGTACACATAAAGAAAGTAAAAATACAAAATAATACATAATAATATCATGACATAATCGGAAAGTAGTAGATTAACCCAAAGAATGGAAGTTGGGTTAAGAAGTTCCCTTACCTTGCGTCTTGTCCTGACTCGACCGTTCTTTAACCTCCTGAATAATAAACTAGAGTTAATTTCTATTTACTTAAGAACCTTTTTCATGTTCATTATTCCATTTATATCACTTATTACCATGTTATGAACATTATTTAATTATTTAAGTTAATAACGGTCGTTTTGTCGATCTTTGGTACTTGAGTCAACAATAACCTTCTTATAATTACAAGTTGTTCATGTGGTGAAATATCCATTATATCCAGAATTATATTAATGATGTAGATATCATATATATCATATATATCCAGTATATACATTCATTCATAATATTACGTAACATCTAGAGGTAAGAAATGAAATGCACCGTTCATGGAGACGGTAAGCCGTACGTACGCATGAACGCTACTTTCATTTCTATTTCGTATTTAATGTAGTGAAATCATAATTATATAAAGGTATAATATAGTTCCAGTATAATATCATATATAATATCATTTACTCCATCCTTTATACATCCCACATATGGCATTAACGATTCACATCACTTTGAGGGGGCGGTAGTCCGCACTTCCTAAAATGAAATTATCGCGTTTTACCCATAATGGAAATCATAAAGTATGCCATAAATGAGAAATACAGAAGCATAAGTAAAACATAAACATATTATATATCATATATAAAAATAGTGACATCTTAATGGCCACCTTTGAAGGTGTCATATGAGTGTTGAACAATCATCGTTTCGTGAGGCAGAAATTCGCCATCCACAGAAACCGTATGTTCTTTAACCATTAGATGTAGGTGTGTGTAAGTGTAGCTCTAATCCTTCTTATAAAAACATCCTAGTATATTGAGGATACTGTTGTTCTTACAAAAGAAATGAATAAAAAGATTTTAGGGGGTTGGAGAAGAAAAATAAAACAAAACAACATTAGAGAAGACATTACCTCAAAATCGGGTAACTCTTTTTGATTTGAGCCAAAGGCTTCCTTGGGAAGAGTTCTTCCCAAAGTGAGGCTTCTAGGAGTAATAGAGGGATGTTGGGAGAGTATTTGGGCAGAGGTTGGCCGAGCCAAATGGCTTGAAAGTGTAAATGAGGTGGGAGAGGTGGGGGCCTTTTATAAGAGGAGAGGAGGGGCTCTTTTGGAAAGATTGAAATGTTACATTATTACACAATGATTTTCGGATTCTAAAGGTCCCAAACTTATATAATTCTAGGATAAGGTGATAAGGGTTCGAAATATCCTCATCCAATTGGATTTGGACAAGTGTAAGCCTTGGATTTTGCATTATCTTCCCATTTTATTTAAATCGTTAAATAATGAGGTCATCGCTGCATCATCATGATGTCATAAATAATTTAATTTATTTAATGTCTAAAAATTATAAAAAAAAATACTATGATGTAGTAAATCTTTGTATCTTTATAATGAATATTTATAATCAAAATTTGGACTTGTTTAACCCCACTTAAAAACTGTTTTAGTAAAACAACTCATGTTTGTGTCAATTTAAGTTTAACATTAAATAAATATATATTAATGTCATTTTCAAACTAAAGTGGCTCCATGGGGTCCCCAAGTTGACCCATGGGTTGTCTTGGTCGTCCATGACTCATCCAATAGGAGTAGGACAAGTGTCATGCTCATCTCATATTATTATAACATTATTTGTACCTTAAACTACACTAATTACCTCTAATCGCGATTAAGAACTTAAAAGTTACTATTCACCAAAAAATTATTTTAATCTCATTGAACCACATTTTACTTCTTAATGACAACCATGTATGTAGTATTTTTGAAAATCAAATCACAGAAGTGGTACTATTTCATTTAAACAAAAAATCAGTTATTTAAGTACCACTTAGTGGTTTCACTATTCATCAAAAATTGAAGTTTTTCAGAACAATGCCAAAATTTCACCCTAAGATATAATTGATATTCCGAATTCAAAAATGATGTCTCTTTTACAAAATTCCAAACATATAAGTTGCATTAATTAATTTTATAATTAATTCCCGCTGTCACAACAAATAGCGTGTTTTTAAGAAACAATTTATATCAAAAGATTGGCAATTGTTTATGTCCAATTTCAATGTTAAATTAATTCTAATGACCACCATTGGATAAAATGGTAAAAATATATTATAATTATACTTTAAAACCACTAAATAGTATAATTTATCACTATAAATTATTTTGATTAAAAAAGTTGTTTTTAAGTAATTTTCACTATTCATAAAAAATTAGAAGTTCTCAGAAAAATACCAAAAATTCAACGTAGGCTAATTTCGATATTACGAATACAAAAATGAAGTCCATTTTGAAATATACAATTTCTATAATTTTAAAAGGTGGTTATTACTATTCATAACGGCTACTTTGATTAGTCGCGGTGTTTTAGAACTCGAACTTGCGTACAATGCAAGCTATTGCATTATTGAAAGAGAGGCGTATCGTGGATGCTCGGGGTGTTACATTCTCCCCTCATTCAATAAATTGCGTCCTCGCAATTTGATATTTTTCTTTGAAAATAAAAGGTTGAAAATAGAAAATACCTTTGTGGAAAACCCACATCGGAAATAAGGTTAATAAAATTTAGCCTTAATAAGAGGGAAAGGGAAATGAAAAAGTCACCACCCAATTATGATCTTGATTAGGAGAACATTGGTGGCAATTAGAGACATATAATTGGTGGAAAAACGTAAATATTCGTAGGGAGTGATTGAGGTCATCAATCACAATCAACTGTCAAATTGAGGGCCTCAAAGCCTTCAATCTATGTTGATTTAAAATATCATCAGTTCAACAAGACATAAGGTATTAGGATAAAACATTTTTTTTTGTTTTAATATCCCTTTACTAAAGTTTAAGAATTAATTTATTCATTGAAAAAGAGATAGGTATATATATATATATTTATGCTTGAAAATTAGAGTTTCAACATTCAACTCATCTTTCACTCAAAAAGATATAGAACTCAAAAATATTATACTTATCCTAATTGTATAAGGTTCCAAATATTAACACATACCATTTAGATTAGTAAAATTATTTTTTAATAACCAGGGACTTCCTGTAGGCTAGTGGTAGGAAATAAAGGCCTGTCGCACTATGGTTGTGGGTTCGATTCCTGCAGCTTTGTCCGACGCGACGGGTTATGCCCCACCCTGCAGGTTGTCCTTTTCCTAAAACTATAGTATCATAATATTCCAAAAATAATCTTCATAAATGCTTTAACCTTAAACAATACTATCCATGGTTCAACTTAATCCATTCCAACCTTAATAGTTATCCAAAATACCTCCGTCCAGACTTTCTCTAAAAGGTCTCTAAATTCCAAAATCAATTGTAACATCAGATTCCCCAAACAAAGAAAAGATTCTCTTATTGCCACATACTAAAAATATGATTACCTTAATCATATTACCTTAATCAAAATGTACTGCAGTACAATCTTTATATATATCACATTATTCTTATAACCAGAATATAATCCTTGAGTCCAAAAGCACCAATACATTAATTATTCCGCTTCAACTGTAGTCACAGCATAATATTGGCCTTGATCCCTTGGCCTTTTCTGAGGTAAGTTTCCTTGACGCTTATGACATTCATTTGCATAATGCCCCATTTCCCTACAATTGTAGCATTCAACTTTGACAGCCTCTTTCTTTCCCTTGCAATCACGAGCCTGGTGACCCTTTTCTCCACATTTATAACAAACTCCCATTCCTTTTAGGCACGTACCAGGGTGATTCTTCCCACAATTATCACATAATGGAAAATCCTTCTTTCCCTTTTTCCCTTTATCTGTCTCTTGTTCCCCCGTTCTCTTCTTCTCTTGCTTTACTTTGTTGTCATAAGACTTAGAGAATTCCTTTTCTGTCTTCATAGCACACGAGAAAATATCTTCGTATGATGAGAAGGATTGTGATACTAAAGCTCGATGGAGAAATGGTTTTAACCCATCAAAGAAACGATCAATATTACTCCTTGGGTTACGTATATAATCGGCATCATGCCTCGCTAACCTTGTAAAGTTAGCCTCATACTTTGCGACATTCTCATCCTCCTTCTGCCTCAAACTCGGAAATTGCCTTTCCATATCTGCTCGATGGTCACGAGGAAAGTATTTTTCTAAGAAAATCTCTTTGAACTCCCTCCATTCCATATTCGATACGTCATCATCTTCCTTTGTGTTTTTAATCAGCGACCACTACTGATCGGCATCTCCAGTGAGGCGGTAAACTGCCATGACAACCTTCTCCCTTTCGCTACTCCCCAAGGCATGGAATATTTTCTCTAAGGAGTTTATCCATTGCTCAGCTACTAATGGATTTGTACCCCCATTAAATGTTGGTGGTTGTTGCCTCATGAAGCGGTCTAACATTGATCCTCCACGTTGCGGATCAGGGTGCTCCATACGAGTAAGGTTATTATTCATAACCTGAGTGAGTTGTCCCAGTATGGTAATAAGTTGATCAGCACCAGTTTTATCTCCAGATCCACAATAATTATCTTGAGCAGGAGGGCAATCCCTACACGGAGTTCGTGCATTGATACGGTTTCCATTCCTTCCACTAGGCGCCATTTCTATACAATGGCATAAACTAGATTAGTTTATGAATCAAAATACATAATTCCATACTTAAAAAATCTTTAACATAAATTGAACTATTTATGGATATAATCCATAATCATAAAAAGGTTTTCATTGAGGAATTATATACTCATAACCGTTCATAGTGGTTTGTAAAGAAAATGAGAATTATCCTAAGCATATCCCCCGGGAGTGTCGTAACCAAGAGTGCAGCAAGGCCCGTTGTCATGCACCAGTTCCCGTTCAAGTCTAGCTCAAAGCGGTGTTTTCGGGTTTTACCCCTAGGTACATCTGTGCCAGAGCCGCCTCTACCTGCTCGTATCCAGACAGGGATGTATTGCTCGGAAAACTCATAACATCTCTATAATACCAAAATTCTAGGAAGTTCTTCTATACTAATCCTCAAAGTCTATCTTTGGGCTATGTGCTCTAATCAGATTTTATCTAAATCTAGCTTCCAAGGTTATTACTAAACTGCCTCTGATACCAACTGTAACGCCCCGAGCCCAGCTACCCAGAGCCGGTGCATTACTTCGTAACATTGGCATGATCACAAAAGATCAAGTCTCGAAAGACCGATTAGTTTAGTAGCCTTGGAAACACTAGATACATTCATAAATCTTTCATTACATCAAAAAGTAAACAAACTACAATAACATGGTCTTCATAGTCCACACTCATATCCTCACTGACTATTCTTGCATGTCAGTCATAATACACTTCTTCACATCCTGGAAAATATTAAAACATTGAAAGGGGTGAGCTCAGATGCTCAGTACGGATAACAATAATGCGGAAGCTTTTATAAGAAAACATAAGCATTTAAGGCAATGTATAACAAAAACAAAAGCCTTATTGAACTTGAACTTCAGCATAATATGGCAAAAGTAAAATAAAATAATGCCATTACTTGCTCACATGGATATTCTACTAGACGAATAATCACATGAAATATTAATAACCACTTTCATAATGAGGGAATGTATAATGCCGGACATTCTGAAACATTTTGTCAAGGCCTCGGCCAAGACGTCTAAAATGATTAAGGCCTCGGCCAAAACCATAAATCAAATTGGGAAAGGGCCTCGGCCAATTCCACGTCTAGTTGTCTCATGAGACCTACCGATGCATCGAGGAGCTATAGCGGGCTCCACCCGTCACTTATTAAGTTCAATACATTCCTCATATGAATAGGTTTAAACATATCATAAACCATAACATAATTGTATCACATAAAACATGCATAAAGGAAACATAAAATTTCCACATTTCAATCACAAGATATCAATACAACACATTGATATAATAAAAAAGATTTCAAAACCATTTTCAATACCAAAATAAAAGAAAGTTAAAACTTTGTATTTATTTTTCATTAAAAAAATGATGGCTTGTAGAGGAAGCCGAAACTCAAATAATGGTCACGGCGGCGGAGAAGTCATTGTCGCCGCATAAGTACGGAAAGAAAAACATTCCCTTTTTTCGTTTAGCAAAACGCTTCGTATACAAAAAAGATTCCTTTTGAATAAACGTAAAAGTCAAAGGGGTTTATACACCGTATAAAAGAAATTTGTGTATAAAACAAAATATGTCTCAATGGATGGTGATTGAGACGAAGTCCTTAAAAAGATCATTTTTAGAATAAAATAGATCTATTATGTGTATTCACTATAGGTACACATAAAGAAAGTAAAAATACAAAATAATACATAATAATATCATGACATAATCGGAAAGTAGGAGATTAACCCAAAGAATGGAAGTTGGGTTAAGAAGTTCCCTTACCTTGCGTCTTGTCCTGACTCGACCATTCTTTAACCTCCTGAATAATAAACTAGAGTTAATTTCTATTTACTTAAGAACCTTTTTCATGTTCATTATTCCATTTATATCACTTATTACCATGTTATGAACATTATTTAATTATTTAAGTTAATAACGGTCGTTTTGTCGATCTTTGGTACTTGAGTCAACAATAACCTTCTTATAATTACAAGTTGTTCATGTGGTGAAATATCCATTATATCCAGAATTATATTAATGATGTAGATATCATATATATCATATATATCCAGTATATACATTCATTCATAATATTACGTAACATCTAGAGGTAAGAAATGAAATGCACCGTTCATGAAGACGGTAAGCCGTACGTACGCATGAACGCTACTTTCATTTCTATTTCGTATTTAATGTAGTGAAATCATAATTATATAAAGGTATAATATAGTTCCAGTATAATATCATATATAATATCATTTACTCCATCCTTTATACATCCCACATATGGCATTAACGATTCACATCACTTTGAGGGGGCGGTAGTCCGCACTTCCTAAAATGAAATTATCGCGTTTTACCCATAATGGAAATCATAAAGTATGCCATAAATGAGAAATAAAGAAGCATAAGTAAAACATAAACATATTATATATCATATATAAAAATAGTGACATCTTAATGGCCACCTTTGAAGGTGTTATATGAGTGTTGAACAATCATCGTTTCGTGAGGCAGAAATTCGCCATCCACAGAAACCGTATGTTCTTTAACCATTAGATGTAGGTGTGTGTAAGTGTAGCTCGAATCCTTCTTATAAAAACATCCTAGTATATTGAGGATACTGGTGTTGTTACAAAAGAAATGAATAAAAAGATTTTAGGGGGTTGGAGAAGAAAAATAAAACAAAACAACATTAGAGAAGACATTACCTCAAAATCGGGTAACTCTTTTTGATTTGAGCCAAAGGCTTCCTTGGGAAGAGTTCTTCCCAAAGTGAGGCTTTTAGGAGTAATAGAGGGATGTTGGGAGAGTATTTGGTCAGAGTTTGGCCGAGCCAAATGGCTTGAAAGTGTAAATGAGGTGGGAGAGGTGGGGGCCTTTTATAAGAGGAGAGGAGGGGCTCTTTTGGAAAGATTGAAATGTTACATTATTACACAATGATTTTCGGATTCTAAAGGTCCCACACTTATATAATTCGAGGATAAGGTGATAAGGGTTCGAAATATCCTGATCCAATTGGCTTTGGACAAGTGTAAGCCTTGTATTTTGCATTATCTTCCCATTTTATTTAAATCGTTAAATAATGAGGTCATCGCTGCATCATCATGATGTCATAAATAATTTAATTTATTTAATCTCTAAAAATTATAAAAAAACTACTATGATGTAGGAAATCTTTTTATCTTTCTAATGAATGTTTATAATAAAAATTTGGACTTGTTTAACCCCACTTAAAAACTGTTTTAGTAAAACAACTCATGTTTGTGTCAATTTAATTTTAACATTAAATAAATATATATTAATGTCATTTTCCAACTAAAGTGGCTCCATGGGGTCCCCAAGTTGACCCATGGGTTGTCTTGGTCGGCCATGACTCATCGAATAGGAGTAGGACAAGTGTCATTCTCATCTCATATTATTATAACATTATTTGTACCTTAAACTACACTAATTACCTCTAATCGCAATTAAGAACTTAAAAGTTACTATTCACCAAAAAATTATTTTAATCTCATTGAACCACATTTTACTTCTTAATGACAACCATGTATGTAGGATTTTTGAAAATCAAATCACAGAAGTGGTAATATTTCATTTAAACAAAAAATCAGTTATTTAAGTACCATTTAGTGGTTTCACTATTTATCAAAAATTGAAGTTTTTCAGAACAATGCCAAAATTTCACCCTAAGCTATAATTGATATTCCGAATTCAAAAATGATTTCTATTTTACAAAATTCCAAACATATAAGTTGCATTAATTAATTTTATAATTAATTCCCACTGTCACAACAAATAGCGTGTTTTTAAGAAACAATTTATATCAAAAGATTGGCAATTGTTTATGTCCAATTTCAATGTTAAATTAATTCTAATGACCACCATTGGATAAAATGGTAAAAATATATTCTAATTATACTTTAAAACCACTAAATAGTATAATTTATCACTATAAATTATTTTTATTAAAAAAGTTGTTTTTAAGTAATTTTCACTATTCATAAAAAATTAGAAGTTCTCAGAAAAATACCAAAAATTCAACGTAGGCTAATTTCGATATTACGAATACAAAAATGAAGTCCATTTTGAAATATACAATTTCTATAATTTTAAAAGGTGGTTATTACTATTCATAACGGCTACTTTGATTAGTCGCGGTGTTTTAGAACTCGAACTTGCGTACAATGCAAACTATTGCATTATTGAAAGAGAGGCGTATCGTGGAAGCTCGGGGTGTTACATTCTCCCCTCCTTCAATAAATTGCGTCCTCGCAATTTGATATTTTTCTTTGAAAATAAAAGGTTGAAAATAGAAAATACCTTTGTGGAAAACCCACATCGGAAATAAGGTTAATAAAATTTAGCCTTAATAAGAGGGAAAGGGAAGTGAAAAAGTCACCACCCAATTATGATCTTGATTAGGAGAACATTGGTGGCAATTAGAGACATATAATTGGAGGAAAAACGTAAATATTCGTAGGGAGTGATTGAGGTCATCAATCACAATCAACTGTCAAATTGAGGGCCTCAAAGCCTTCAATCTATGTTGATTTAAAATATCATCAGTTCAACAAGACATAAGGTATTAGGATAAAACATTTTTTTTTGTTTTAATATCCCTTTACTAAAGTTTAAGAATTAATTTATTCATTGAAAAAGAGATAGGTATATATATATATTTTTATGCTTGAAAATTAGAGTTTCAACCTTCAACTCATCTTTCACTCAAAAAGATATAGAACTCAAAAATATTATACTTATCCTAATTGTATAAGGTTCCAAATATTAACACATACCATTTAGATTAGTAAAATTATTTTGTAATAACCAGGGACTTCCTGTAGGCTAGTGGTAGGAAATAAAGGCCTGTCGCACTATGGTTGTGGGTTCGATTCCTGCAGCTTTGTCCGACGCGACGGGTTATGCCCCACCCTGCAGGTTGTCCTTTTCCTAAAACTATAGTATCATAATATTCCAAAAATAATCTTCATAAATGCTTTAACCTTAAACAATACTATCCATGGTTCAACTTAATCCATTCCAACCTTAATAGTTATCCAAAATACCTCCGTCCAGACTTTCTCTAAAAGGTCTCTAAATTCCAAAATCAATTGTAACATCAGATTCCCCAAACAAAGAAAAGATTCTCTTATTGTCACATACTAAAAATATGATTACCTTAATCATATTACCTTAATCAAAATGTACTGCAGTACAATCTTTATATATATCACATTATTCTTATAACCAGAATATAATCCTTGAGTCCAAAAGCACCAATACATTAATTATTCCGCTTCAACTGTAGTCACAGCATAAGATTGGCCTTGATCCCTTGGCCTTTTCTGAGGTAAGTTTCCTTGACGCTTAGGACATTCATTTGCATAATGCCCCATTTCCCTACAATTGTAGCATTCAACTTTGACAGCCTCTTTCTTTCCCTTGCAATCACGAGCCTGGTGACCCTTTTCTCCACATTTATAACAAACTCCCATTCCTTTTAGGCACGTACCAGGGTGATTCTTCCCACAATTATCACATAATGGAAAATCCTTCTTTCCCTTTTTCCCTTTATCTGTCTCTTGTTCCCCCGTTCTCTTCTTCTCTTGCTTTACTTTGTTGTCATAAGACTTAGAGAATTCCTTTTCTGTCTTGATAGCACACGAGACAATATCTTCGTATGATGAGAAGGATTGTGATACTAAAGCTCGATAGAGAAATGGTTTTAACCCATCAAAGAAACGATCAATATTACTCCTTGGGTTACGTATATAATCGGCAGCATGCCTCGATAACCTTGTAAAGTTAGCCTCATACTTTGCGACATTCTCATCCTCCTTCTACCTCAAACTCAGAAATTTCCTTTCCATATCTGCTCGATGGTCACGAGGAAAGTATTTTTCTAAGAAAAGATCTTTGAACTCCCTTCATTCCATATTCGATACGTCATCATCTTCCTTTGTGTTTTGAATCAGCGACCACCACTGATCGGCATCTCCAGTGAGGCGGTAAACTGCCATGACAACCTTCTCCCTTTCGCTACTCCCCAAGGCATGGAATATTTTCTCTAAGGAGTTTATCCATTGCTCAGCTACTAATGGATTTGTACCCCCATTAAATGTTGGTGGTTTTTGCCTCATGAAGCGGTCTAACATTGATCCTCCACGTTGCGGATCAGGGTGCTCCATACGAGTAAGGTTATTATTCATAACCTGAGTGAGTTATCCCAGTATGGTAATAAGTTGATCAGCACCAGTTTTATCTCCAGATCTACAATAATTATCTTGAGCAGGAGGGCAATCCCTACACGGAGTTCGTGCATTGATACGGTTTCCATTCCTTCCACTAGGCGCCATTTCTATACAATGGCATAAACTAGATTAGTTTATGAATCAAAATACATAATTCCATACTTATAAAATACTTAACATAAATTGAACTATTTATGGATATAATCCATAATCATAAAAAGGTTTTCATTGAGGAATTATATACTCATAACCGTTCATAGTGGTTTGTAAAGAAAATGAGAATTATCCTAAGCATATCCCCCGGGAGTGTCGTAACCAAGAGTGCAGCAAGGCCCGTTGTCGTGTACCAGTTCCCGTTCGAGTCTAGCTCAAAGCGGTGTTTTCGGGTTTTACCCCTAGGTACATCTGTGCCAGAGCCACCTCTACCTGATCGTATCCATACATGGATGTATTGCTCGGAAAACTCATAACATCTCTATAATACCAAAATTCTAGGAAGTTCTTCTATACTAATCCTCAAAGTCTATCTTTGGGCTATGTGCTCTAATCAGAGTTTATCTAAATCTAGCTTCCAAGGTTATTACTAAACTGCCTCTGATACCAACTGTAACGCCCCGAGCCCAGCTACCCAGAGCCGGTGCATTACTTCGTAAAATTGGCATGATCACAAAAGATCAAGTCTCGAAAGACCGATTAGTTTAGTAGCCTTGGAAACACTAGATACATTCATAATTCTTTCATTACATCAAAAAGTAAACAAACTACAATAACATGGTCTTCATAGTACACACTCATATCCTCACTGACTATTCTTGCAAGTCAGTCATAATACACTTCTTCACATCCTGGAAAATATTAAAACATTGAAAGGGGTGAGCTCAGATGCTCAGTAAGGATAACAATAATGCGGAAGCTTTTATAAGAAAACATAAGCATTTAAGGCAATGTATAACTAAAACAAAAGCCTTATTGAACTTGAACTTCAGCATAATATGGCAAAAGTAAAATAAAATAATGCCATTACTTGCTCACATGGATATTCTACTAGACGAATAATCACATGAAATATCAATAACCACTTTCATAATGAGGGAATGTATAATGCCGGACATTCTGAAACATTTTGTCAAGGCCTCGGCCAAGACGTCTAAAATGATTAAGGCCTCGGCCAAAACCATAAATCAAATTGGGAAAGGGCCTCGGCCAATTCCACGTCTAGTTGTCTCATGAGACCTACCGATGCATCGAGGAGCTATAGCGGGCTCCACCCGTCACTTATTAAGTCTAATACATTCCTCATATGAATAGGTTTAAACATATCATAAACCATAACATAATCGTATCACATAAAACATGCATAAAGGAAACATAAAATTTCCACATTTCAATCACAAGATATCAATACAACACATTGATATAATAAAAAAGATTTGAAAACCATTTTCAATACCAAAATAAAAGAAAGTTAAAACTTTGTATTTATTTTTCATTAAAAAAATGATGGCTTGTAGAGGAAGCTGAAACTCAAATAATGGTCACGGCGGCGGAGAAGTCGTTGTCGCCGCATAAGTACGGAAAGAAAAACATTCCCTTTTGTCGTTTAGCAAAACGCTTCGTATACAAAAAAGATTCCTTTTGAATAAACGTAAAAGTCAAAGGGGTTTATACACCGTATAAATGAAATTTGTGTATAAAACAAAATATGTCTCAATGGATGGTGGTTGAGACGAAGTCCTTAAAAAGATCATTTTTAGAATAAAATAGATCTATTATGTGTATTCACTATAGGTACACATAAAGAAAGTAAAAATACAAAATAATACATAATAATATCATGACATAATCGGAAAGTAGGAGATTAACCCAAAGAATGGAAGTTGGGTTAAGAAGTTCCTTTACCTTGCGTCTTGTCCTGACTCGACCGTTCTTTAACCTCCTGAATAATAAACTAGAGTTAATTTCTATTTACTTAAGAACCTTTTTCATGTTCATTATTCCATTTATATCACTTATTACCATGTTATGAACATTATTTAATTATTTAAGTTAATAACGGTCGTTTTGTCGATCTTTGGTACTGGAGTCAACAATAACCTTCTTATAATTACAAGTTGTTCATGTGGTGAAATATCCATTATATCCAGAATTATATTAATGATGTAGATATCATATATATCATATATATCCAGTATATACATTCATTCATAATATTACGTAACATCTAGAGGTAAGAAATGAAATGCACCGTTCATGGAGACGGTAAGCCGTACGTACGCATGAACGCTACTTTCATTTCTATTTCGTATTTAATGTAGTGAAATCATAATTATATAAAGGTATAATATAGTTCCAGTATAATATCATATATAATATCATTTACTCCATCCTTTATACATCCCACATATGGCATTAACGATTCACATCACTTTGAGGGGGCGGTAGTCCGCACTTCCTAAAATGAAATTATCGCGTTTTACCCATAATGGAAATCATAAAGTATGCCATAAATGAGAAATACAGAATCATAAGTAAAACATAAACATATTATATATCATATATAAAAATAGTGACATCTTAATGGCCACCATTGAAGGTGTTATATGAGTGTTGAACAATCATCGTTTCGTGAGGCAGAAATTCGCCATCCACAGAAACCGTATGTTCGTTAACCATTAGATGTAGGAGTGTGTAAGTGTAGATCGAATCCTTCTTATAAAAACATCCTAGTATATTGAGGATACTGGTGTTGTTACAAAAGAAATTAATAAAAAGATTTTAGGGGGTTGGAGAAGAAAAATAAAACAAAACAACATTAGAGAAGACATTACCTCAAAATCGGGTAACTCTTTTTGATTTGAGCCAAAGGCTTCCTTTGGAAGAGTTCTTCACAAAGTGAGGCTTCTAGGAGTAATAGAGGGATGTTGGGAGAGTATTTTGGAAGAGGTTGGATGAGCCAAATGGCTTGAAAGTGTAAATGAGGTGGGAGAGGTGGGGGCCTTTTATAAGAGGAGAGGAGGGGCTCTTTTGGAAAGATTGAAATGTTACATTATTACACAATGCTTTTCGGATTCTAAAGGTCCCACACTTATATAATTCTAGGATAAGGTGATAAGGGTTCGAAATATCCTCATCCAATTGGCTCTGGACAAGTGTATGCCTTGGATTTTGCATTATCTTCCCATTTTATTTAAATCGTTAAATAATGAGGTCATCGCTGCATCATCATGATGTCATAAATAATTTAATTTATTTAATGTCTAAAAATTATAAAAAAAATACTATGATGTAGGAAATCTTTTTATATTTCTAATGAATATTTATAATCAAAATTTGGACTTGTTTAACCCCACTTAAAAACTGTTTTAGTAAAACAACTCATGTTTGTGTCAATTTACTTTTAACATTAAATAAATATATATTAATGTCATTTTCCAACTAAAGTGGCTCCATGGGGTCCCCAAGTTGACCCATGGGTTGTCTTGGTCGGCCATGACTCATCCAATAGGAGTAGGACAAGTGTCATGCTCATATCATATTATTATAACATTATTTTTACCTTAAACTACACTAATTACCTCTAATCGCGATTAAGAACTTAAAAGTTACTATTCACCAAAAAATTATTTTAATCTCATTGAACCACATTTTACTTCTTAATGAAAACCATGTATGTCGGATTTTTGAAAATAAAATCACAGAAGTGGTAATATTTCATTTAAACAAAAAATCAGTTATTTAAGTACCACTTAGCGGTTTCACTATTCATCAAAAATTGAAGTTTTTCAGAACAATGCCAAAATTTCACCCTAAGCTATAATTGATATTCCAAATTCAAAAATGATGTCTGTTTTACAAAATTCCAAACATATAAGTTGCATTAATTAATTTTATAATTAATTCCCGCTGTCACAACAAATAGCGTGTTTTTAAGAAACAATTTATATCAAAAGATTGGCAATTGTTTATGTCCAATTTCAATGTTAAATTAATTCTAATGACCACCATTGGATAAAATGGTAAAAATATATTCTAATTATACTTTAAAACCACTAAATAGTATAATTTATCACTATAAATTATTTTGATTAAAAAAGTTGTTTTTAAGTAATTTTCACTATTCATAAAAAATTAGAAGTTCTCAGAAAAATACCAAAAATTCAACGTAGGCTAATTTCGATATTACGAATACAAAAATGAAGTCCATTTTGAAATATACAATTTCTATAATTTTAAAAGGTGGTTATTACTATTCATAACGGCTACTTTGATTAGTCGCGGTGTTTTAGAACTCGAACTTGCGTACAATGCAAGCTATTGCATTATTGAAAGAGAGGCGTATCGTGGAAGCTCGGGGTGTTACAAGATTCTTATGATTCAGCCTTTTAGAAGTTGAAAGGGAGGTTGAATTTAGCACAGATACAAGTTTTTACAGATTCAAGCAAGTGCTACACTATTTACTGTGATGTATGAGGTAACGGGCTTGGAGCAGTGCTTATGTAGGGGGAAGGAGTCACTGCGTACATGTCTCGGCTGTTGAGGCCACATGAGAGGAATTACTTGACGCAAAATCTTAAGTTGGCTGCAGTTGTTCATGCCTTACGTTAATAGATATATTATCTTCTGGGAGATCATTTTGTGGTTTTCACCAACCACAAAAGTCTCAAGTATATATTCACTCAGCATGACCTGAATTTGAGATAGTGAAGGTGGGTTGAGTACCTTTTGTCCTTTGACTTTGAGCTTTCCTACATGTTGAGGAAAGGTAATGTAGAGGCTAATGCATTGAGCAGAAGGACTCTTATACAGGCAGTTACAGAGGCCAGCAGTGAGTGGCAGCTTTTGGCTTTATTCTTTGAGATGCATTTGGAGGTTCATGATAGGCAGGGGTAGAAGTTTCTTTATTCTATAGTTGTTACCTCTACTCTTCTTGATCGAGTGAGAATGAGACATTTATCAGATTCTAAAGGCCTAGTCCTACAGGAAAGCATGTCAGGAGAATACCATATTTCTGGATGGACCATAGGTGAGGATGAGATCTTGAATTTTCATGGGCATATATAGGAATCAGCAAATTTAGGTGAGGAGTGGATGTGGGACTTTCACTCTTCAGGTTGGGTAGTTCATCCTTGGGTGACCAAGATGTATCATGATCTACACCATTAGTATTTGTGGCCTGGTATGAAGAGATATGTTGCTAGTTTCTTTATGAGGTGTTCCACCTGTCAACAGGTAAAGGTGGAGCATCAGTGACCAGCAGGGCTTTTGTAGTAGTTACCCATTCCCGAGTGGAAGTGGGATGATGTCGTGATGGATTTCATGATAGGTTTGTCAAGGTATCCTTGAGGGAATTATGTTGTATGGGTTGTCGTTGATAGACTCACAAAGGTTGTTCATATCTTTCCGATCAAGGAGTCTTTCAGTGTTGATGAGTTGGGAAGGTTGTACATCTAAGAGATTATACGTTTTCATGGAGTTCCACATTCTATTGTTTCAGACAGGGATGCTCGTTTTACTTTTTGGGTCTATTAAGGACTTCATAGGGATTGGGGTACACATGTACTTATGAGTACAGCTTACCACCCCCAGATAGATGGCCAGTCCGAGCGTACGATTCAAGTGCTTGAGGACATGCTTTGTGCATGCATCCTAGATTTTGGAGGTTCTTTGGATAAGCACATACCTCTTATGGAGTTTTCCTACAACAACAATTTTCAAGAAACTATTCAGATGGTACCTTATGAGGCTTTGTACAATAGGCCATGCCGATCAACCTTATGTTGGATGGAGGCAGGAGAGGCAACTATGCTAGGACCTCATCTTGTCTAGGAGACCACAGAGTAGATAGAGTTGATTAGGTGGAGGATGGCTACTGCACAGTCTCGTTAGAAGTCTTATGCAGATCCGTAGAGATAACCTTTGGAGTTCAAGGTCAGGGATCAGGTATTCCTATGTGTGGCACTAAGGTTGGGGCACATGAGGATTAGGAGAGAGGGTAAGCTTTCGCCTGTTGTACCTCTCAAACCCCTCGAGGTTTAATTTTCATGATCACAATCACCCTCTCTTGTTTCTAACATTGTTTCAAGTGTTTTTGATTGATAGGAATCAAATCAGGTGGCCAAGGAATTGGGCCAAGAAAGAAACAAGAAATGGACTACAATTCAGTCCACCGGTCAGCCGGTGGCTCTGTCACCGGCCAGCCGGTGGCACCTGCACTCAAGAGGGAGCCACTGCCTTACCACCGGCCAACCGGTGGCCTCAGCACCGGTCGACCGGTGGCACCCAGGCTGAATAGTGCAAGCTACTGTCTTGCCACCGGCCAGCCGGTGGCTCTGGCACCGGTCAGCCGGTGGCACCTGGACCAGACTTCCCCTCCACTGTCAAGGCACCGGCCAGCCGGTGGCCCTGCACCGGCCAGCCGGTAGGCCAGTCAAACTAGCCGTTGGCTTTGACCAGTCAACCTCCTTTTGGCCTCCAACGGCTCCGAAGACCTCTCCAACGGCTCCGAAGCCTCCCCAAGGGTTCCTAGCCTATAAATAAAGGCTGAGGAAGCCCCGGAACCTAACCGGAACATATATGAATCCAACGGACATATTTTGGATCATTTGGCGTACCTCCGGCGGACTTCCTCAAAGGAACCCACCTAGCTCCAACAACTTCCACACCCAAGGAGCTCCTCCAAAGAAGCTTGGAAGCGGCCTTCAACATCTTCAATCAATCAAAGGCGCCCAAGACTTCTCCAATTATGGTTTTTAGTGTTTTATTCATTTTGAGCTTTAAAATTGGGTTTGTGCCTACAAACCCCAAACTCTTTTCTCATCTCCCTTTCTTTGGGTTCTCACACCACCACTAAGGTGTGAAGAGGTTCACAAGCTTTTCCTTTAAAAAGCTTGAGACACGGTGAGCTAGCCTTCACCCGTTAAAAAGGCTAGTGGGTTCTTGCTAAACCATTAAAAGCAAGTGGGTTCTTGCTAAACCACAAAAGCAAGCTGTAATAGGTCCTAGTGCTACCTCAAAGCCTAGTGGGTTTCTTGCTAAAACCATTGAAAAGCAAGCGGTAGGAATCTCTCAACGGTTGAGTTGGGAGCGGAGACGTAGGCCGGGTTTTGGCCGAACTCCGTTATCAATTTCGTGTGTCTTGCCTCTTTACTTTCCGCTGCACTTTACTTTGATTTTTAATTTGTTAATCAATTTTTTAAAAGGCAATTCACTCCCCCTCTTGTCATCCTTGGGGTGTTCTTCCGACCCAACAATTGGTATCAGAGGGAACTTTGAATAAAATCCCTAACCCGGTTTCAAATTTAAGATCCATTTAGATGGCATCAACTTCTTTCGCCCCCGAGGGCTACTCATTGGGTCGGGCTCCATTTTTTGATGGGACCGACTACAATTATTGGAAAACCCGCATGACCACTTTTTTAAGAAGCATAGGATATCCCATTTTTAAAATAGTCATGCAAGGTTACACTCTTTCTTCCCCCGACGAATCCAAATGGACCCCCGCCGACATTAGAAATTTCGAGCTTGATGGCAAATCCATGAATGCTCTTCATTGCGGGTTAGATAGAAATGAATTTAATCGTGTATCCACTTGCACCTCCGCACATGAAATTTGGAAGCTTTTAGAAGTGACCCATGAAGGCACTAATAAAGTCAAGGATACTAGATTAGATATGTATAGACAGGATTTTGAATCTTTTTCCATGCATCCAAATGAGTCAATTTCTGAAATGTTTACTCGCTTTACTGACGTATGCAATGGAAGGAAATCTCTTGGTGATAATGTTTCAGCCGAGACGATGGTCAAGAAGATCTTATGGGTCCTTCCGAGCTCATGGGCACCAAAGGTGACGGCGATCCAAGAAGCTAAGGACGTCAAAAATATGCCGGTAGAGGAGCTCATCGGATCTCTCATGACTTATGAGATCACGATGAGGAGGCAAGCTCAAAAGGAGGGCACACCTATCAAGACACCAAAGAACATTGCCCTCAAGGTACAAAAAGAAGTAAGCTCCTCCTCCTCATCCTCTTCCTCCTCATCTTCATCATCCTCGAGCGGCGATTCGGAAATGGAGAATCTCGCCCGCCAAATGCATAAGTTCATGAAGAAGCACAAGAAGAAGAAGAAATCTCGCAAGGCACGAAAGCAAGAACCCACCGCAAAAGTCGAGCCCAAGGTGAAATGCTACGGGTGCGGCGAAAAGGGCCATTACAAGCCCGATTGCCCACTCAACAAGAAACGGGCCAAGGAGAAAGGAAAGAAAAAGGTCCTCAAGGCCACATGGAGTGACTCCTCATCCTCCTCCTCCTCCTCCTCAAGCGACAACGGTAACAAATGCCTAATGGCATTTCATGAGGTAACATCTTCCGACTCATCCTCCTCTTGTTCTTCAAATTCAAACTCTTTCAATCATATGTCTTATGAGGATCTCCAATATGCAAGAGATCAATTTGAAAATGGTTTTCATACTTTATCCTCAAAATTTGTTGCTTTAAAAAAATCTTTCAAAAAGCTTTCCTCCGAAAAAGAACAACTTCTCAAAGAGAAGGAGGAACTCTCCCTTAAAATCCAAAATTTTCCAAATGTTGATTCTATGGAATCAACCATAAAAGACCTTAGGGAGACCCTAGCCAAGTTCACCCAAGGTGAACAAAATTTGAAAAATATTCTTGGTTCCCAACGTATATCCCGAACCACCTATGGACTTGGCTATACCAACCGAGCCTCCTCCTCCCATGCTCAAACTGTTTTTGTAAGGGGGAGCTCCGATTACAAATTTTGTAACTATTGCAAAAAACCCGGGCATCTCATTTATGAATGTAATTGTAAAAACGCCCGGTACGGTCAACCCAAATCGATTTTTTATTCGGACGAATTTTATAGGAGAAGACCCGCCATGAGACAAGTTTGGATTGAAAAATCCCTCCTTGCGAGTCTCTCCGGGCCTAAAATTGTTTCTTTTCAAAATCCCACTCCCCGGTGACTTTTTGTCTTTATTTAGGGGGAGTTAGCTTTGTTTTTGTCAAAACTTTCATTTCAAACTCAACACTTGGCTTTGAAATTCAAATTTTCTTTTAAATTTTCTTTTTTAAATATCCAACAGTTGGTGTCGATTTTTCAAAACTCTCAATTTCAAAAATTTCATTTGGTTTCAAATTTCGAATTTCAATTGGTTTTTGATTCAAAACTTTCAATTCAAACTGTTTTTCAATTTTTCATTTCAAAATTTCCAACAATTAGTATCATTTTCAATTGGTTTAAAATCTTGTTTTTCAAATTTTTCCCTCAATCAAGTTTTATGCCCCATTCTATTTTGATAATCACAAAGGGGGAGAATTTTCTTGATTGATTGGGGGAGAATGGGAGAATCCTTTTTCATCATGCTTTGCATTTCCTTTTAATTTCATTTTTACTTTAATTGTTTTGGTGATTGTGATCATCAAAATAGGGGGAGATTGTTGTACCTCTCAAACCCCTCGAGGTTTAATTTTCATGATCACAATCACCCTCTCTTGTTTCTAACATTGTTTCAAGTGTTTTTGATTGATAGGAATCAAATCAGGTGGCCAAGGAATTGGGCCAAGAAAGAAACAAGAAATGGACTACAATTCAGTCCACCGGTCAGCCGGTGGCTCTGTCACCGGCCAGCCGGTGGCACTTGCACTCAAGAGGGAGCCACTGCCTTACCACCGGCCAACCGGTGGCCTCAGCACCGGTCGACCGGTGGCACCCAGGCTGAATAGTGCAAGCTACTGTCTTGCCACCGGCCAGCCGGTGGCTCTGGCACCGGTCAGCCGGTGGCACCTGGACCAGACTTCCCCTCCACTGTCAAGGCACCGGCCAGCCGGTGGCCCTGCACCGGCCCGCCGGTAGGCCAGTCAAACTAGCCGTTGGCTTTGACCAGTCAACCTCCTTTTGGCCTCCAACGGCTCCGAAGACCTCTCCAACGGCTTTGAAGCCTCCCCAAGGGTTCCTAGCCTATAAATAAAGGCTGAGGAAGCCCCGGAACCTAACCGGAACATATATGAAGCCAACGGACATATTTTGGATCATTTGGCGTACCTCCGGCGGACTTCCTCAAAGGAACCCACCTAGCTCCAACAACTTCCACACCCAAGGAGCTCCTCCAAAGAAGCTTGGAAGCGGCCTTCAACATCTTCAATCAATCAAAGGCGCCCAAGACTTCTCCAATTACGGTTTTTAGTGTTTTATTCATTTTGAGCTTTAAAATTGGGTTTGTGCCTACAAACCCCAAACTCTTTTCTCATCTCCCTTTCTTTGGGTTCTCACACCACCACTAAGGTGTGAAGAGGTTCACAAGCTTTTCCTTTAAAAAGCTTGAGACACGGTGAGCTAGCCTTCACCCGTTAAAAAGGCTAGTGGGTTCTTGCTAAACCATTAAAAGCAAGTGGGTTCTTGCTAAACCACAAAAGCAAGCTGTAATAGGTCCTAGTGCTACCTCAAAGCCTAGTGGGTTTCTTGCTAAAACCATTGAAAAGCAAGTGGTAGGAATCTCTCAACGGTTGAGTTGGGAGCGGAGACGTAGGCCGGGTTTTGGCCGAACTCCGTTATCAATTTCGTGTGTCTTGCCTCTTTACTTTCCGCTGCACTTTACTTTGATTTTTAATTTGTTAATCAATTTTTTAAAAGGCAATTCACTCCCCCTCTTGTCATCCTTGGGGTGTTCTTCCGACCCAACATCGCCGAGGTACGTCCGACTATTTAAGGTTTTGGAGAGAGTTTTTCTAGTTGTCTATCAGTTGTAGTTACCTCAGATGTACTGGGATATGCACGATGTCTTCCACATTTCTTAGATTTGATGTTACTTCTCAGACCCATATCATGTTTTTCAACTCGAGGAGGTTGAGTTAGACGTGGAAACCTCGTTCGAGGAGAATCCTATCCAAATTTTTGATCACAGTATGAAGGTTCTTCATGGACGGTCTGTTCCTCTGGTATGAGTGCTATGGTAACACGGGCGGGTATAGGACGAGGCTTGGGAGAGTGAGGTCGATGTAGGATCACAGTGGCCAAAGTTTTTTGAGTATTCTTCTTCTATGTTGCCTTGATAGGGAAATTTGGGGATGTATTTATTTAAGGGGGGAAGTTTTTAAGAACATGGATCTTTTTTTCAGGTATGTTTTCCCTTTTTTGGTGTTTTTGAGGAAAAGAGGAGTTTCTGGAAATTTCTTAAACACACGTTATGTACTTTATGAGTACATGTTGTGTACTCGGTTACCATGGGTAGCCGGGTGTTGGCCATATAGTGTCCATGCATATGGCTGTGTGTGGTAACCTAGAGACCACTTAATACAAGGGTCAGGAAGGCAAGTACACACCTTGTACTTATAAAGTACACACCGTGTACTTTCTTTTTTTCATTAAATGGATCAGGGTCATGTCTTTTTGGTAGAAACACCTCCTTCTTCGTCTGACTCTTCCAGGAGAATCCGTATGGTGCCGATTCTTCCCCAGCCCCCAATCAAGCATTTGTTATCCGAATCGACCGTCTTTTATTGCGTTAGGATCCCCTCAGTAAGATCTTATTTCTTCTAGAGCTTCATTTCCTGATTCCTTGTCTTTCAAGAGTTATCTTCGGTTGATATATTTTTTTCATTTTTGTAGATATGCAGTGTTTTTGGGAGATTCAAATCTTTAGGTTCATGTATAATAATCCTACAACACCGACATAGGTAGTTTTTTGCTTTCTGTTGAAATTATTTGAGTTATATGTGCTAAAGTGCCAATACCCTTGAACGGGGTATTGCATGTTTACTGTTTTAGCCCTGTTGATTGCCTACTATGATTGTATTCTTGAATAGAGTTTAATTGAATGTGAATAGGGTTAATTTATATGCTTTGGAGGTGTTTTCCCATGCATGTTTGTTTATGATCGTTTGGTCTTGCTTATCCTATTAGGCTATCTTGTTTGTTTCCCATTCTTAGTATTGTAGGATGGAGTTTTGTTTATCTGTCATGCTATTATGTTGTAGACTGTTAGCCATGTAGTTCTTGAGGTTTACTTTGGATGATATGCATTTCCATGCTTTCTTGACTTACACAGGGCCGTGGGAACCTGGTGTAGTAGACTATAAGGAGAACGGACGTAAGAGCTTCTGTAGAGTGTCTGTTATTACTATTAGGATGAGAGACCATAAGGGGAAGTGATGTAAGTTTTTCCTTAGAGTGTATGTAGTTTCTCATCATGGGATACAGGGGGAATGTGATTTAATTGCTTCACCAGAGTGCCTTTAGTTTCCGATATGAGACTATAGGGGGAATTTCCATTGAGTGCTTCCCCAGAGAGTCTATACTTAAGCTAAAGCAGAGGTTTCTTGTGTTGTTTTGGTTGAACCAGAGGGGTTAGAATGAGAGTACTTCTTAGAGGGTTACCTACGTTGATTAGTTTCTTTCTTGATATGTGGAATTTAATACTTTGAAACTGTGGAAACATTTACTGTTGAGTACTTCCTTGTTTACTGCTTCTTTTTTCTCATTGTCTTCCATACATATTCACTGACTATTAGGTACAGGTATATTGGTGGTTTCTTATTGGGATTAGTCTCACACCCTATTTGGGTCATTCTTTTGCTCCCAAACAGATTATATTGTTGCAGGTATAGATAAGGGCAAGCGCCCTTCTACTTCAGGTACTTGATTGCTGAGGAGCTAGAGAGCATGGTTCCAAGCTGAAGCTTTTGATGCTGAGGATTTTATCTGTTTTATTTTGTACTTTGGTTTAGTACTATATTCTAGCATTTTGTTTTGTTTGGATACTTTCCTAGACATATATACCATGCATAATTTATATATGTGTGATCTAGTTGCTTATTACTTTCAGTATTTCATTGTTTACTGTTTTATGCCATTATTACTGCTTCCTCTATTGTTATCTGTTTCTTTTCTACTGTGTTAATCCACCAATGAAGGCATAGTTTCCCCACTATCACACCCAATTCCCTTGCTGCTAGTCGGCAGCCTCTAGCGTGAGGGTAAATGCGCTTGAGGCCATGTGACAAAACAGGTACAGGGCGCCTCTGGGCAGCTTCTAGAACCGAGACGTTATATAAGGTAGAAGATCCATGACTTAGGAGTTTACTATAGGGAGAAAGGGAATTCTTGAAGTTTAATTTATTCCTCAGAAACCCCTTGAGGCTTCATGGTAGAGCACAACACTTAGAAATCTTTAAGGTGAAGATATGGATCCTTACCGGCTAGCCTGTAGAAATGAGGGAGAAGATGATTCAAACCTGATTTGAGTTCGAAGTGAGCTTCTATGTTTGGATATTTAATACCAAGAGGTTGGTAATTCATATCAGGAGCAACAAGTTCTTTTAGTGTTTCTTCTCAAGGATTGGACATTTCTAATTCAATTGGTTGGAAAAGGAATCATTCTTGAATTATTTGTTTATCCCTAATGTTCCTCCTAAGTTGGAAAAGAGTTAGCTTAATTTCAGGGTCAAAAAAATCTGATGGATTGTTTTAGAGGCTATGGGGAATTCATAGAAATTTTGGAAGAAAGAGGAAGACAAATTTTTCTTCGTGATTTTTTTTCATTTTTTTTGGGTTTTTTTACAATAACCCGAATCTAATGATTACATAAAGCACTATCCCAAAAAAATATGCCATTTTAAAGCACAATCGATTATCGCCTATTGACCCATCAAGGTTCTGGTGCTCTTCTAATGTGTATAGAATCACTCGGGTTGAATCCTCGGTGATGATACTTTTTAATAGTCGATTGTTTTTAGTTGATTATATTATGATTGGGGGGTTTGTTTGAAAATATTATGAAATAATTTATGAATGATGTTTGATTTAAAAAATTGATAAATATTGGGGTGAGTTCATCAATATGTAGTTAATCTTGTGATATCCTTGAGCCTTGATTTTTATTTCATTAAATTAAAACCCATGTCACAAGTTGACGTTGATTAGAATTCCAGAGTGTTAAGGATTTAATACAAGCCTTAAATTAACTAGGATTATAATATCAATTAGTACTTAATTTTGGTAGTGTATTTTTGGTTCCAATAATCCATGGAATCCATACATTAAAAAAAATATGTCATTAATCCATGACAAGTTAAGTCCAAAATACACAATGTTAGTTCAAAGAATACTCATCGAGAAAAATCTCTAAATCACTTAATATACCTAAATTATAACTCACCCCAATGATAGATTTAATCAGACATTTAAATGATTATTAAACTGGTTATAATTATTATGATGATAATTTAATAATATAAGAAAATGTAAGGGATAATAAAATATTGGTGCGAAGAACACACACACAAACGATGATGATAATTAAAAACAAGCTTTAGATTGAATGAGAAAGAAAAAGAAGGGAAGGGGATTCAATTGTATTTAAACTATTTTGAGAAAATTAATATTAAACTACAGAATTTGGATGAGAATAAGATATACTTAAAATAAACTTGAATTAAAACAAAATTACAAGGAAAATACTTACAAGATTATAATAACGAAGAACACAAAAGTAAAAGAAAACAAAGAGAGGAGTAAGGGTATCTCAAGTGAAAACTTGAGTATGGAAGGTCCTCCCAATCCCTTGTTAAGTATTTTTTCATGCCAATATTTGATCCTATCTTTTGAAATTCCAACTCTTTTGAAGGAGAGGAGAGGGATGTATTTATAGCCCAAGGAAGTGAACTGTTTGCATTCCCAATCTGTTCTTCCACTTGCATCGCCATTTAAATAATTCAGACAGCTGAATATCAAGATATCTCTTTCTTCAAAGTTGTATATAATAATATTGTATGACTACTCTGAAAATCTGGAGGCATTTGGACTTATGTATCCAAGGTTATGGACATTTTTCTAAACAATTTTAATCTATCCATTTCAATCCAAAATTTTTAGAAGCCCAAAATTTGAATGGGTTTAACAATAAGAATATGCCTACAAATATTAATACTTTATTCAAAAAAGTTGTCCGCCTATATCTCCTCTTTGACACTGAAACATATCATATTGATTTGATGACTAGATAAGAATATATGTCATGAATACTGTATTGCTTTTAATTCCCAGCCATAATGGTGGTCTGAGATTAAATGAATCAATCGGGCCCCTTGTCTTTGGATTTGGGCCCTGAAATTTTTATCCAAGGCTAATTATATTGGCCCCCAATTTTTTGAGGAGAATTTATAAATTTTAAATTCTGTATTGAGCCTAGTAATTCAATTTTCATAGATGGTCCAGTTTATTCACAGATTTTGTGGGCCTTCTTGTGTGGAACATATGTCCCTCCAAATCGACAATTTGGCCCAAGGTTCCTTCTAATGAAATGTTGTAATTTGAGTAATGAACCTTATAAAAAAGAATCATTCAATTTAGATAAGTAGGGTGAGATGTATTATTAAAACATTAAATATACTTGAATCTGGATGAATTCAAATAGTGCTCAAAAATTTTAATTAATATTTAAACATTAATATTTCACACAAATTATGCACATTTCATATTAAATCAGTAAAGGGAGTATATAATTTTTTTTAAATATTAATAAAATCATATTAAAAAATAACTAAACCTCCCTTTGATACCAACTATAGAGACCTTATCCTTTTACACATATCGTTACATGATTTTAAGCATAATTAAATAACAAATTTCAAGCCAAAGCTCGTAAAGTCTAGTGTCTTGGAAGACTAGATACATGAAACTAAAAACATCAGAATAAATAAAAAATTTATTTTTTTATAATATATTATGATCTCCTAACTTCCTTTAAACCATTAAATATTTATAGTATAATTTGGGATCAGATAAACAAAGAGATGATCTAAAAATCCCATTAAGGAAATAAACATTTTAATAAAGCTTTGCACATGGGTTAGAAGACAAAACATAATGATATATAAAGGAATGAAAGATGATTAAACACAAGTAATAATAACATGGGATCATATAATCATAAATCAATAATTTATCATGAGTCGAGGCTCATTATATATAGAGGATCACAAGTCAAAGCTTGTTGCACATAGAAGAGCACGAGCCAAGGCTACCACCAAGACCGTTGCACTTAACGTCTCATGAGACTAAAATTTACACAATTAATTGGAGAATTATATGGGCACACCCATCATAAAATTTCCATGAATATTCTTGCCATATAAATAATATTACATAAGTAATCAAACATAAACATAAGGGTTACCCATGGAAAGAATTGGGTTTCATAATCTTGTCAAAATCATAATAAATGGATGTATCATAAAAGTGTCCATGAAAGAAAGAAATTAAAAAATAAAAGGACATTAATAAACGAATATAATAATATATCATGATAATTGATTTCAAACTAAAGTGAAAAGAGTGTTTATAAAACTTTATAAATAAAACATTTTAGTACGACTTAACGAAATACTTTCAAGATTCTTTAAAATGGTAAAGGAATAATTGTTTGTATAAAACCAGAATTAAAGTAGGAAATTTTTCCTAACAAAAGGAGTGATTTTATAAAAATAATGGGGGATTAAAATAGATTATATAGTTCACTTGAAGTTTGGTAAGAATTCCAAAAGTTCTCTTAAATTGGTCTTGCTTATTGGGAAGAATTGGTTAGGGTACCTTTTAAAAACATATATTTCCCTAAAAGTAGGGATGAATGGATCCTGATACATGAGTTTGTTACATATAAATAGAATTGATAAGATTTATAAAAATTAAATAAAGACAATTTCATTTGGGTAAAAAAAGAGTAAGAGCAACCCGGAGGAATAATGGAAGTTAGGGTAGAGTCTCATACCTTATGTCCGAAACGATTCTGCACTTGATCTAAATGTCCTGAATAGTCAAAATAGAATCATTAATTAATAATTAAATAAACATTTATACATGTATTATATTTTTTATAATTTTATTTAGTTCATTTATTTTCCTTTTTATGGGTTATGAAATTCAATTTCATCAATCGGAAGCATGAGTTTCCTTGGTTTTCATGATCAGTTTACTTGCATAAGTATATAGAAAAACATGTATAATGAGGGCAGTTATCTAGAAAATAACTAATATGTTATTAATGAAAATATAGAATATTAAAATACCATTCTTTTATAGAATTAAGGTTGATTCATCAGATAAATCATTAATGAAAATAATTTAGATTAATTTAGTGTTTTTTGATCCCAATGAACTCATTTTATTTTATAAATTAATTTCATGTGTAAAAAATGATTCAAGAACATTACATACGATATTGTACATATATTAAAATCTCATTCAAATATTAAAATTGTTTCATAACCAGTCTTGAAGATTAAATTTAAATATGAAATCACGTCATCCACGAAAGTGGTAAATCAGCACCTCACAGACGATGTTTTCATTTTTAAAATAAAAGAGAGAGGAGAAGATATTTAATGAATAATTATTCCATAAACATAAAAAATTACAGTATATATGAGATAATGTAGTTTTAATGATACTTGGACAAGTGTAGGTAAGGATAATATAAGAAAATAAAGGAACTTGAAAAGAAATTGAAATAAAACGGAAGAGGGTTTTACCTCTTGATTCCTTCTTCTTGAGAACCTCTTTAGGGGATTGGTTTTAGTCTTTAATTAAGACCAAAAGCTCCTAAACATGGGGGATAGGTTTGGGTAGTGTATTGGGTAGAATTTACACAAGTCTCAAGTCTTGATATGTGTGTGGGGAAGAGGTTGCGAGAGTGGTATTTATAGTGGAGGAGGGGGTGTTTTCTCATTATTTAATTCATTAGTTTATTATTTTTATGAAGAAAAGAAATAGTGTTGATTCATAAGACTAAATAAAATAATTATATCATTAATGTTCTAAATAATTGTTATTACATCATCCATGACTCAATGAATAGTGTATTTAACTTATAATGTATATATATATATAGCAAATTACCGTATTTTAATATTTATAAAAATTTAAGTATTTAAAAAAAATCCCAAAAATTCACTATAACCATTTTTTAAAGTTTAGAATTCAAAACTGAACTCCATTTTAGGAAAATAATTTTCTAAATAATAAAAAATTAATTTTTAATTAAAATCATAATTTACTCAAAAAATATAGATTTTAAAACTATAACTTCTTTTATAACACTTTGAAAAATTAACTAAGGTATCCTAAAATTATCTCATAATAATAACACATAAAAATATTAATTTATGTATAAATTTTAGGAAAATAAATTTTCTTTTAAATTATTAAATTAATAATAAAAGTAATTAAATATTGATGACTTAAAAAAATACCAACACTTAATTAATAATTTTTAAAATATTTATTTACTTATACTATGATATAATTATATCATATTTCCACTTATAAGATGGATAAATTTTATATATAATTTCATCAGTGAGGTTACTATTCAATTATGTGGTATACTATTCATAAGAGTCACATTACTATTCCAAAGGTCAAGTTACTATTTCATCAGTTTTGGTTCTTTAACTTCTAAAAATGCTTCTTATTTCATCCATTCATCATTTATAAATCTTGTATTGTTTTATATATATTTTTATACCATATAAAATAATTATAAGAATGTAATTTCTGTAGATAAAACATTAGGTCATTACATTCACCCCCCTTGTGAAATTTTTCTCTTGAAATTTCATTTTACATACTAAGGTAAAAATAGGTGTGGGTATTTATCTTCCATCACTTTCTCTGGTTCCAATGTTGCCTCTTCGAACTTATGGTTCCTCCATAGTACTTTGACTAGGTGATTAGTCTTGTTGCTTAGAAATTTATCTCTATGATCTAAGATATTCACTGGATTATCCTCGTAAGAAAGATCATTCTCCAACCTTACCAGCTCTAATGTCCACACATGTTAAGGATCTGATATGTACTTCCTCAAGACAAATATGTAGAATACATTGTGTACTTGAGAGATGGTTAGTGGATGTGCTAGTCAATAGGCCACAACTCTGACATGATCAAGGATCTCAAAGGCGATAATGTACCTAGGAATTAGCTTCCCTTTCTTATCGAATCTCATGATCCTCTTACATAGATACATGTAAAGGAATACCATGTCTCCAACCTTAAACTCCATGTCCCGTTGACGATTGTCTACATAGCTCTTTTTTGGAATTTGGGATGTCATGATGTACTGCTGAATAGTTTTTGCCTTCTCTACTATTTATTCGACCATTATAGGTCCTAGTAGCTTACGTTCACTAACCTCATCCCAACATGCTAGTTTTCTACACCATTTTCAATAAAGGGCTTCATATGGAGCCCTTTGGATGCGTGAGTGGAAACTATTATTGTTAGAGAATTAAACCAATAGAGTATGTTGGTCCCATCCTACTTTGAAGTTCATATAAAATTCTCTCAACATTTCTTATAGTGTCTAAATAGTCCACTAAGATTTTCCATCAGTTTGTGGATGATAGGTCGTACTGAGGTTCATATTTGTTCTTAGAACATGTTGGAGACTTTTCCAGAACATGAAGGTGAATCTCATATCTCAGTTGAATACAATAGATAGTGGTACTCCATGAAGCCTTACCACTTATTTTATATATATCCATGCATGTTGATTCAGTGACAAGTCCTCTCAAATTGTGATAAAGTGAGATGTCTTTATAAGAAAATCAACAATAACCCATATATAATTGTTTTATTAGGATGTATTTGGAAGTCCAGTGACAAAGTCCATGGTGATGCATTCCCATTTCCATGTTAGTATGGGTAATGTTATCATTATCCCTTTAGAATTTATCCTTTCAACATTCACTTGCTGACATACCAGGAACTTTGATGTATGTTTAGTGATCTCCTTTTTCATATTGTCCCACCAAAAGTTCTCCCAGAGATCTCAATACATCTTTGTGCTCCCTTGGTGAATCGAGAAGGTTGATCTATGTGAATCATTCAGAATATCTTTATTTATATTTGTATTGGATGGTACACATAGTCATGTCCCAAATCTTATGACTCTACCCTCCCCAATATTAAACTCATAGGATTTCCCATTTTAGACAGATTCTACCCTTTTCTGAATTCCCACATAATTTCTTTGAGAATCCTTTATTTTCACCACAAGGGATAGTTGAGAAATCATTTGAGAAATGATTGATGATGTTCGTCCCATAATGATTCCCATTTACATACTTTGTATTTCTAAGAAGATTGGATCTTTCTCAATTCTCTTCATTGATAAAGATACAAGATCCTTTCTACTTAGAGCATCTACCACATTATTTACCTTACCAGGATGGTAGTGGATTGATGAGTCATAATCCTTGATGAGATCTAACCATCTTGACTAGCACATATTAATCTTATTTAGGGTGAATATATATTTGAGACTCTTGTGATCAGTATATATCTCACACTTCTCCCTGTAGAGATAATGCTGCCAGATTTTCAGTGCAAAGATCATAGCTACCAACTCTAGATCATGCGTGGGATAGTTTTGCTCATGGATTTTAAAATGAATTGAGGTGTAGGCTATCAATTTATAATTTTACATCAGTTAAAAACCTAATCCCTTTTTTGAATCATCATTATACACCATAAATAGTTCTATACTAGTCGAAAGTGTGAGTATATGTATCGTTATAAGCCTCTTTTTGAGAGCATTAAATTTTTTATCACATTCTTGAGAGAATTCAAACTTCTAAAACTTTTGTGTCAACTTGGTTATTTGGTTTGAAAATCATTATAAGATCTTCATAAATCATCGATAATACCTAGCTAGACCAAGAAAGATCTGAATCTATGTTATAGATGTTGGCCTAGGACACTCTTCGATTGCTTATATCTTGAAAGGGTCCAAATATATCCCTTTGTTGGTGATAACATAATTCAAGAATGATAATTCCTCCATTCATAACTCACATTTACTATAATTTTCATATAGTTTCTCCCTTTATAAATTCTTCAATATAGTATTCAAATGATCCTCATGTTCCTCCTTACTCTTGGAGTATATCAGAATATCATTGATAAATACTACCACAAATTTGTCAAGGTAATATCTAAAGACTCAATCCATTAAGTCCATGAATATTGTGAGAGAATTAGTGAGTCCAAATGTAATCATTATGAACTCATAGTTTCCATACCTTGTTCAAAATTCATTCTTCGGAATATCTTCATTCCTCACCATTAATTAGTGATACCTCGACCGAAGGTCCACCTTTGAGAAATAACTGGCCCCACATAGATGATCAAACAAGCCATCTATCTGAGGTTGGGGATAATTTTTCTTTATCATGATTTTAATTAGATCATGATAATTAATTCAGAGGTGAATTGATCCAATATTCTTCTTGATTAAAAGGATTGTCTCACCCCATGGTAAAGCACTCAGGTGTATAAAACCCTTGAATAGATTCTCCTGCAACTACATATTCATCTCTTCTAGATCAATAGTTTCCATTATATAAGGTGTCTTTGATATAACTTGAGATCCATGAATAATTTCAATTGAGAACTCAACTTCTCAGTCCGGGGGAAGACCATACAACTCTTTAAATAATACATCAGTGTAATCCCTCACGATGGCCATGTCTTCAAGCATGACCATCTCCTTTATCTCAGTCTTTTGAGTGAGATATGATTTCTCCTAAGGCAGTAATATCCTCACTTGAGATGATGATTCTGAAGGAGATTCATCTTCCTCCTTACACTTTTAATGAATTAGAGGATGCTTTGGGATGTGAAGAGTGATCTACATTTCTGAATAGTTGATGTTGTATTTGTATGAAGATAGCCAATTCATTCCCAAAATATCATCAAACTCTACCAAAGGAAGTAAGACAATATTTTCTAGGAGGTTCAGTCCAAAAACATTAACTGAGGAAGAGTTATGTACTTTGGATATAATAATTGGCACATTATATGTTCTCATAGATAAATATTTCTTCAAATTTTGAGGTGGTGTTTGAATATAACTACTAAACTTGAAAGATATTAAAGAATACATAGAACTAGAATCAACTAGTATATTCGCTATTCTTGAATGAATAACCAACATACTTGTCATCACATCAGTAGTAGTGATAGCATAAGCCCTTCCTTTTTTCCTTGGAGGTTATTGTTGATTGCCTCTGAAAACCCTGGGATTTGGGAATTGGTTTTTAAAATGCCCATTTTCCATATAGTTGAAATACTACACTACTGGTGGAGTGTTGATATGAACCTTACTTTATTCTTCCAAGTTAGTGGTATTATTCATATCCCTTCACTAGTTCTTAGCCAGATTCCCCATTCTTCCACATTTGAATCATTTTCGGGTCCCCTTTAGATAGTTCCTAGGATGATTATTCCCACAATTTTGGTGCATGGAATATTCGGTATTCTTTATGTCATGGGATAAATTTCTTGATCCACCCATATTAGACTCCATTTTCCACTTCTTGTCACCAGGACCACAATAAAATTGAGAGTCTTAATTTCAACCTTGAGGGAATAATAGATAATTTTTTCATAACTATCTAAGTATTGAATCACTAAATATTTTCATATACTCAGCTTTAGTCTGCTAAATAAGTGATCCACCTTGTTTTTAGTGTCCATGAAAAAGTTAGAGGTGTATATTTCAAGCCTGGTAAATTTTTCTTCATACACCCTGATAGACTCATATTCCTTCTACTTAATTCTAAGTAACTCTCTTTCCATCTTGAGAGGGAGGGTTTGGGGAAAATATTTATGGAAAAACATTTTCATGAAATCCTCCCAATCCATGGAATCATTTTCCTCCTTGTAATTTTTATTTTTGATCAGTTTCCACCACTAATCAACTTACCCATCCAAACGATAGACTTCTGGCACAAATTATCTTATTCTGAGAATTGGAGGACATAGAATATCTTTTCAATGGAGTTAATCCACTATTTCACAAGGTGGGGATCAGAATATCCACTAAACATGGGAGGCCTTTTCCATATGAAGGATTCCATGGAAACTTTCTCTTTCCATGGAGAAGGAGGGAATTACACATGATTCAAGTTAATATTCATAACTTTATCCAGCTAAGAAAGTACTGTCCAAAATGTTTGAGCACACATTCCTATCATATTTGAAATTTAATGAGGGAAATAATCACATTATCTATAAAATTGATTATTGATATGTGTTCTTATATTTATTTCATAAAATAAGAAAATAAATTAAAATTAGGGGGCTTTAATACTTATCTAATAAGCATAAAAAGGAAGCTTTAAATATAAAAGGATAAAATATTAAAGGAAAATTATATCCTAACTTGTGATTCCCTAGGTTTCAAGATAGGTTATCCATAATATATTTCTTAACATATTTTCCTATGGGGTATCTTTTTTTCCCTTAATAATGGTTCTTAATGAGCTTATGAATTTACCAAAGCATATCCCATGGGAGTGTTAAACCAATTGCACCTTAAGGCCCATTATTGTGTACCAGGTTACCCCAAGTCAGGACTGGAACACCTTGTTAGAGTTTTCACTCCTAGGTACATTTATTCTATAACCTGTAGTATACAGACATGGATTTATTTTCTTGATAAACCACTTACTCTATAATTACAAAAATTTAGGGATGTTTTATTAAACTTAGTTTTATCCCAAAGGTTCATTGTAAAGTTCTCTATTCATAGTATCTGAAAATAACTAAACCTCACATTGATACCAAATATAGTGACCCTATCCTTTTACACATATAATTAATTGATTTTAAGAATATTTAAACATCAAATTGCAATCCAAAGATTGTAAAGTCTGGTGTATTGGAAGACAAGAAACATAAAAATTAAAACATGGGACTAAATAAAACATTTCTTTATTCATCATCCATTATAAGATCCAAACTTACTTTAAGTATTTATAGAATCATAGGATAACCTAGGGATAACATGAACAAATTGATGATCTAAAAATCCATGTAAGGTAATAAACATTAAAATAAAGCTTAGCACATGGGTTATAAGACATAACATAATGATATATAAAGGCATGAAACATGATTAAACATAAGGAATCATAACATGGGATCATAAAATCATGAATTCATAGTAATTTTTATGAGACATAAAATATGAATTTAGTTTGATTTTAGGCTCGTTGCACATAGAGGAGCACAAGTCAAAGCTCGATGCATGAAGAGGAGCAGGAATCAAGGCTACCACCAAGACCATTACACTTAATGTATGAGACTAAACTTTACCCTATTAATTAAAGCTATATCTAGGCACACCCACAATAAAATGTTCATGAATATTCTTTCCACATAAATAATATTACATAAGTAATCAAATATATACATAATGGTTACTATAACACCCTGGCCCTAGTTACCTAGAGTCGGTGCATTATTGCGTAACATTGGAATGATCACAAAAGATCAAGTCTCAAAAGACCGATTAGTTTAGTAGCCTTGGAAACACTAGATACATTCATAAATGGTACATTACATAATAAAGTGAAAAACTAAAATAACATAGTCTCCATAGTCCACTCCCATATCCCCTTTAGACTATCCCTGCAGGTCAGTCATAAAATATTTCTTCACGTCCTGGGAAAGATAAAACATTGAAAGGGGTGAGCTCAGTTTCTCAGTAAGGATAACAATATAGCGGAAGCTTTCATAAATAAACATAAACATTTAAGGCAATTTATAACTAAAACAAAAGCCTTTTAAACTTGAACTTCAACATAATATGGAAAAAGTAAAATGAGATAATTCCATTTACTTATTCACATATATATTCTACTGGTTGAATAATCACATGCAATATCAATAACCACTTTCACAATGATGGAATGCATAATGCCATACTATCATAACCACGTATCCAAGGCCTCATGCCAAGAATACAAATAATATTTTGTCAAGGCCTCGTGCCAAGACACTAGTTTGTCTCATGAGACCTGCTGATGCATCGAGGAGCTATAGCGGGCTCCACCCGTCACTTATTAAGTCCAATTCATTCCTCATATGAACAGGTTTAAATATATCATAAACCATAACATAATCGTATCACATAAAACATGCATAAAGTAAACATAAAACTTCCACATTTGAATCACAAGATATCAATACAACACATTGATATAATAAAAACATTATCAAAACCATTTTCAATACAAAAATAAATGAAAATTAAAATATGGTTTTTATTTTTCATTTAAAAAAGGTTATGGCGTGTAGAGGAAGCCTAAAATTAAATAATGGCCACAGAGGCGGATAAGTCGTTGTCGCTGCATACATACGACAAAAAAACATTCCCTTTTGTCATTTAGTAAAACATTTTGTATAAAAATATTCCTTTTGAATAAAAGTAAAGGTCAAAGGGGTTTATACACCGTATAAAAGAAAGTATTGTATTAAAACAAAATATTCCTCAATGAAAGAAGATTGAGACGAAGTCCCTTAAAAAGATCATTTTTTAAATAAAATAGATCTATTGTGTGTATTAACTATAAATACACATAAATAAAGTAAAAATACAAGATATGACATAATAATATCATGACATAATTTGAAAGTAGGAGATTAACCCAAAGAACATAAATTGGGTTAAGAAGTTCCCTTACCTAATGTCCGACTTGACTCGATCGTTCTTTAACCTCCTGGGTAATAAACTAGAGTTAATTTTTACTTGCTTAAGAACCTTTTTCAAGTTCATTATTACCTTTATATCACTTATTACCATGTTATGAACATTATGTAATTATTTAAGTTAATAACGGTCGTTTTGTCGATCTTTGGTACTTGAGTAAAAAATAAACTACTTATAATTACAAGTTTTTCATGTGGTAAAATATCCATTACATCCATAATTATATTAATGATTTAGATATCATATATATCATATATATCCATTATATACTTTCTTTTATAATATTACATAACATTTAGAGGTAAGAAATGAAATGCACCGTTCATGGTGACGGTAAGCCGTACGTACGCATGAACACTACTTTCATTTCTATTTCGTATTTTAATGGAATGAAACATAATGATATAAAGTTATATTATAATTACAGTATAATATCATATATAATATCACTTACTCCATCCTTTATACATCCAACATATGGCATTAACGATTCAAATCACTTTGAGGGGGCGGTAGTCCGCACTTCCTCAAATGAAATTATCGTATTTCCACAACATGAAAAGCATAAAGATATGTTTTAAATGTAAAATACAGAAGAATAGAGAGAAAATAAATATAATATATATCATAAATAACTATATTTCCATCATAATGGATACCATGAGAGGTGGTAGGAGAAGATAGAACAATCATCGTTTCGTGAGGCAGTAATTCACCATCCACAGAAACAGTATGTTCTTTAACCATTAGATGGAGGTGTGTTTAAGTGTAGCTTGAATAATTATCATAAAAACATCCTAGTATATTTAATATACTGGTTTTTTACAAAATAAACGAATAAAAATAGTTTATGGGGTTGGTTAAGATAAATAAAACAAAATAACATAAAAGAAGACATTACGTTAAAATCGGGTAACTCTTTTTTATTTGAGCCAAAGGCTTCCTTGGGAAGACTTTTGCCCAAATTTAGGCTTCCAGGAGTAAGATAGATACGTTTATAGAGTATTTGTGTAGAGGTTGGCCGAGCCAAATGGCTTGGAAGGTGTGAATAATTTGGTAGTGGTGGGGGCCTTTTATAAGAGGAGAGGAGGGGCACTCTTGGAAAGTCATGAAATGTTACTTTATTATATAATGAGTTTCGGATTTTAAAGGTCCCACACTTATATATTTTGAGGATAACGTGATAAGGTTTCTAAATATACTCATCCAATAGGTTTTTGACAAGTGTAAGTTATAGATTTTACATTATCTTTTCATTTTATTTAAATCGTTAATTAATGAGGTAATCACTGCATCATCATGGTGTCATAAAAAATTTAATTTATTTAATGTCAAAAAATTATAAAAAAATATCATGATGTGTGAAATTTTTTTAAATTTTCAATGAATATTTATAGTCAAAAAGTTAACTTATATAACCCCATGTAATAATTTTTTTAGTAAAACAACACATCTTTGTGACAATTTTATTTTTACATTAAATAAAAAGTTATTAATGTCATTTTCTTACCCAAGTGTCTCCATGGGGTCCCCAAGTTGTCCCATGGATTGTCTTAGTCGGCCATGACTCATCCAATAAGGGTATGACAAGTTTAAGGGTATTTTAATATTTTTATAATATCATTTTTACCTTAAATTTCACTAATTACCTTTAATCGCGATTAATTAAACTTAAAAGTTACTATTCACCAAAAAATTATTTTAATCCCATTAAACCACATTTTACTTCCTAATGACAACAATTTATGTTGGATTTTTGAAAATCAAATCACAGAAGTGGTAATGTTTCATTTAAACGAAAAATCGGTTTTTTAACTACCACTTAGTGGTTTCACTATTCATCAAAAATTGAAGTTTTTCTGAGCAAGGCCAAAATTTTACCCTAAGCTATAATTGATATTCCGAATTAAAAAATGATTTATATTTTACAAAATTCCAAACATATAAGTTTTATTAATTAATTTTATAATTAATTCTCACTGTCACAACAAATAGCGTGTTTTTAAGAAACAATAAATATGAAAAGATTGACAATTGTTTATTTCCAATTTCAAAGTGAAATTAATTCTAATGACCACCATTAGATAAAATGGTAAAAATATATTCTAATTATACTTTAAAACCACTCAATAGTATAATTCATCACTATAAATTATTTTGATTAAAAAAATTGTTTTTAAGTATTTTTTACTATTCATAAAAAATTGGAAGTTCTCAGAAAAATACAAAAAATTCCACATAGGCTAATTTCGATATTCCGAATCCAAAAATGAAATCCATTTTAAAATATAAAATATATATAATTTTAAAAATTGGGTATCACTATTCATAATGGCTATTTTGATTAGTCGCAGTGTGTTAGAATCCCGAACTTGCGTACAATGCAAGCTATTGCATTATTGAAAGAGAAGCGTATCGTGGAAGCTCGGGGTGTTACATTATCCCCTCCTTCAATAAATTGCATCCTCACAATTTGAAATTTTTATTTGAAAATAAAATGTTGAAAATAGAAAATACCTTTGTGGAAAACCCACATCGAAAATAAGGTTAATAAAATTTAGCCTTAATAAGAGGGAAAGGGAAATGAAAAAGTCACCACCAAATTATGATCTCGATAAGGAGAACATTGGTGGAAATTAGAGACATATAATTGGAGGAAAAATGTAAATATTTATAGGGAGTGATTGAGGTCATCAATCACAAACAAGTGTAAAATTGAGGGCCTCAAAGCCTTCAATCTATGTTGATTTAAAATATTATCAGTTCAACAAGACATAAGATATTAGGATAACACATTTTTTGTTTTAATATCCCTTTTCTAAAGTTTAAGAATTTATTTATTCCTAGATTAAGAGATAGGTATATATATATTTATACTTGACAAGTAGAGTTTCGACCTTCAACTAATCTCTACCACAAACTCATCTTTCACTCAAAAAGATAATAGAACTCAAAAATATTATATTTATTCTAATCGTACAAGGTTAAAAATATCAACACATACCATTTAGATTAGGAAAACTATTTTGTAATAATAAGGGACTTACTATAGGCTAGTGGTATGTAATAAAGGCATGTCACACTATGGTTGTGGGTTCGATTCCTACAGCTTTGTCCGACGCGATGGGTTATCCCGCGACCTACAGGTTGTCCTTTTCCTAAAACTATAGTATTATAATATTCCAAAAATAATATTCAGAAATGTTTTAACCTTAGAAAATACTATCCAAGGTTCAACTTAATCCATTCCAACCTTTATAGTTATCCAAAATACTTCTGTCCAACTCACAGTCCAAATTTTATAAGGAAGGTAAACATAATGAAGATCCTTTTTTCCATGTAACAATATGTGAACACCTTCATCATGTATTCTTTTAAAACACTGCAACATCATAAATTACTATAAATCCTTATTGATTACATTAATGATCCCTTATTCCTTATAGAATACTAGATATACTACTTCTATCCAAAAATTTATACAAATCATTAATCAGTTTCAAGGAAGTTAAGAATATACAATATAATATATCCAAATCAATCATGTATTATTCCAAAATCACTATCTCGGTATCAGAACCATATTATGGTTTATCTTTCTCTCAACCATATATTTTCCAAAAAATTAACCTGTCGTGGAGTCACTTTTCTTGGTTCCACACAATCTCAAGTCCTTGATGAAATAGTACTGCAATACAATCCTTACATACTCCATAATTATTATAACCAGTACATCATTGATACAACACTCCAATGAAAAAATTCTTTAATAACACCATAAGAACTCTAATCATTCCTCCTCATATGTGGTAGTATCATAACTTGATTATTATCCAATAACATCATTTGGGGAATACTCTGATGATTTGGACATTGGTTTGTGTAGTGTCCCCACTCCTTGCAGATGAAGCATTGTACATTTGAAACCTTTTTCTTACCCTTGCAGTCACGCACTTGGTGTCCTTTTTCTCCACAATTATAACAAACTCTCATTCCCTTCAGGCAAGTTCCAAGGTGTTTCTACCCACAGTTATCACATATTGGAAAATTCTTATTTTCCCTCGTCCCTTTATCCATCATTCTCTCTTCCATCTTTTTCTTCTCTTTCTTCCCTTCAAAGCCATAAGACTCAGAGAATTCTTTGCTTATCTTATTAACACATGATACTATTTCTTCATATGTTGAGAACACATGGGAGACTATTTCCTTTCTAAATGTTGGCTTAATACCATGAAAGATATGATCCTTCTTACTCTTTGGATCATACGTATTGATGGAGTTCACATTCCTTCTACTGGGAGCCATTTCTATACAATGGCATAAACTAGGTTAGTTTATGAATTGCAACTAATAATTCCAAACTTGTAAAATACTTAATGTAAATTGAACGGTTTATGGATATAATCCATAATCATAAAAAATGTTTTCTTTGAGGAAGTATATACTCATAAACCCTTCATAATGGTTTGTAAAAAATGAGAATTATCCTAAGCATATCCCCCAGGAGTGTCGTAACCAAGAGTGCATCAAGTCCCGTTGTCATGCACCAGTTCCCGTTCTAGTCGAGCTCAAAGCGGTGTTTTCAGGTTTTACCCCTAGGTATATCTGTTCCAGATCCTCCTCTACCTTCTCGTATCTAGACAGAGATTTATTGCTCGTAAAACTCACAAAATCTCTATAATACCAAAATTATAGGAAGTTCTTCTATACTAATCTTCAAAGTCTATCTTTGGGTTATGTGCTCTAATCAGAGTTTATCTAAATCTAGATTCCAAGGTTAGTACTGAACTTCCTCTGATACCAACTGTAATACCCCGACCCCAGTTACCCAGAGTCGGTGCATTATTGAGTAACATTGGCATGATCACAAAAGATCAAGTCTCAAAATACCGATTAGTTTAGTACCTTTGGAAACACTAGATACATTCATAAATGGTACATTACATCATAAAGTGAAAAACTAAAATAACATAGTCTCCATAGTCCACTCCCATATCCCCTTTAGACTATCCCTGCAGGTCAGTTATAAAATATTTCTTCACATCCTGGGAAAAATAAAACATTGAAAGGGGTGAGCTCAGATGCTTAGTAAGGATAACAATATAGAGGAAGCTTTCATAAATAAACATAAACATTTAAGGCAATGTATAACTAAAACATAATACTTTTAAACTTGAACTTCAACATAATATGGAAAAAGTAAAATGAGATAATACCATTTACTTATTCACATGGATATTCTACTGGTCGAATAATCACATGCAATATCAATAACCACTTTCACAATGATGGAATGCATAATGCCAAACTATCATAACCACGTAGCCAAGGCCTTGTGCCAAGAATACAAATAATATTTTGTCAAGGCCTCATTCCAAGACACTAGTTTGTCTCATGAGACCTGTCGATGCATTGAGGAGCTATAGCAGGCTCCACGCATCGCTTATTAAGTCCAATTCATTCCTCATATGAACAGGTTTAAACATATAATAAACCATAACATAATCGTATCACATAAAACATGCATAAAGGAAACATAACATTTCCACATTTGAATCACAAGATATCAATACAACACATTGATATAATAAAAACATTATCAAAACCATTTTCAATACCAAAATAAATGAAAATTAAAACTTGGTTTTTATTTTTCATTTAAAAAAAAGTTATGGCTTGTAGAGGAAGCCGAAACTCAAATAATGGTCACGGAGGTGGAGAATTCATTGTCGCTGGATAAGTACAACAAAAAACATTCCCTTTTGTCCTTTAGTAAAATTTTTTGTATAAAAATATTCCTTTTGAATAAAATTAAAAGTCAAAGGGGTTTATACACCGTATAAAAGAAAGTCTTGTATTAAAAAAAATATTCCTCAATGAAAGAAGATTGAGATGAAGTCCCTTACAAATATCATTTTTTAAATAAAATAGATATATTATGTGTATTAACTATAATTACACATAAAGAAAGTACAAATAAAAGATATGACTTAATAATATCATGACATAATTTGAAAGTAGGAGATTAACCCAAAGAACGGAAATTGGGTTAAGAAGTTCTCTTACCTCGTGTCCGACTTGACTCGATCGTTCTTTAACCTCCTGGATAATGAACTAGAGTTATTTTATACTTGATTAAGAAACTTTTTAAAGTTCATTATTCCTTTTATATCACTTATTACCATGTTATGAACATTATGTAATTATTTAAGTTAATAACGGTCATTTTTTAGATCTTTGGTACTTGAGTCAAAAATAAACTACTTATAATTACAAGTTGTTCATGTGGTAAAATATCCATTACATCCAGAATTATATTCATGATGTATATATCATATATATCATATATATCCAGTATATACTTTAATATTACATAATATTTAGAGGTAAGAAATGAAATGCACCGTTCATGGAGATGGTAATCCGTACGTACGCATGAACGCTACTTTCATTTCTATTTCATATTTTAATGGAATGAAACATAATGATATAAAGTTATATTATAATTCCATTATAATATCATATATAATATCACTTACTACATCCTTTATAGATCCCACATATGGCATTAATGATTCAAATCACTTTGAGGGGGCAGTAGTCTGCACTTCCTCAAATGAAATTATCTCATTTGCACAACATGCAAAGCATAAAGATGTGTTTTAAATGTAAAATACATAAGAATAGAGAGTAAATAAATATAATATATATCATAAATAAATATAGTTCCATAATAATGGCCACCATGAGATGTGGTAGGAGAAGATAGAACAATCATCATTTCGTGAGGCAGTAATTCACCATCCACAGAAATAGTATGTTCTTTAACCATTAGACGGAGGTGTGTTTAAGTGTAGCTCGAATAATTATCATAAAAACATACTAGTATATTTAATATACTATTTTTGTTACAAAATAAATGAATAAGAAGAGTTTAGGGGGTTGGAGAAGATAAATAAAACAAAAGAACATAAAAGAAGACATTACCTTAAAATCGGGTAACTCTTTTTAATTTGAGCAAAAGGCTTCCTTGGGAAGACTTCTGCCCAAAGTGATGCTTCTAGGAGTAATAGATGGAAGTTTAGAGAGTATTTGGGTAGAGTTTGGCCGAGCCAAATGGCTTGAAATTTGTGAATAATGTGTTAGTGGGGGGGCCTTTTATAAGAGGAGAGGAGGGACACTCTTGGAAAGTCATGAAATGTTACTTTATTATATAATGAGTTTCAAATTTTAAAGGTCACACACTTATATAGTTCGAGGATAAGGTGATAAGGGTTCTAAATCTACTCATCCAATAAGTTTTTGACAAGTGTAAGTCTTATATTTTACATTATCTTTTCATTTTATTTAAATCGTTAATTAATGAGGCAATCGCTACATCATCGTGGTGTCATAAAAAATTTAATTTATTTAATGTCTAAAAATTATAAAAAAAAATATCATGATATAGGAAATCTTTTTATATTTCCAATGAATTTTTATAGTCTAAAATTTAACTTATATAACCCCATGTAATAATTTTTTTAGTAAAACAACACATGTTTGTGACAATTTTATTTTTACTTTAAATAAAAAATTATTAATATCATTTTCTAACCCATGTGGCTCTATGGGGTACCCAAGTTGACCCATGGATTTTATTGGTTTGCCATGACTCATCCAATAATGGTAGGACAAGTATAAGGGTATTTTCATATTTTTATAATAGCATTTTACCTTAAATTTCACTAATTACCTTTAATCGCGATTAATTAAACTTAAAAGTTACTATTCACCAAAAAATTATTTTAATCCCATTGAACCACATTTTACTACCTAATGAAAACCATGTATGTCATATTTTTGAAAATAAAATCATAGAAGTGGTAATATTTCATTTAAACGAAAAATCAGTTTTTTAACTATCACTTAGTGGTTTCACTATTCATCAAAAATTGAAGTTTTTCATAACAAGGCCAAAATTTTACCCTAAGCTATAATTGATATTCCGAATTCAAAAATTATGTCTATTTTAAAAAAATCCAAACATATAAGTTTCATTAATTAATTTTATAATTAATTCCAGTTGTCACAATAAATAGCATGTTTTTAAGAAACAGTATATATGAAAAGATTGACAATTGTTTATGTCCAATTTCAAAGTAAAATTAATTCTAATGACCACCATTGGATAAAATGGTAAAAATATATTCTAATTATACTTTTAAACCAATCAATATTATAATTTATCACTATAAATTATTTTGATTAAAAAGGTTGTTTTTAAGTATGTTTCACTATTCATAAAAAATTGGAAGTTCTCAGAAAAATACCAAAAATTCAACATAGGCTAATTTCGATATTCTGAATCCAAAAATGAAGTCCATTTTAAAATATAAAATATATATAATTTAAAAAATTGGGTATTACTATTCATAATGACTATTTTTATTAGTCGCGGTGTGTTAGAATCTCGAACTTGCGTACAATGCAAGCTATTGAATTATTGAAAGAGAAGCGTATCGTGGAAGCTCGGGGTGTTACAGTTACCCATTGAAAGAATTGGGTATCATAATCATGTCAAAAGCATAATAAATGGGTGTATCATAAAAGTGAACATGAAAGAAAGGAATTAAATCATACATGGAAATTAATAAAAAAATATAATCATATAATCTGATAAGTGATTTCAAACTAAAGTTAAAAGAATGTTTAAGAAACTTTAGACATAAAACATTTTAGTACAGCTTAATGGAATGATTTCAATATTCTTTAAAATGGAAAAGTCATATTTTTTAGTAAAAAACCATAATAGAACTAGGAAAGTTTTCATAATAAAATGAGTTATTTTATAAAGAATAACGGCTTAAAACATATTATAGAGTGCACTTGAAGTTGGGTAAAAATTCGGGAAGTTATCTTAAATTGGGCATGATTAACAGGAAGAATTGAGTAGGGAACCTTTTAAAAACAAGTATATCCCAAAAAAATAAGGATGAATGGATCTTGATACAAGATTTTGGAACATATACATAATATTTAGAATATAAAAAATAATAATAAAATAGGATTTCATTTGAGTGAAAAGAGAAGAAGAGTAACTTGGAGGAATAATGGTGGTTTGGGTAGAATCTCTTTCCTTATGTCCAAAATAATTCTGCACTTGATATTAATGTCCCAAATAATGAAATTAGATTAATTAATTAATAATTATAGAACCATTTATTCATATATTTTATTTGTTATACTTTTATTAAGTTCATTTATGTCTTTTTTATGGATTATGAAATTCAATTTCATCGCTCCAATGCGTGATTTTCCTTGGTTTTTATGATTGGTTTACTTGTATTACTGTATGGAAAAACATGTATAATCAAGATAGTTTCTAAGAACTAAGATTATATGTTATTAATGAATATATAAAATATTAAAATATCATTTTTTTCTATAATTTTGGATGATTCATTAGATAAATCAATAATGATAATCATTTAGATTAATCTAGCATTTTTTTATCACAACGAACTCATTTTGTTTTATAAATTAATATCATGTGTAAAATATGATTAAAGAACATTAAATAATATATAATACATATATTATAATCTTTTTCAACCATAAAAATGGATTCATAACTATTCTTTAAGACTAAATTGAAATATTAAATCACTTTGTCCATGAAGATGGTAAATCGGCACCTCATAGATGATGTTTTTATTCTTAAAATAAAAGAGAGAGGAGAAGAGATTTGATGAGGAATTATCCCATAAACATGATAAAATTTCAGTAAATTTGAGATATTGGAGTTTTAATTGTACTTGGACAAGGGAAAGTGCATAGAAGATAATAAAATAAAGTAATTTTAAAAGAAATTAAAATAAAACAGAAGAGGGGTTTACCTTTTGATTCCTTCTTATTGAGAACCTCCTTAGGGGGTTGGTTTTGGTATTTTATTAAGACAAGAATATCCTAAAAGTGGGGGAGAGTGTAGAGACTCAAACTTGACGTACATAGAAATTACATTAATTTTTCAGAATAGTTAATACATAACAAAAACAGATGCCCAAACACCGTATTAGTTTAGTGTCTTTGGAAACTCAGAACATAATCTTCTAATCCTGGTGAAATATCTTCAACATCTCCCACAAAGATCTCCCCCTTTTGTTTTCTTACCAAAAACCATTCTTTATATCCTAGTTAAAATAAAACATATAAATGGTGAGCTCAAATGCTTAGTAAGGGTAAGCATGGAGAAAATAAAACAAACCATATATATTTGAATTTAAAAACATGAACATAATGTTTAAACATCAAAATTTCGAGCAATGACATAAAACATGGAAGTACGTAAGGCGTAGATCATAATGTAACATCAATCATGCTAAAATATCATGGGGAATAAAACATTTAATTGTGGAAAATCATTAATTACATGATACAATTTCCATAGTATCCAAGGCATTGCTGCCAAGACCATCATAGTGGACAAAGTCCCTTACTGAATCGAGTTCAATCCTCATTCCAGTCCTGTATCACTGAACCAGATTAACTTGTTGTTCCAGCCATGTCTATCTCATGAGATATAAATCTGTACCCAATGCATTAGAGGGAGACAAAGGTCCCGCCCATCTCATAATGAAATCATTCTTACATGTGCCACAAAATAAACATAAATCATTCAACATAACCCAAAGAATAAAATGTGTTTCATAAACATCATCCCATCATAACGTAATCCATATAAAACAAATGGATATTATTTCATCATAAAAAAAATAAAACCATGTAAATAATAGAGAAATTATACTTGAAACATAATCATTCTAAATAGTGTCATCTTTGATGGAAAATAGTTTTGACAAAACACTTGAAATAAATTCTTGAGGAAAATATCCTTTCTTCTTCAAAATCATTTTCTTTTTTTGAGGAATGCCATGAAATTTTAAAATAAAAGGGTTTTTGTTGGAAGTAATCATGAAATATTGTAGAGTAAGCTTCATTAAAATAAGTCGTTATGAAACCGTAAAAATCTATTCATGTCGTATAAGTTAAAAAACACTCTCCTTGCACTTTTAACAAAAAAGTCAAAAAGTACCATTTATGGTAAACAAAAGAAAGATTCCTCTCGTAACACAAAGTAAAATTCAAAGACGTGTAAACATGACTTTAAAAATACATGTAAGAATATTAAACACTTTATGAGAAACATGTTTTGGACATGGATGAAAAATATAAACCTAGTAAATACTTACATATAAGCAATCTCGGATAAAAATGATATTTGCAACATTATCCATTACCATTTATAATCGATGGAAAATTAAATGCACATGTAAATATCATATCCTTCATAATAAAAATCATAATACACTCATGGGAAGCTTAAACACCATACAAAATAAATAGTTGGTGATTAAGTCATATGTCTCACAGAAATAAAAGTGAGACGAAATAATCCCTTACCTTAGATCAAATTTCATCCATACATGTCTGAAACTTATGTGTAGTGGGTTTTAACATATTATTAACTTGTAACAGAACCATAATAATATTTATGATATCATCTATGATTCACTTAGGACTTTATATTACTCATTCTTTTGTCAATTCCATGTTAAAGCAGCATTTTAGGTAAAATCGTTTCATTTATTGTACGTGTTTCAACTTGTTGATCTTGATATTATTACTTATATAATGATTTAATTAATTCCATAATTTAAAACATGATTTATATATAATATATATTCAGTATATAAATATAAATGATATATCGATAAATGGAATGAAATACACCGTTCATGGAGACGGTAGGTTGTACATACGCATGAACACTGTTTTCATTTACTTATTGAATTGAATGGAATTAAGTAAATGAAACATATATGTAAAGAAATATAGTATCAATATTATGTAATATATTTCATGATTATTTATTATATATACTTTATAATCATACTTGATTGGTTAATCATCGAAAATGAATCTCATCGCGTTCGTGGAGACGGTAGTCCGTACGTACGCACGAGCGACAATATCCTTATTTTGATATTAAAATCATATATAATTTTATGGTATATCATATATAAATAATCATAATAATGTTAAATTTATTATTTATATCATTTATACTCATTATTATACCCATCCAAATGATGGAATGTTTGAATAACAAACTACACTACGACGTGGAGACGGTAAGTCGCACATCTTCATGTGTGGTGACTTTTTCATTCATAGGATAGATAAAATAACTAATATGGTTGTACCATTTTTATAATGAAATCATTTTATATATAATATACTGGAGTTATTATTTTAAAATGTAAACAATAAAGAAGGAGGAAGTGGAAAAAGAAAGGAACTTGAAATAGGTGGTGAGATATTTACCTCTTCCCCAGGTTCTTCCTTTTGATTTGATCAAAAGGGATCCATAGGTTGGCTTTATGACTAAATTAAGGCCTATAAGATGAAGGGAGGAAAGTTTATAGGGTATTTTTGCAGGGTTTGTTTGATCCAAATGGCATTGGAGGTGTGAATTAGAGAGAAGGGGAGTGCCCTTTTATAAGAGGGGTGAGGGGCACCTTAGGAAAAACATAAATTATTATTTTATAATAAATTAATATTTGATTTATAATGGCTCCAAAGTGACTTATTTAGAGTCTAGGGTGGGGATGGGTCTAAATCCTCTCAACCAATAGGTTTTAGACAAGTTTAGTTTACCATTGTAACCTTATCATTTAGATTTAACTCTAAGTTAAATAATTTAACTTTTACCGTGTCTTCTTAGATTCTTACACTATATGGTTAATAAACTCACTATAAACTACCAATAGAACCCCAATTAGTTCATTAATGTCATATATATTATTATATATGTCTTTTTACTAAACCTTATATTTTTATGACCATTATATCAATTAATAATATAATATTTGTTTTAAAAACTCTTTTATGTCAATTTTGACACTATTTGATATTTTGTTTTTTTATAAATTTATAACAGCATTATTACTTCTAAAAAAACTCATATAACCAACCCTAATATGTTATATTAACCTTTAAAATTATTTTAATTTATAAAAAGTCTCAAATTACATTTATTTGGGTATTTATAATATCAAGTATGTTACTATTTCATTAATAAGGTAGTTATTGCATCATAATTGTGTCATATATAAATTAAATTATTTAATGTCTAAAAAATATAAATAAATTACGATTATGTATAAAATATTTTTATCTTTCTAATGAATATTTATAGTCGAATTTATCTTATGTATAACCCAATATTACAAATGTTTTAGTTATTAAACTTTGCTTTTAACTATTTTAGCTCTTCTTTAAATAAAATAATAATAAATGTCCTAATCTAATCCAAGTGGACCTAAATGGTAATATTTTATTCCTAAGGTTGTTTTTGGTCGAATTATGCTTATCAAATAGTATTAGAAGATGTGTTAGGGTAATAATAATATCATTTTTACACTTAATTACCCTATTTACTTTTAACTATGGTAAATAAAAGTAAACAGTTATTATTCACCAAAAATTATTTTTATCTCATTGAACCACATTTTACTTACTGATATCAACCGTGTCTCTCAGATTTTTTAAATTCAACTCAGAAAAGTGGTAAAATTAAGTTTTATGTAAATTTGCAAATGCTCCTAAGAGGTGGGTAAAAGACGGTAAAAAGTTCAATAAAATTTTTATATATCTAAAATTATTATAAAATGACTCCAATAAATTACATTGAACTTATATAGGTATTATGTATCTAATTTAACCTAAAATAAATTCAAATAAAATAAATTATTATTTAAATAAAAAGTCGGTTTTAACCAATAACTCAGTGTTTTCACTATTCATCAAAAATTGAAAGTTTTCAGAAAAATACCAAAAATTCACGCTATGCTAATTTTGATATTCAGAATCCAAAAATAAAGCCCATTTTTAAAGTTAAAATTTATAAAATTTCATAAATTGGGTATTAATATTCATAAAGGCTAGTTTACATAATATTTTAATAACATGTCGTTGTTTAGTGAAACCTGGTATTGCGTACAACAAACGCTATTGAGGAAGGTCACTCTTGTGTGTAATGCAAGCTAAGTTAGGGTTGCGTGTAGAGAAATATTCCTTTGGAGTTTCATATAACATACTCAAAATATTGTTCAATTATACAATGATCAAAATCTATACTTGGTGTTGTGTAAAATTAATTTTATTCGAAAGAACTTGAAATTGTGTGCATCAAAAGCCAAGAATAGTGTTGCGTATACTAAAAGCTAATACGGTGTTGCATATAGTGCAAGCTAATCTTGGTGAATCGTACAACAAAGTACATCAAATAAATTAAAAAGAATAAATCTCATAAAATCTCGGGGTGTTACATTCTACCCCCCTTAAAATGAATTTCACCCTCAAAATTCACCGGGGTTATAAATCATTTACTTGAAAGTTTCATTCATAGAAACCCACATCATAAAAAGGAATACCAAAACTTAATTTTAAAAACTAAAGTATGAAACATAATGCTTACCCAAATTAACTCATCTATGGGTTTCCACATAGGAGAACATAGGTGAAAATATGGATATGGAAGAGAAATCTAACTGTCAAGTTCTGATAGAGAGTGGTAGAGGACATGGCTATGAAAAAGTCAACAATCACAAATCCATAAATTAGGGATGATCTAAGGTACCATATGACTCATCAGATATGAGGGTATTAGGACAACATTTTTGGGTTTCAAGATCATTTCCCTAATGTTGAAAAAAAAATCATAAGGAGAAATACTTACTTGATTTCAGTGTAATATCATTGTTGGTCATTCCATGAAAAATTTCCACTTCATCCCTTATTAAATAAATGAAGTTGAATTTTTCATTCTTGAAGTGTTAGTAGATCATGCGATAGGTTATTCCATCTGTCTTAAAAAGTTAGCAAAAGTTATTAAATATACATAAGTCCATCTATGGTGTGATTAATCGTATATGATTCTAAAAATGGACTTATACTTCAAATATCATACCACTTAATAAAATAAATCTAATTTCTACTAACCAGGGACTTCCTATATGTCAGTGGTAGGCGATAAAGGCCTATCAAACTTCAGTTGTGGGTTGGATTCCCACAACCTTGTCCGGCATAACGGGTTGTCGCCCATCCTACATGTTTTCCTTTTTCTAAAACTACACTATTATAACATTCCAGAAATAATATCGAAAAAAGTTCTATCCTTAAACAATACTATCTGATGTTCAAATTAATCCATTTCAAATCTTTAGGCTAATCCAAAATACTTTTATCCAAGCTCATAGTACAAAGAAAATAATTACTATAAATGTCACAAACCCAGCATGTGAATACCATCATTTATCCCCCATATATCATAAGATATATCTTTTTGGTTACATTACAAACATGTGAATACCTTAATCATGTATTCTCTTGAAAAATTAATAACCATAGAACATTAGTGAAAACATGAATGCTGTCAAAAGTTAACTCTTTCCACATACCAAAATCCCAAAATTTCTATATAATCAAACCATGATATAACTTTGTCCTTATATCAGTCATGAGCTCATTAATACTATCAAACATTTCATTTTCTCCTTATCCCATCATTATGCGCATATCATCTGCTTTCCAAAAATATTTCAATCACTTTTCATGGTTACCAGTACTATAAAATTATTGAAAACCAATACATAGATATTCCAAAATTCCATGATACTATAAATGAGATTCCATGATACTATTTTGAAATCCCATTACATAAACACTTAATCATTCCACAACATCATTTTCATACTCAAAATCACAAATAGTGATCGCATGTGACTTCCCTTTGTCCTTTTCCTTAAGAGGTTGCTCACGTTGATCATCATTAACCCTTGGATTAGGGCATTTATTAGCATAATGACCCATTTCCTTGTACTTGAAGCATTGAAGTGTTGGTGGACCATTCTATGTAGTCTTTTCTCTATTTACATCATTTGAAACCTTTTTCCCATTACTTCAACACTCAGCTGCTCGATGACCTTCTTTTCCAGACTTGAAACATTTTCTAGTACCTTTTAGACAATCTCCACCATGCTTCCTTCCACACTTTGAGCATAAAGAATCATTCACCTTATTTTCACCATTGTTCTAGTATTTTTCCTTGAACTCCATCTTTATTTTTTTGTCAAAACCATGAGATGGATATGTAACACCAATTTCTAGTTCTACCTTGATAGCACAACGCACAATTTATTCATAGCTATTGAAGTCTTTTATAGATAATTCCCTTCGAAGACTTGGTTTTAAGCCACTGAAGAATTGATCAACTTTACTTTCCAGTTGGATAATAAATCTAGATGCATACCTTGAAAGCCTTATAAAATTCACCTCATATATACCAACAGATTCATCATCCTTTTTCTTAAGCTCAAGGAACCCCTTTTCCATCTTTGTTCAAAGAATACGAAGTAAGTACTTATTGAAAAATAAGTTCTTAAACTCATCCCATTCCATGGATTCAATTTCATATTAGGGCCTCATATTCTTAATTAGAGTCCACCACTGATCTGCTTCACCTTATAAATGGTAAATAGCCAGAATGACTTTTTCATGTTCCTAACAGCAAATTATGGAAAATATCTTTTCAATGGTACTGATCTATTATTCATCAACAAGTGGATCAAAAAACCCACTGAAAGAAGGTGGACATTGCCTCATAAAGGACTCAATATAATATTTTTCCCTTCTCATCTCATTTGGAAGTCCAGAATGATTCATAGCTTGTTTAAGTATAACAATAAGATTTTTCACTCCATATCCCATAACATTGGTTTGTTCAGGAGGAAAATCATTGCATTGTCCATTTCATTGATCGACATGGTTCCTTTGGGTTCCATCCATCACTTAAAACCCAAAAAGAATAGTGTGAGAGGCAAAAATCATGCTAGTAAAATAACATAATAAAGGGGAGTACTTTAAATCTCTAACATATTAGGTTTGATTCAATGATCGTTACCATTATTATAGGTCTATAACCAATACTTATGATTAACCATAGGGACATCCCTAGACATACCTTATAAATATCTCTAGGGATCTAAAGTTTTCACATCCTAGTTTCCAGAGGTTAACTAAACCTTCGCTCTGATACCAACTGTAGATACCCAAATTTGATGTAAATATACATTACATTACTTTTATGGAATACTTAATACATAACAAAAACAGACGCACAAATACCGTATTAGTTTAGTGTCTTTGGAAACTCGGAACATAATCTTCTAATCCTGCTGAAAGATCTTCAACATCTCCCATAAAGATCCCCCCTTTTGTTTTCTTATCTAAAAACTTTATTTATATCCTGGGGAAAAAATATAAAGGGTGAGCTCAAATTCTTAGTAAGGGTAAGCATATAGAAAATAAAACAAACCATATACATTTGAATTTAAAAACTTTAACATAATGTTTAAACATCAAAATTTTGAGCAATGACAAAAAAACATGGCAGTATGTAAGGCATAGATCATAATGGAACATAAATCATGCTAAAATAGCATGGGGAATAAAACATGTAATCATGTAAAACCATTAATCACATGATAACATTTCCATAGTATCCAAGGAATTGTTTCCAAGACCATCATAGTTGACAAAGTCCCTTATTGAATCAAGTTCACTCCTTGTTCCAGTCCTGTATCACTGAACCAGATTAACATTCCATTCCAACCATGTTTATCTTATGGGATATAAATCTTTTACCAATGAATTGGAGGGAGATATAGGTCCCACCCATCTCATAATGAAATCATTCTTACTTTTGCCACAAAATAAACATAAATTATTCATCATAACCCAAAGAATAAAATGGGTTTCATAGACATCATCCGATCATAATGTAATCCATATAAAAAATGGGTATCATTTCATCATAAGAAGAATCTAACCATGTAAATAATAGATACATTATACTTGAAAATAATCATGAAATATTGTAGAGTAAGATTCATGAAAATAAGGCTTTATGAAACCGTAAAAATTTGTTCATGCCGTATAAGTTAAAAAAACATTCTCCTTGTACTTTTAACGGAAAAGTCAAAAAGTACCACATATGGTAAACAAAAGAAAGATTCCTCCCGTAACACAAATTAAAAGTCAAAAAATGGGTAAACATGACTTTAAACATACATGTAAGAATATTAAAAACTTTATGGAAAACATTTTAGGGACATGGATGAAAAATACAACCCAGTAAATACTTACGTATAAGCAATCTCGGATAAAAATGAGATTTTTAAAATTATCCCTTTCCATTTATAATAGGTGGAAAATTAAATGTATATTTAAATATCATATCATTCATAATAAAAATTATAAAACACTCATGGGAAGATTAAACACCATACAAAAGAAATAGTTGTTGATTAAGGCATATGTCTCACAGAAATAAAAGTGAGACGAAATAATCCCTTACCTTAGGTCCAATTTCTTCCGTACGTGTCTGAAACTCCTATGTATTGGGTTTAATAATATTATTAACTTGTAAAATAACCATAATAATATTTATTATATCATATATTATTCACTTAGGACTTTATATTACCCGTTCTTTTGTCTACTCCATGTTAAAGCAGTGTTTTGGGTAAAATCGTTTCATTTTTCTTACGTGTTTCGACATGTTGTTCTTGATATTATTACTTGTATCCTGATTTAATTAATTCAAGAATTTAAAACATGATTTATATATAATATTTATTCAGCATATAAATATATATGATAGATCGATAAATGGAATGATATACACTGTTCATAGAGACGATAGGTCGTACGTACGCATGAACGCTGTTTTCGTTTCCTTATTGAATTGAATTGAATTAAGTAAATGAAAAATATATGTACATAAATCCAGTATCATTATATTTAATTATTATTTATTATATATACTTTATAATCATACTTTAATGGTTAATCATGGAAAATGAATCTCATCGTGTTCATGGAGACAGTAGTCCGTACGTACGCACGAGCGACAATATAATTATTTTGATATTAAAATTGTATATAATTGGATGGTATATCATATATAAATAATCTTAATAATTTTATATTTATTATTTATATCATTTATACTCATTATTATACCCATCCAAATAATTAAATTTTTGAATAACAAAATACACCACGACGTGGAGACGGTAAGTTGTACGCACGCACGTGTGGTGAATTTTTCATTCATAGGATGGATAAAATAACTAATATGGTTGTACCATTTTTATAATAACATCATAGTATATAAAATATACTGGAGTTATTATTTTAAAATGGAAACAATAAAGAAGGAGGAAGTGGAAAAGGAAAGGAACTTGAAATAGGTGGTGAGATATTTACCTCTTCCTCGGGTTATTCCTTTTGATTTGATTAAAAGGGATCCTTAGGTTGGCTTTTTGACTAAATTAAGGCCTATAGAATGAAGGTAGGATAGTTTATAGGGTATTTGTGGAGGTTTTGGTCGATCCAAATGGCTTTGGAGGTGTGAATTAGAGAGAAGGGGGAGTGCCCTTTTATAAGAGGGGTGAGGGGAACCTTAAGAAAAACATAAATTATTATTTTATTATAAATTCATATTCGGTTTATAATGTCTCCAAAGTGACTTATTTTGAGGATAGGGTGGGTATGGGTATAAATCCTCTCAACCAATAGGTTTTAGACAAGTTTATGTTACCATTTTAAACTTATCATTTTGATTTAACTCTAAGTTAAATAATTTAACTTTTACCGTGTATTCTTGTATTCTTACACTATATGGTTACTAAACACACTATAAACTGCCAATAGAACCCCAATTGGTTCATTAATGTAATATATATTATTATATAATTCTTTTTTCCGAACCTTATATTTTTAGGACCATTATATCAATTAATAATATAATATTTGTTTTAAAAACTCTTTTATGTCAATTTTGACATTATTTGGTATTTTGTTTTTTTCTAAATTTATAACAGCATTATTAATTCAAAAAAAATTCATCTAACCAACCCTAATATATTATATCAACCAATAAAATTATTTTAATTTATAAAAAGTCTGAAATTACATTTATTTGGGTATTTATAATATCAATTATGTTAATATTTCATTAATAAGGTAATTACTGCATCATCATTGTGTCATATATAAATTAACTTATTTAATGTATAAAAAATATAAATAAATTAAAATTATGTATTAAATCATTTTATCTTTATAATAAATTTTTATAGTCGAGTTTATCTTATGTATAACCCTATATTAAAAATGTTTTAGTTATTAAACTTTGATTTTAACTATTTTAACTCTTCTTTAAATAAAATAATAATAAATGTCCTAATCTAATCAAAGTGGACCTAAAGGGTAATATTTTATTGCTAAGGTTGTTTTTGGTCGAATTAAACTTATCCAATAGAATTAGGACATGTGTTAGGGTAATAATAATATCATTTTTACCCTTAATTACCCTATTTACTTTTAACCATGGTAAATAAAAGTAAAAAGTTACTATTCACCAAAAAATATTTTTATCTCATTGAACCACATTTTACTTAGTGATATCAACCATTTCTCTCATATTTTTGAAATTCAACTCACAGAAGAGGTAAAATTAAGTTTTACGTAAATTTTCAAATACTCCTAGGAGGTGGGTAAAAGACGGTAAAAAGTTCAATAAAATTTCTATATATCTAAAATTATTATAAAATGACTCTAATGAATTACATTTAAATTATATAGGTATTATGTATCTATTTTGACCAAAAATAAATTTAATTAAAATAAATTATTATTTAAATAAAAATTCGGTTTTAACCAATAACTTAGTGTTTTCACTATTCATCAAAAATTGAAATTTTTCAAAAAAATACCAAAAATTCACCCTAGGATAATTTTGATACTCCGAATTCAAAAATTAAGTTCATTTTGAAAGTTAAAATTTATAAAATTTCAAAAAGTGGGTATTAATATTCATAATGGCTAGTTTACATAATATTTTAATAACATATCATTGTTTAGTGAAACCCGGTATTGCCTACAACACACGCTATTGTGGAAGGTCACTCTTGCGTGTAATGTAAGCTAAGTCAGGGTTGTGTGTATGGAAAGCTTCCTTTGGGGTTGCGTATAACATACTCAAAATATAGTTCAATTATACATTGATCAAAATCTATATTTGGTGTTGTGTAAATTTAATTTTATTCAAAATAACTTGAAATTTTGTGCATCACAAGCCAAGAATAGTGTTGCATATACTACAAGCTAATACGGTATTGCATATAGTGAAAGCTAATATTGGTGAAGCATACAACAAAAGACGTCAAAGAAATTAAAAAGAATAAATCTCATAAAATCTCGGGGTGTTATAGAGAGGTTTTGGGAGAGTATTCGGAAGAATTTAGATAAGGCTCAAGACTTTAGAGGTGGGAGGAGAAGAGGTGGTGAGGGGTGGCATCTCTAATGGTGGGGGGGGATGTTTTCTCATTATTTAATTCATTAGTTTATTATTTTTCTAAAGACCAAAAATAATGTTGATTATTGAAACTAAATATAGTAATTATATCATTTTAGTTTTAACCAACTGTTATTACATTATCCATGAATCAATTAATAATATATTTAACTTATAATGTATATATATACTGCAAATTACCGTATTTTACTATTCATAAAAAATCAAGTATTTCAGAGAAATTCAAAAATTTCACCATAAACATTTTTCAATATTTAGAATTAAAAAATTAACTCCATTTTATGAAAATAAATTTCTAAATATGATAAATATAATTTTTAATTAAAATCATAATTTACTCAAAAAATACAGATTTTAAAACTATAAATGATTTTATAACACTTTTGAAAAATTAACTAAGGTCTCATAAAATTATCTCTTTATCATAAGACATAAACAAAATTAATTTATGTATAAATTTTATGTAAATAAATTTTCTTTTAAATTATTAAATTAATAAAAAAGTAATAAATTATTTATGACTTACCAAAATACCAACACTTAATTAATAATTTTTAAAATATTTATTTACTTATACTATGATATAATTATATCATATTTACATTAATAATATGGATAATTTTTTTTATAATTGCATTGGTGAGGTTACTATTCAAGTGTCTGGTTTACTATTCATAAGGTTCACGTCATGTTACTATTTCATCAGTGTAGGTTCCTTAACTTCTAGAAAAGCTTATTATTTCATTCATTCATCAGTTATAAAGATTTTATTGTTTTCTATTTATGTTTATACCATATGAAATACTTATAAGAATGGAATTTCTATAGATAAAACTTTGGGTCATCACATTCTTTCCCCCTTATGAAATTTTTCCCTCGAAATTTCATTTTACATACTAAGGTGAAAACAGGTGTGGGTACTTCTCTTTCATCTCTTGCTATAGTTCCCATGTTTCCTCTTCATACTTATGGTTCCACCATATTAATTGGATTAGCTGAGTATTCTTTTTGCATAGAAATTTATCTCTTTGATCCAAGATCTTTACTGGCTGCTCCTCATAGGAAAGATTATTCTCCAACCGTACCACCTTTGAAGTCAGTACATGTGAAGGATCTGATATGAACTTCCTCAAGAGGGGTGCATAAAATACATCGTGTACTTGAGACATGGTTTTTGGAAGTGATAGTCGATACACCATAACTCTGAAATGATCAAGGATCTCTAAGGGGCGGATGTACTTGGGACTTAGCATCCCTTTCTTCCAAAATCTCATGATCCTCTTATATAGAGATATGTAGATAAATACCATGTCTCCAACCTTAAACTCTATGTCTCATAGATGATTGTATTTATAGAACTTTTATTAACTTTAGGCCTCCTTAATGTGCTTCTGAATTCTTTTCACCTTCTCCCCCTTTTCATTGACCATTTTAGGCCCTAGCAGCTTATATTCACTGACCACATACCATCATGTTAGTGTTCTACACATTTTCCCATAAAGGGATTTATATGGATCCATTTGGATGCTTGAGTGGAAACTATAATTGTATGAGAATTCGACCAATGGAAAATGTTGGTCCCATCATCCTTTTAAGTCTATAGAACATTCTCCCAACAAGTCTTCGAGTGTCTTAATAGTCCAATCATATTAACAATTAGATTGTGGATGATAGGTCATACTAAAGTTCATATCAGTACTTAGAGAACATTGGATACTTTTCCAGAACTTAGAGGTGAATCTCAGATCTCATTCAGAAACAATTGATAATGGCACTCCATGAAGCCTTACCACTTCTTTCATATATATCCATGAAATTATATCTAGTCAGAATTCCTCTTGAATTGTGATAAAGTGAGATATCTTTGTAAGACGATACGCAATAACCCATATAGAATTTTTTCCTCTCGATGTATTTAGAAGTTCAATGAAAATGTACATGGTAATGTTTTCCCATTTCAATGTTGGTATGGGTAATGGTTGCATTATCCCTTTATACTTTTGTCTTTAAGACTTCACTTGGTGACATACTAGGCACATTGATGAATATTTAGTGATCTCCTTTTTCATATTGTCCAACCTAAAATCCTCCCAGATATCACGATACATATTTCTTCTCCCTAGGTGAATGAAGAAGGTTGAACTATGTGCATCATTTATAAGCTCTTTCTTTGTCTCTGTATTTTATGGTACACATAGCTGTGACCTAAATCTTATGACTCCATCCTCATTGATCATAAACTTGGAGGACTTCCCATTTTTGATAGATTTCCCCCTTTTCTGAATTTCCACATCATTTCATTGAGCATCCTTTTTTCTCCACAAGGGATGATTGAGAAATAATTTGAGAAATGATTGATGATGTTCCCAACTTAATTATTCCAATGTCCATCCTTTGTAAGTCTAAGAAAATTGGATCCCTCTAAATTCTAATCATTGATAAATATGAAGGATCCTTTTTACTTAGAGCATCCACCACCTTATTTTCCTTACGAGGATGGTGGTAGATTGAGTAGTCACAATCCTTAGTGATATTTGACCATATTTTTTGGCATATATTAATATCCTTCTGTGTAAATATATATTTGAGACTCTTGTTATCAGTATATATCTCAAACTTCTCCCCATAGAGATAATGTCACTAGATTTTCAACATGAAGATCACAGCTACCAACTCTATATCATGGTTGGGATAGTTTTGCTCATGGATTTTCAACTGCCTTGAGTCATAGGCTTTCACTTTATCATTTTTCATCAGTACACAGCTTAATCCCATTTTTGAAGCATTGTTTTACACCACAAAGAGTTCTCCACTAGCTGGGAGTGTGATTATTAGTTCAGTTATAATCCTCCTTTTGATATATTTAAAGATTTCCTCACATTCTTGAGACCATAAAAAATTTACTACCTTCCATGTCATCTTGGTTATTGGTTTTTACAATCGTGATAAGTTCTTCAAAAATCATCAATATTACCCAGTTAGACCAAGAAAGCTCCAGATCTCTGTTACAGATGTTGTCCTAGGACACTCTTTGATTGCCTTTGCATTGGAAGGGTCCAAAGGGAATTAGTATGAACTCATAGTGTCCATACCTCATTCAAAATGAATTATTGGGAATATATCCCTTCCTTACCTTTAATTGGTGATATCCTAACCAGAGGTCCACCTTAGAGAAATAACTGGGCCCTCATAGATTATAGAACAATTCATCTATCTAAGGTAGTGAATACTTGTTATTTATCATGATTTTATTGATCTGACAATAATTTATACCGAGGTGCAATGATCTATCCTCGTTCTTGATGAAGAGGTCTGGTGTACCCCATGATGAAGCACTTGGGTGTATAAAACCTTTGTATGGATTCTTATGCAATTGCTTTTTCATCTCTTCCAGCCTAATAGTGTCCATTCTATAAGGGGCCTTTGATATAGGGAAATATCTAGGAATATGTTAAATTGAGAAATCAACTTCTCATTCTGGGAGAATACTAGGAAATTCTTCTGGGAATAGATCAGTGTAATCCCTCATGATGGGAATATCTTCAAGCATGAGCATCTTCTTTGTCTCAATCATTTGAGAGAGATATTATTTCTCATAAGGTATTAATATCCATAATTGAGAAAATGATTCTAAATGAGATTCATCTTTCTCCTTACACTTGTACAGAGTTAGAGGATGTTTTGGGATGTGAAGAGTGATCTCCCTTTCCCAAAATTTGATGTTGGATTTGTATAAATATAGCCAATCCATTCCCAAAATAGCATCAAACTCCACCAAATGAAGTAAGACAATATTTTCTGGGAGGTTCAGTCTACAACCATTAAACGGGGAGGAGTTATATACTTTTAATGAAATAATTACCCCATCAGCTATTCTCAAATATAACTCAATCTCTAAATTTTGAGCTGGTGTTTGAATAGTTCTACTAAACTCACAAGATATGAAAGAATACATAGAACTAGAATTAAATAGTAAATTTACTATTCTTGAATGAATAACCAGCATACCTACCACCACATCATTGTTTGGCTCCTCATTAGCAGTAGTGATAGCATATGCCCTTCCTTTTTTCCTTGTAGTTTTTTGTTGATTGCCTCAAAAAACCATAGTCTTTGGGAATTGGTTTTCAAAATTCCCATGTTTCTTACAGTTGAAACACTACACTATTGCCTGATCAATGATATTAAACTTCCTTTCTTCTTCCACGTTAGTGGTATTATTCATATCCATTCGGCATTTCTTATCTAGATTTACCATTCTTCCACATTTGAAGCATTTTCTGGTTCCCTTTTGAAAGTTCCCAGGATACTTATTTCCACAATTTTGACACATGGGATATTCGGTCTTCTTTCCATAATGGTATTTATTTTCTGATCCATCCATATTAGATTCCATTTTCCACTTCTTTTCATCGGGCCCACAAGACCATTGAGAGTCTCTGATCTTTATTTCAACCTTGAGGGAACAATGGAAAATCTCCTCAAAACTATCAAAGTATCGAATCACCAACACTTTTCATAGACATGGTTTTAGTCCACTAAATAAGATATCCACCTTTCTTTTAGTGTTCATGACAAATCTGGAGTCATATATTTTAAGCCTGGTAAAGTTTTCTTCATAAAACCTGATAGAATCATCTTCCTTATTATTAAGTCTGAGAAACTATCTTTCCATCTTGAGATGGAGGGTGTGGGGAAATATTTATTGAAAATCATTTTCCGGAATTCCACCCAATACATGGAATCAATTTCCACCTTGGAATTTTTATTTTTGATCTGTTTCCACCACTAATCAACTTCCCCATCAAAATGATAAACTACCAGCACAAATTTCTCTTTTTCTAAGCACTTGAGGATAAAGAATATATTTTCAATAGAGTTAATCAACTATTCCATGAGGATGGGATCAGAATATCTACAAAACATGTGAGGACTTTTCCGCATGAAGGATTCAACGGAAACTTGGTCTTTCCTTAGAGGAGGGAATTCCACATGATTCATGTTATTATTCATAACTTGATCCAAATGAGAAAGTATTGTCATAAAGTTTTGATCACCCATTCCCATAATATTTGGAATTTTATTTGGGAAATCATCACATTCCTTATCACATTATTTTTTGGTACATGTTATTTTATTTACCACCCGTATCTATGAAAATAAAGTACACTTTGAGGGATTGAATACTTAGCTAATAAGTATAAAAAGGAAACTTTAAACATAAAAGGATAAACTCTTAAAGAAAAAGTATATCCTTACTTTTGATTCCCTAGGTTTTAATCTTGGTTATCAAAAATATATTTCCTATCATATATTCTTATTCGATGTATTTTTTCCCTTAATAATGGTTAGTAATGTGCTTATGAATTTACCAAAGCATAACCCCTAGAATTATCAAACCAGATGCATAGTAAGGACCATTTTTATGTACTTGGTTACCCCAAGTTTGGCCCAGAACACCTTATCGGAGTTTTCACTCTTAGGTAGATTTATACTAGAACTATGTCCACTTGTAGTATCCATGCATGGATGTATTTTCTTGATAAACCACTTACTCTATACTTACCAAAATTTAGGGATGTTTTCTTAGACTTAGTATTATCCCTAAGGTTCTTACTAAAGTGATATATTCCTAGTCTCTAAAAATAAATAAACCTCCCTTTGTTACCAAATATAATGACCCTAGCCTTTTACACATACCATTTCATGATTTTTAGCATAATTAAAAATAAAATTTCATCTCAAGGATTGAAAAATATATTGCCTTATAAGACTAGATAAATAAAACTAAAAACTTGTGACTAAATAAAAAAAATTATTTATTTATCATCCATTATGATCTTCTTAAATCCCATAATCCCTTAAATATGCATAGGATAACCATGAGATACCATGAAAAAAAGGATTATCTAAAAATCCTAGAAAGGAAATAAATATTAAAATAAAGTTTAACACATGAGCTAGAAGACATAACATAATGATATATAAGAGAATGAAACATGATTAAACATAAGGAATAATAATACGAGATCATATAATCATGAATTCATAGTAATGTGGTAGAAACATAAATCATGAATTTAGCATGATTCGACACTCGTTTTACATAGACAATCACAAGTCAAAGCTCGTTGCATGTAGAGGAGCATGAGTCAAGGCTACCACCAAGACTATTCCACTTAACATATCATGTGAATAAACATTACCCAATGCATTAGAGTTCTATTTGGGAGCACCAATTATAACATTTTCATGAATATTCTTTCCACATAAAGAATCTTACATAAGTAATAAAACATAATCATAAGGTTTACCCATGGAAATATTTAGGCATCAAAATCATGTCAAAAGAATAAGTGTATGGAAAAACATATAGAATGAGGATAGTTGTACAGAAAATAAATTATATGTTATTAATGAAAATAAATAATAATAAAATACCATTTTTATAGAAGTTATGACAATTCATTATATAAATCATTAATGATTACCATTTAGATTAATTTAGTATTTTTTGATCACAATGAACTCATTTTGTTTTATAAATTAATATCACAAGTACAAAATGATTACAAAACATTAAATAAGATATAATATTTATATTATAATATGGTTCAACCATCAAAATAGTTACAAGAATAGTCTTGAAGATGATATTTAAAGATAAAATCATGGCATCCATGAAGGTGGTAAATCGGCACCTCACTGATGATGTTTTAAATTTTAAAATAAAAGAGAGAAGAGAAGAGATTTGATGAAGAATTATTAACTAAACAAGATAAAATTAGAGTATATGTGTGATAATGGAGTTTTCATGCTACTGTACAATGGGAATTTAGGATAAAAGAAAAAAAGAAAAGAACTTAAAAAGAAATTGAAAGAAAACAGAAGAGGGTTTTACCTCACGATTCCTTCTTCTTGAGAACCTCCTTAGGGGACTGGTTTTGGTATTTTATTAAGAAAAAAAGCTCATTGACATGGGGTATAGGTTTGGGGAGTGTATTGGGAAGAATTTATACATGTATAAATTCTTGAGAGGTGTGAGGAGAAGAGGTGGTGAGGGGTGGTATTTATAGTGGAGGAGGGGGTGTTTTCTCATTCTTTAATTCATTAGTTTGTTATTTTTCTCAAGACAAGAAATAATATTGATTATTGCAACTAAATATAGTAATTAGATCATGTGAGTTTGAAAAAATTGTGATTATATCATCCATGACTCAATAAATAATGTATTTAACTTATAATGTATATATATACCGTAAATTACCATATTTTACTATTCAAAAAAATCATGTTTTTCAGAAAAATCCTAAGAATTTAGCATTAAAATGTTTTAATGTGAAGAATTAAAAAATGAAATCAATTTTATGAAAATAATTTTCTAAATATGAGAGATTTAATTTTTAACTAAATTCATAATTTACTCGAAAAATATAGATTTTAAAACTATAACTACTTTTATAAAACATTGAAAAATTAACTAAGGTCTTATAAAATTATTTCATAATCATAATAAAGAGAAATATTAATTTGTTTATACATTTTATGAAAAAAAATTCTTTTAAATAATTAAATTAATCAAAAAATGTAATTAAATATTTATGTCTTATGAAAATATCAACACTTAATAAATAATTTTTCAAATATTTATTTACTTATACTATGATAAAATTATATCATATTTACACTTATTAGATGGATAAATTTTATTTATAATTTCATTGGCGAGGAGACTATTCAATTTTCAAATTTACTATTCATAAGGTTCACATTTCTATTCCAAAGGTCAAGTTACTATTTCATCGGAATAGGTTCCTTAACTTCTTAAAATGCTTATCATTTAATTCATTCATCATTTATAAAGATTTTATTATAATATATATGTGTTTATATCATATGACATAAATATAAGAAGGTAATTTCTATAGATAAAACTTTGGGTCATTATAGTGCTCCTCGTCTGTTGGTACTGGGGGTACCATGTGCTTCTCAACAGGTGGTGGTATAGCTGGTCACCACCTAGAAGTAACATCTGGGGAAATGGTCCCAATATCAAAGGATCATCATTGAGGGGTTCATCCTCATGATCAAGCTGTTGAATCCTAGTTGGTATTCATTGGAAAGGCATCTTGTAAGAAAACAAGATGTACCACGATCAATGAGTATATCTGGAGAGATGACATAAGAAGGACATGGAAAACACAACCCATTATTATATGATAAATGTACCATTATTTTACTTACAACCAATGTTCTTATGAATCGAGTTGAAAAGCAGGTTATCATAGTCCTAATGTATGGATATGTCGGCTGCCCACACCAACACCGGAGTCCCTGGATTGAAATCCAAACTTGAAACACTTAACGCTGCTGCCCCAAACCAATATCACAGACTCCTGGTCCTTAAGTAAACTGACCACCTTGGATACCACTATGTCATGACCCATCCTAATGGGCCCCATGTTGTGACTCCCTAGGCCCACCACCAATAGGACAGGGGCATATCACTTACATGGGAGACATTTCCTATATACCTATTTCTACACACCCATCTCCAAACCCAAAAATGATAAAATGTAAAAACGACTAAGTAAATAGTGAATGCATACCACTATATCCCAACCAATAGAGTGTGGCAAGAAAGTAAAGTGAAACTAGTCCAAATACAATACCAACAAAAGAAGTTCGTAACAACAAGTCCAACCTATAAGAAAAGGTACTGGGACTGTTGTCTGTAGCAATTGGAACACACCTCAGCCTGCCTAATCTCATAAATCACCATCTGTTCCTAGTTCACCTAGGACTCTGTCAAAAGGTTTCTCATCTACACATGACATGGAATGTGTGGGAAAAACCCGTGTAGGGGTGAGTATAACAATACTTAGTAGGACACCCCAAAACCAAAAAGTAATATAACAAAGGAAAGTACAGTTAGCTCTACAAAATTATATATCTACTGAACATATAATAATATCTATATATACTCAATCCAAGAAACACCGTCTAGAGGTAAGTCATGACTACCTCATACCAAAATTATGAATTCAGGTTGAAGATTCCATGAAGCACTCATCTGAGAGAACACACCCCTGAGTCTGATAGCACTGATGATGTATGTATGAGAAGTACTATTTGTTAGGAACCATCATGAGAGAGAGATAAGCTAATAGATCTGAAGAGAGAGATACAATATATATATGAGGATCACAACCATGGACATGGTGAGATACCAATAACTTAGGCTGAATTAACCAAATAATTTGAGGATCGACGCCTTATAAGGTTGGTCGCGTCAATACCAAAGACTCTACGTAGGGCACGAAGAATTAATAAAGGATCCCACTCCGAGCCTCTCAAAGGATTCCACAACTCTATCCAAAAAGTCCTACTAATAGGATCATAGTCCTATGAGCAGGAAATGATTCATACATACCTTCAGGGAAAACAATAAAGGGAATGAAATCTAATGAAACTTCTCCAAGTTATGAAGGATAAGTGAATAAATCCATGTAGAAATAGGTACATGACATGTAGTAGGGTCACATTACATGTCCCTTGACCTTGGGTAATACCTTTGTACAATAGACCATGTATTTAGAACATGTCATTTAAAATATGGGTACACAGAGTGTATATGGAGTCACACTCCATGTCCTTCCATCTGGGATCTTCCCATGTGCTCTGGTCGTGTTCCAGTAAATGGTGTCAACCCATGTAACCTTGCTCATGTACCAGTATATGGGGTAACCCATGTATCCAATTCAAGCCATGAAATGTGGTGGAGTACATTCTACATAGGAAAACCATGTTCTCCACTCCATGTTCATTTAATTTACATGTACACACCGAGTGGTCCAATGATGAACACACACCGTGTAGCAGACAATACACGCCATGTGTTCTGGATATTCCAGAAAGTCATATTCTTCCTCCCGCTCACCTCAGTCGATCAGTAGGGTTGTAATGTGGTTCTTGGTTCACCTAAAAACTTAATGTCTAGGTTCATTTCACCACCAAAACACTAAATAGATGTGTTTCATATCTTTAATCAGCCTAGAAAACCGAATAAATCAAATCTGACACATTTCACCCGAAGAACGATTTCTCCTAAATCGCTTTGATTCTACCATCACTGTCGCACCTCCATTAGGTTTTCCCAATTCTAGATCTAAAGTTTTGGATCATTGCGCCAAGAAACTAAGGCCCCAAGATTGATCATTCATGAATGCATCAAATAATGAAGAACACGCATAGAAATACTAGGGGATAAAATCACAAAGAATGAATATGAGGAACGAACATCAGCTGTTGTTCTTTTCAGCATCAATCCATTCTTATAAGAATGATCAATAATCAAAACAATAATCTCTATAATCAAACCCCATAAATCCCAAAAAGTATAACCAATACTACAAGGAATAATCAAAACATGAATCAATATGTTCATTGGTTGTTCTATATTCATCATTGAATTCAAGAACGGGGAAGGAAATAAAAAATAACGTATCTTACATGGGAATTGGATCACTTGTTGTTGAAGATCGATTACAGCTGGTGAGATCCGTCAAGAATGGAATTCATCGATCTTCAATAAACAGTTCCATCATCGCCTCTCGAGAGAAATCCTCAGGGTTTTCTCTCCAGATCCTCCAGGGAATTCTAGAGTTATGAGCCTAACATTGGATCCCTTCCTAAAGGTTTGTTTAAAATAAAACAATTGTCGTGTCGCTACATTGATGAAATAGAAAAAAATAAAATAAATGTTTCAATTTATTTTATTAATTAAAAACACCCGCAATAAATTTTCATAGTTGACCCGAACTGGCCAATGTTATATCACGCCTAAGGTAAAACCACTACTCTGAACGCAACAATGCTCTCAAATTTCTGATCTAGGCACCAATTTAGATGTTATTCTACTTTTTTAAGGAAAACTATGTGGGAGAGATATTTAATATTTTATTAAATTTCAAACATTTATTCTGGGAACAACGAGCCTCACAATTTCATGTCGTCTCAATACCTGGTCTCAAATATAATCCATATAATATTTAAAAATAATACATGAAAAATCTGGCACATTACATTCCATGCTAGTTGAACCACCAGATAAAACTGAAATAAATATATTATCTGATGGATAAGTCTTTTTTGAAGATCATAGGGGGTTATCTTAGTAGAAATTAGAAGTATATCAATATATAATAAAATATTTATATGTATATATATATATCATGATATTTTATACTTTTCGAAAGGTCATTTTTTCTCAAATACCTTTATGCTTAAAAAAATGAATTTTCTTGATATTAGTGTTTTATTTAAAGGAATGTTTTTATTATTATTGAATAATAACAATTTTTTTTGAAAAACCATTTAACACTAGATTAATTAATAATTTATAGGAAAAATAATAGTTAATATAATGAAATTCATTTTCATATAAAAATAGTATAACACTATTTTTTTAATTAATAAAATTTATAACTTTAATTTGATAAAATAAATTTATTTTCTAATTAAAAATATCGAAATTTACATAGTATAGAGTTTTTATCTTTTTCTAAAATGGTTTATTTTTAATCGAAAAATAAATATTTTGAGAAAATTATATTTTTTATGATATTATCATTAGGTAAACATATCCTAGAATATTTAAAAACCTTTTACATAATAAAATATTAACTTAATGAATAAAATTATGTTTTTAAAAATATTATTTGAACTTATAAACCCTATTTCCAACATTTTCAGAACTAAATTAAAATTTTACTTTAATAAAAATGTTTTTGATCATTTCTTCTAATTAAGTGTTTTGATGGTAAAATTAAGTTTTAGATTTCTTTGAGACCCAATAAAATTTTAGTTTTTCATAATAAACAAATTAATTTTAGAAAAAATAGTATCTATGATAATATTATCTTTTAAATAATTTTTTAAACTTAAAAACACACTTTTCCTAAAAATCTTTTTTTTACGTGTTCTATGCATTTATTTTAAAATAAAACTTTAAAACCTTAAAAATATTATTTGGTAAAATTATTTAAAAATTTAATATCATAAGGTTTAAATTAATTAAAATTTACAATCATTATTTTTTTAATTTATATTAATTACTAATGTTATAAATTACTTACTAAGGTAAAAGTAAATTATTGTAAAAGTAAAAAAGTTAAAATAAAAATTACTAAAACACTCATGGTTTTCTCTAAAATGTGTGTTTAAGGTTATTTTAGACATATATTAACTTTACCATCAATTTTTTTCATTTTTTATCCATTTTCCTTTTATTACTAACATTACATAATTGAAAATTTAATGGTTACTTCCAAAACTACCCCTCTCTTTATTTATAAAAATGTAATAGTTACACCACTTCAAAACTCAACTATCATTAGATTTTTTTATTTAAAATCTACCAATTTTATACTCTTAAAAAACAATACCACTTTCATAATCTTATGATCACCATTAGTTTTCTTAAGTCCTTTATTTCCAAGGAGTTTTCCAAGAGAAACAAAATCTTACAGCGTGAGTATTACTTTTACTTACTCTTTCCTTTTAATCCCCTACTTATAAAATTATCTATATAATTATTAAAAAAAATAAATTAGTATAATCATTGTAATTAAATTAAATTATATTAAATTTAAAATATTGATTCAATCCTTTACATCCACTAAGAAAACAAAATAATATTGATTGTGCGTACATGCAGATTACCGCATCCACAAAGCAATGTTATTCATTTTTCATCACCGCCTATAATGGATGTTAAAAAGTATGAATTTTTATTAATTATAATGTTTTATATTTCACATTTATAAATCTATAATTATAATTTATCATATACAATATTTTCATTCAAACATTGAGAAAATAGATCGTTAATTGTGTGTAAGTGCAGACTACCGCCTCCATGGAACAATGCATTCAATTTTCTATTCCAGCATCATGGATGGTTTTAGATTATATTTTAGAAGTATATATGAAATATATAATTAATATATATCATGAATATGGTTATTTATGGATAATGTTTTTTAACAATTTTTATATGGTAATCCATTGATATCAGTAAATATCTCGAAATTAGTTCAACACTAATTTTGTATTTACAAAACCTGAAGAAAACTCCCATGTTAAGAAATTAAAACATTACAGGGATTTATGAAATAAAAATTCTAGTAAATTTAGTTATTTTTAAATTATGAACTTTGGTAGATGAAGTAATATCAACACCTATTTTATGAATACAGTTCAAAATAGTCAATATTATTAACACTCAATGTAAAAAAAATTATAACAATATGACACATGAAAAAAATTGTTATTATTGGGAAGTGTAAATGGACATAAATATTAATAAGGTACTGAAATATCTAATTAATATGTTTATATTTATGAAACAAGATTTTAATACACTTTCATGGATTCATGGGTAAAGGTAAGGGACTTGGTAACACAAACTTCTTTCCTCCAGTTATACAATTTCTTATTGAAATTTGATGTTTGAAGACTTTTAATTTTGAATGATGTTATCTATTTTTTTATCGTAAAAATAGTTTTGAAACCAAATCCATTTTCATGAACCCCTCCTTTAACACTTTGAGATTTTATGATATAGTTTTCATTAAATAAATTCGATAGTTTGCTTATATGAAACAATGAGTTTAAACGAACCACAATATACTAGCCATTAAATTGATGGGTATGAATATGATTAACCAAATTATGATATATATATATATAAATTAACTAATAAATAAAATTTACTTATTTATTATTAGGAAATAAGCACTCAGTTTTTAGAAAAGTCATTTATTCTTTAAACATTCATTTTGTTTAATAATCATTTTTATTTCTTTTTGTGAGTGAATATCATAATTAGTTTCGAGAATTTTTAGATATTATATTTTATATAAAGTATATGATTATTTTAAAAATCATATCAATATTAGATTATGGTGAATTTCTAGGATTTTTCTGAAAATATTGATTTTCCAATGAATAATGAAAAATACAAATTTTTATTGAAAACAATATTTTTCTTTCAGAAATTTCAAATGTTACATTTTATTTTAAAAAGTTTTCAAATTAATATTAGTTATATTTTATTATTATTATTCCAATTAAATTAATTATAATAAATTTTATGTTTTAATTTGGTGTAAAAAAATTTTATAAATAAATATCATTTTTTTGAAAACTGTTTTTCATTTTATTTTCTATTTTTATATTAAATTAAATTTTTACACTTATAGAAATTGAATATTTAAAAGTTTATTCCATATTTATAATAATGAGGTACATGTTAAATATTTTCATTTTATTTTTGATCATTATTAATAGTAACTATGGTAGATTTTTGTTTCAAGGGTAAATATAAAATTGGTTAATTGGGGTTAAAAATAAAGTGATAAGGCATTAAATTCATTCAAACACATAAATTTATTCACTAAATGAGTCTATTTCATTCATAATCAACCAAAATTCTAAAATATGAAATTTTTTCTATTTATCTTTCATTATAACCTTTAAAATATTTATGTTAATGATAATGTCAAAAATATCACTATATTTCTTTTAATATCAATATTATTTTGTGATAGAGATAAAAAGAACTCATATTAAGTTATAAAGGTTTATTTTAAATATAAGTTAATTTTTTTTAATTTTTAGTGATGAAATAATTACTTTAAATGCCAATGCAACACATACTTAGTGCTTGTGCAAGTAGTGAAAAATAAGTAAATGATTTTAAAAACTCTGAAAGTTATTTCTTTGAGTTATTTATAATTTACCATGATTTTTTTAGATTTACATAAAATATTATGTTTGTTTGAATGGTTTTAATTTTACTCCTTTTCCTTAATGTTGTTCTCAAAGTCAAATTATATTAATAGTTCAAAAATGAAATTAATGATAGTTTATAATAAGTAATATTTAATTAATTGATTTAAAATTTATAAAAATATTATATTATTCCAAGTGAAGGGGATATGGTTCAAAATATACAACCATGATTCTTTTATGGGTAAATTTTTATTTTATGGTAACTTTCCTGACCTATTAAGAGTAAAAAAAATTTATATCATGGTAATTGTCATAATAGTTAATGGGGGACAAAACTAAAAGATAATGGTGAAAATATAACCAAAACATATAAAACTTTTATTTTATAGGATTATTTCTACTCATACCTATTTTATATTTTCATTATATCAATTTTGAGGCATTTTTCCTTGAAAATAATTTATATTAATTTAATAATTTAAGTAATTCCACAAGTGCAACCCTTCACTTATAAAAGGGAACCTCATCTACTTCATTATACACAATGTTTGAGCCTTATAGATCAAAAAATACCTACCCTAATATCATTATAGATTCCTTCACCTCATCCTATAACATATTTTCTCTCTAAAATAACATCCTATCAAGGCTTAAGGTGTAAGGAAAGGGAGGTTTCTCAACGAAGGGGTATAACTCTTAACCAAGAATTTTCAATTTTATTTCTTCTTATACCTACTATAACTCTATGGTATCAATTATAAAATAATTAATATAATATATTAAATATAATGAATTTGTATTATGATTATGAGACAACCATTATACATATTTTTCCATCTAATTAGAAAACAATAATGTCTCTCATGTGAACATTTGGACTACCAACTCCACAAAGTGATGTGAATTTTTTTTCACTTCTGCTTTACATGGTTAGTAATAGGTATAAATTTAATTTATATATATGATATATATGATAAAATAATTATTATCTAAATATGAATTATTAATTAAAATTCTTTCAATCCATTATTTGAAAAGTGAAAACTGCGTTGATGCGTACTTATGACCTACCTTCTCCATGAATGGTGTAAATAATTTTTTTATCTCTAGATTTTCTGGATAAATCTATATATATATATATATAATGAATATATATATATAATCTATATCAGGATTAAAATTCAGGTGTTTATAGAACCATGATCAGGGTTCAAGGATAAGAACTATTAAATCGAAACTCTCATAAAAAATGAAATAGTTAACACTCAGAAATGACACTTTTTAATAAGAAATCATTCATAAATGGGTGTTTAAATGTGATAAGAGGATTAAATATATGATATTAAAATTATTTTTATGATTATATTATAGAATTAAAATAAATTTAAATATATTATACATGAGGTTATTTTACTTTTGAAGCAATTAGAATCTAATTTAAGGGTTTAATATTACAATCTCATTATTTACTAGGATTTTTTATGATTAATTTTATGATGATTAAATTTCATGATTTACCTATCAAGAATTTCATGATTTTTTTTTACTTAGGTTTTTTTAGATAATATATGGTTTCCTTTCATTTCTCCCTCTTTAAGTAATCAAGATACCAAATGAATATTTTTAAAGAAATATGAATTTATTTATCTCTTTATCCAAAAATATTGTTTACTTCATGTCCAATTTTTCTAAAAATGTTTTAAAGAATGGTTTTACTATTTGATATTTTTTTAAATTTATTTTAATCAATTTTTTATGACATGGTTTAAATGGAATCTTATTTTCTTTTTTTAAATGAGGTAGTTTTGATTTTTTTTCAAAAAATATGAAAGGAATATTTATTTTAATGTATATGGAAAGAACAGAATTTCCCACCATCATGATCGCTCAATGATTTGAATCTTCCCATAAAATTTTTCTATTGTTATTTTCTAAGAAATTTTTTCCATAATAATTTTATTTTTTTAATTTTAAATAAGTGATCTCAAAATGAAAAGAGTATTTTCCTCAATAAATATTCCAAGTGAACTTTTAGAGGTATTTCCAAAAAAGATGGAATCCTTTGATGTTACTTATCATTTACTTGAGATATGATCCAATGATAATATACTTATTTTTTATCTATATGGTTTATGATTATAGGGATAATATTTTTATGAAACCCATTTATTTTTCACTATTTAAGCTATGATAAATTTTTGAAATGTTTATGAAACCCATTTATTTTCCACATTTTATGATATATGATGAATGTTTTATGAATTTATTGAAAAAATTTGAATATATTGTGATTATATAATTGATGGGCCTAGAATTATAAATCTCTATAATGCATTGGTTAAATATGGACATATTATGAGATGATAAGTACTAGAATGGGGAGTGAAACCAATTTAGTATGGGAATCTGTGCACAATGAAAATCTCGGGAGTGAAACTTAACTATGGATATGATGGAATTGAGATTGAACCCAATACACTATGATAATTTTTTCAATCATCCTTGACTAATGAAATGGTTTTCATTTTTTATGTGTACGCCAAAAACTTATGTCTTATAAAAATTTTATTCTCACATAGATCATCTTATTTGATTCTTTTATGATTCATCACTTATTAATGGACAAGTTTTAGGCCACCATTCAATATTATAATATCTGATATGTCAGGTATGGATTTTAAAATGTTAAGCTCTTGTTATCATATCCTTATTCTCATGTTATGCTTAAGTGATCATTGATATCTCCTTTTTTTACCCTTACTAATAATTTGAGATCTCCCTTTCTTTTGTTTACTTTTCCTAGGTTATGAAGAAATATTTTAAGTAGGGTATATCTGGAAGGGTAGAAAGTGATAAGAAATTTATGTGAGATAATTTTTAATGCAGTTAAATAACATGTTTATATATCAATTCTCAGTAAACACTAAACCATTATAATTATGGAATGGATCATAACATTATATAATTAATATTCATCTATTAAGACGTAATATCTATGTATGAAAAGTATGGGTCACTCTATTTGGTATTTAGGGTTTAAAATTTTTTTGAGATTAGGATGATGCTAGTTAATTATAGTTTTATCTTCTTAGAATTTTGGAGATAATTCTTTAAGTGATTGATGATATTGTTTTGTTAATAAGAGATATATTGATCATTGTTTTCATAATTTTGGGATACATTTATTGTAATATAAATTTTAGGTTTAGTATTTGTTTTTTGATGGTTTTATTTGCGTAATAATTCTTTTTATTTTATTTACATAAGTTTTTTGGTATTAAAAACCTTTAGGTTTAATTTTATCATTGATGTTGATGTTATTTAGGTTAATTAAAAAATTAATATTTTATAACTAAAATTGGGAAAATTAAATTTATTTAAGGGGGTACAATTTAACATCCCAATAATTATAGAATAATTTTATTTAAAATAAATGGTTATTTAATGGATTGTTTTAAAATCAAAACAAACTAGAAAATATTTGAATATAAATATTATTTTAAAAAATTAAATTCTTCTCTAAAAAAACATAAAGTTTTGAATAAGTTAACTTACAAGATTATAAGTTATAAAAAATATTTCTTTATCCATATTTCTTTTATTTTATAAGAATTAATATAAATAATTTTTAATTAAACATAAAGTCACATTTAATATATTATCATTTGAAAATTTATTCTTAGCTATAATTTTTTTTGTTTTGAAATCAAAAGGATGATTACTAATATTTTGGAAATATGTTAATTAATGACTTAAAATATATTTAATGCTACAAAATTAATTTTAATGTTAAATTTTAAAAAAATATTAATGGTAATATAAATGGAATATATTAATTGATTATAAGAGTTTTAATGGAATTAGAATTATAAAATTTAATTTTTAAAAAGTTATTTTGTATAAAAATAAATTTTACATGAAGGTAATAATGATATTTGGAAGATGAATTAATGATATCCTATACTTTTTAAGGGTAATAGGAATTTTAATTATGTCATGTAAATTTAGAGCACTTTTTCTATGATCTCCATAAAGGTAAGTTCATATTTCCTTCCTCGTGTAAGGGTAATAATCAGATCACGTAATGGTACACTCGAGTTGTGTAAGGGTCATTTATGGATTTAATTTATTTCATAAGGTAAATACAAAATTTTTAATGATATGTAAAGGTCCCACATAAGGGTGGCACTATATATTTAAGGTTTTGTAAAGGTTATACAACTGTGGTGTAAGGGTAAACTAGACCTCACGTAAAGGTAGGACCTCCAATACTCATCTCATGCAAGGGTAAGATACAAATCTTAAATGTCATGTAAGGGACAAATATTCATGTATAAAGGTAATATGAGATTTATAATACCCTCATAATGGAAATCTTATAGTTTTATAAGTGTGGGATATGATTGTGTAATGGTAACTATATCACTATGTAAGGGTAGACCACACTCTTTCAAGGCTTTGTTAGGGTATATAAACACTTATGTATGGGTAAACCTGAGAACCAAAATCCTATTAAAGGGTGACCAAAACTCACATTAGGGTAAAGAAAAGTTATTAAAAGGTAATATTAAATAATTTTAAAGGTGAACATAAACTCAAAAATTTAAAGCAATTGTGACGTCTTCTTCCTCATGTGAAACTTTCAGATAAAATCAAAGAATATATATATTTAATATTTCAATTTCATGTTGATTTAGATGTCATTTTTTTTGAATTGAAGATCACTAATAGTTAAATTCAACACAAATATGAACATAAAATTTATAAAACCTAATCACATGACCATGTAATAGTTTATAGATTGATATATAATTCATAACTTGAACTCCATGAAATCATTGAATTTAGAGGCATATGGATCATTAAATGGTTAAAATTAGGAAGTTGTGATTATAATAAGATCAGGAGTTTTGATTTTAAGTGACTATATACAAAAATTCATGCTTATCTTTATAAATTGGTGATAGGGTTTGGGTGAATAGGATAGTAACAAAAATTATATTTTATATAAACAGCATTTCAAAGAAGATTTCAAAAAAACTTTAGAATCAAGGGGATGAAGAATTGGTCTTTGATATACCTAATATTTTAATATGAATATATAGTAATGTATGGATATTTAAAGTGAGCATTTCCTTTGGGTTTTATATAGATCTTTGATTTTATCTTTATAAATTAGAATGCAAGATAAAAAGTGAGAAAGAAAGGAAGTATGATATTAGAAGTCATCCTTAGAGAAAATAATTTTTACTTACTAGGATTTTATGTCTATACAAAGATTAAGTTAAGTTAAAAATAATTTTATTAAATTTTTATTTTTAAAACCATTTTTTATATAATGGGATGATATTTTGAACTTTTATTTTAATATTTTAAGATAAAACCCATATTGTAAGGGAAATTTGTTTTCAATAAACAACTATTTTATAGTTCATAAAACCCTCATTGTAATGGAAAATAAATTGTTTTGAACTTATATTTTATGATTTCAAATATATTTTGGTTTTAAATCTTTCTTGTATAATAAATATACTTCTTAAAATTCCCATTTAAAAATTTTCAAGTAATTATAATGGAATTTTGATTTTTTATTTCAAGAATGTTTTTAATGTGTTTAAACTATTATTTTATATAATAAATAATCATTTGATTTTATGAATTTCATTCATGATTAAATTTATTGTATGTCTATGAACTATATTTCTCATTGAAATTTCATAAATGTTATGAAAAGAATTTATTTATGTTTAATTATCAAGTGTTTCTCATGATATTTTATTACTTATAATATTTATAGAATCATATATTTCCCTCAAGGGAACTTTGGATATGTTTATTAGATATATAATTATTTTACTCTTTGAAATGAAATTACATATCTTTTATATTTTAGAAAGGTCATTTTAAGGGATTTATAATGGGAAAGGAAAGCTTTACAAACATGTTTTCTTTAAAATTTGAAAATTGGGTATTGATTTTTTTTATTTGAAATATGGAGTAAACCCATAAACTCAATAGATATTTATCCTAAAATTGATGTTTAATTCTTCAATATTCTTAGTTTCCACAATGTTTTCTTAAATTTTTCTAAGTATCATTATATTCCATAAAGGGATATTGTTTTCAAAAGTAATTTTTTGGAGTATCAATAGAGAAATAATGATTAATTTCAAATTATATTATATTTTAAAAATAAATGGGTTTTAAAAATAATATTTCTTTTAAATCTTTTGAAAAGTATCTCTTATTATGTATGTTCTAAAATCCTAAATTTTTTGTTTGTGAAAATTATATGTTTTATCAAATGTTTTTTTTACATAAAAATACCTGATATAAAATGAATGGGTTTTGAAATAATTTTTATATCATTTTGATAAAGGATTTCCCCATATGTTTTAAAACCCCTTAATGAGAAATTTTGCACTAACCACTATTTTAAAACTAATTTTCACAGGTATAGGGATGAGTAGAAGATTAATGGTGAATGGTCTTGATTAAGAACCCATCTCAAGTGAAATTGGATAAGAGTTCATAGAATTTTTAATAAACTCATATATGTATTAAGGTTTCATAATCCTCCAAAACTCAAAATCTAAAAGATCCTTGGGTGTGTAAGTGATCCAATATTTCAGTTTGATGTTATATGTTTTGATGGGTTAAAATTGGGCTAACTTTATTAGTATCAAAATATAAATTTAAAGTTTATGTTTATAGAATTATATTCATGAGTGAGGGTCTTGGGAAGTCAAGCCTTTACCCATAAGGTACCCCTTCTGGGCTAGAAATGAGATATGGGTGATAATGACACTTCAAGACCACCTCCCATGGTCCATGTGTTGAAAAACATAACCAATGGTATATCATAAACACTGATGGGAGGAATTACCCTATAAGATAAGAGACACAAAGATATGATATAAATACTAAACAAATCCTGGTCAAGATAAAAGTAAAAATAAATATCATGTACATTCATGTAATATTATAAAATTGAACAACTATACAAGAAAATAGAAGGACCAAAAGATAAAATAGGCAGTGAACTCAAAGCCCAATATCCCTTAAACAACTCACTGAGCTAGTAGTATACAGCCTGACCTCTAACTAGCTAATGTGGTCTTGAAAAATATCTTATATAAACGTATCGTGAAAATAACATGTATAATCAATGGGATCCATCCTAAAACCTCTCATTTGAAAGATAAAGAAATCATGCTAAAGCTCTATAAACTACAGGTGAAGTTAACTCATCAACTAAATAGGTACACTATTTTCTCAACCTCACCATGGATATCTCTCACCAAGTATCACTTACACATGATCATATAATATAATAATAAGAATAGGTACCCCACTACCACTTCCCCATTGGTTTGTTACTCTTCCTCAACATCATACATCCTAATCCATCTCTTTCTAAAAGTAAGAAATCCTAAAAACACATAGGATAAAATATCATATATTATACCCTATGCATCAAAACACCTCATAATCTCATCCGCATATCCAAATAATAATTTAGTAGTTTCTAGGATCCACTAAATCCCGTACACCATGTATTATACCTCAATCCATCACAACCCATGCACAACATACCTATAATAACCTTTAGGATACTATATCAGGAAACACATGTGGGGGAAATAACTACAAGCTATTTCATCCCTCTATACACATATATGGGGAAATATAACCCATATGAATACCAACACATAATACTACTAGGATAAGAGGGAGATCTTAGAGGGGGTAGTCATCCATCAATTCCTTTCCAACCTGGATGTTGGGGGGAAACACCCTATTAGAGTCCAATGAGTTTTATTTTCTCTACCGACATGGGTGGGGTATTGTTTGAAATCACAAAAAAATATAAGGAATAATATATCTCATGGGAACACTATGTTCACTAACCTATTCTTAGGATCAACTAAAGCTATCATCTCCTAGACACCTGACTACAACCACTAAGAACTAGATATCCTATAAGCACACAAGAATTCAAAGAGATTCATTTAATTAATCCTTTCCTTTTAATATTATCCATTAATTAATATTATTAAATTATATATTCCATTAAACATAAAGTGATGTCCATTCCCTCCATTCATAATCCAATAGAATCCATGGTTCCTCAAGATTATCAATATTTTTATTCTATTCAAACACCAACCCAAAGGGTTAAAACATTCATTAATCATCATCATTATCGAACTCTAGGTACTCTAGGAAACATACTAAGATTATATAAAAGGGATGCATAAACCAAGCATGAGAAGTTACCTCAAGCATTGGGGAAAGGACTGCAGGTAAACAATAAATCTGGATATTTAGATTTAAAATAAGAATATTATTAAGAACGAATCTAGATTTTAGCATGACAATGGAAAATATCAGCCTCAAAACATTCCACCAATTCTAGTACCATCCCCAAAACTATCTTGAATATCACCATGAATCTATCCATCAGAGGCATCAACTACTACCATAAACCTAGGACTCCTCACCCATATCTCATTAATAGAAAACTATCATAGGCTTACATCATGTTTCATATCAAGGTTCACATATAAAGAAAACATAGAAGAAAAAAAGTGAATGGGGAATCTGGTCCCTAGAAATAAGGAATTTGATATTCACATGAAAATATCATTTTTTGTCTAAAAACATTTAATTTTTTCAAACAACTGGTTTTTTACTATCTTGGATTAGTTGATCCATTTTTCGCAGTTTATAATGATGAGTGATCTATGGAATTTTCTATCAAAAGCTAAGAATTATTTTAACATGCATTCTAGAATAACTCCCATATTCAATAATATTTATGGAATAACCATTCATTTAACATTCCTTTAATCATTTAAAAAACATGTACTCCCAAATTCATGTTATTTATCCAATTCCATTAACATATAAAATAACAAATTAATTAAACGTTCATTATACATCAATTTAATCTACATCAAATTATAAGAAGAATAGTTTACAAAATATTCCTCTTTAATTATTTATCCATCCAAACTTTCTAGATTTAAATTATTTAAACATTTTGATCAAATTAAACATGATAAACAAAGAATAAATATAGATAGGACACTATCCAGCTAAAATAAGAATCAATCCATTATCACAGTGTAAAAACATATGATCTCGGAAATCCAAAAACCAATTCTTATATTATACAGGTTTAATATTTATTATGGTTAATTAAACAAACATTCAAATTATTAAATAATTTTAACTTTAAAATTACACATAAAAATAGTAGGAGAATCAGTGAATCCTATACCTAGTATTTTCCCACTGGAAAAATATTGTAGCTAAGGAATAGCAGAGATAAAAAGTTCTTCCTAGCCTATAAATTGTAATGGAAGAGTTCTAAAAAAGTTAAAAGGATGGTCAACTAAAAGATAGGGTCTTGGGTTCATTCACATGAAATTAAAACAAATAATAAAGGAAGTAATAAGGGTCTAGTTCTTTCAAAATAGTAGCAATGTGTATTCTAAAAATTCAGTGCTAAAACCCCCATTTAATTTTCCCAACAATTTGTTTAAAAATCAAAAATTAACTGAGGATCAAATCAAGTTTTCAAAAAAAAGCTATAAATTACTAAATGATTTAAAATAAATTAATTACTTTATTTTAGGATTTAATATTATGAAAACGTTTCATGGGGATTTATAGGTTGAATAAGAGAAAAACCAGGAAAAATAGTAAAAGCACCACCCCTATGTAGGTTAGAGGGTTTTCATAAGGTTAACCAATTTTACCCTTACACAAAACTTTTAAAAGACTCACATAATGGTAACTCCAGATCACTATTATATAATATTTTAAAATTACTCCTTACCCTTATGCATGATAGGTTTTTTTCATAAGGGTAACTTTTTTACCCTTATACAATGCTATGGAAGGGCTCACATAAGTGTAACTTGAGCTTACCCTTGCACACGCTTTGAAAATTACCCCTAACCCTTATGCATAGTAGGTGGTTTTCATAAGTGTAACTTGTTTTAACCTTATGAAATGCAATGGAAGGGCTCACATATGGTTATTTTGAGCATACCCTTATGCACACTTTGAAAATTATATCTTACCCTTATGCACGGTAAGTGGTCTGCATAAGGATAACTTGTTTTAACCTTACACTATAGTATTTAATGGATCACATAAGGGTAGCTTGTTATTACCCTAACACAACCTTTATAAGGATATCCTTTCTCTTAATTATGTAGTAGGTCCTTCATAAGGGCAATTTTTTCTTTAAAAATATAAAATTTCAATGAAAAAGAGTTTCTTAGTAACAAAAAAATTATAAGATGCTTTATAAAATATTTTATAATATTTTAAAACATTTAAAAGACTTAAAATAAATCACCAAAAAATAAAACACTTATTATTTACAAAAACATATTTTTAAATAAAATTTCTAAAAAGGCACTTGAACCTCAAAACTACTAGAAAATACCCTTTAAAGAAAAAGGGAAGGCCTGGAGAAAATTCAAACCTTTATATTATATACCTATCAAAAAATTATCATCCTAGATATTTAAAACCAACACCATAGAGAATGAAATGAAAATGGTTATCGAAATAGACACCCCATGAGATAACTCTCAACAACCTCTCCATCACATGAGCTCAACCACCTCATTCATAGGAACATCGTGAAAATATATGCAACACTATCACATAACCCCCATAGGGGAGATAACTCTCAAATAATATAAATACTACAAGAAAGGCATAATGAAGAGGGAAACATCTCATAAGATAGATAAAGGGAAATTTAAACAAATCAATGGTACAAAATGGTGAATCATTAAATAGTTTAGGAAAGTGAGTTTGTATCTGTGACTCATGTTCCCAAGTAATCTCCTAAACTCCACCATGTCACCAAAAGACATGACATAAGGTAATAACACATATGTGAAACACATTCTCCTAAAATTTTTGGATCTCCATAGGCTACTCCTTAAAGGTTTCATCATGATCAATTTAGATATCTCCCCAATCGATGATGTGAGAGTATTTGTGAAGACAACAAAGAAGTCGTGATTCATGGAATACATAATATATTCCACCCATCTATGAGGGAATTAATATTTGATATGTTATAACTCCAGCATGATCCAACACCTTGAAAAGTATAACAAAATGGGGATAAATCTTACTTCCCTGATAAAACCTCCACTTCCCATGATAAGGAGTCACCTTTTGAAATACATAATCTCTAACGTCAAGCTCTAGAGGTTTTCTACTTTGATCAGAATATGATTGATGACGATCCTGTGTTTCCTTCACCTTCTCATGAATCACCAAAACCATATTTTTCATGATGTGCACTAGTTCTAGCCTGAGAGTTGATAACTCTAAAAATCTAGTCTATTAAAATATAGAATGTCATGGTTTTCCTTACAAAGCTTCAAATGGTGAGATACCAATGGTGGAGTGAAAAATATTTTTGTAAGAAGACATGACCAAAGGAAGGTTCCTCACCCACAAAACTCAAAATTCCAGGACACACGCATGCAAAATGACCTCAATTTTATAAATAGTGCTCTATGTATGACTATAATTTTTTAGATGGAAATAAGATCAAAGGTATAATTTGAGATTTAAAATCAAGATAGAGACCTATCTATACTATGTAGGTAGAATAAGGATCATGATTAGATATAATCAACCTTAAGACTCTGTGGAGTATCACTACATCCTCTATGTATTTCCTAGAAAAAAAAACTCCACTAAGATTGACTCTTTGATCACTATTAAGTGGGATGATTTAATAAAAACATTTAATATCACCCATATAGTTTCAACACCTCATTTATCTTGAGGTAAACTAGTGAATAAGACCATTGATATGTCCTCCCAAATCCACTAAGGAATGTCTAATATCTAGAGAAAACAACTAGGAATACAATGATTAACCTTCAACTAATAGAATACCAAACATCAAGACACAAAATATCATGAACCATACTGGTAACCTTGGTACCCTGATATTCGAGCTGGTACTGACATGGCTTGAAGGTCATTCCTTATCCCTATGGGTTGGGGACTATCACTTGTCATCATGAAATATAAACATGGGAATAAATTTTCCACCAAAAAAGTTGAATAAATAGAGACATATCAATATGCTCAAAAACTCCCAAAGGAGACAATGAAAAAAACAGTACATCATTAAAATACCATAAATAGATAGGATAAAACAAAATTTTTTGAAGGTATCAGCACTCCAATACTAAAGGGTCAAGAACATCCACCTCCTCCAAGAGGCGCTTTCCCTTTACTTAAACCTGGCAGTAAAAAATCTAAGAATTCCTAAAGGAAAAGGTATGTTTGGATCTAAAATCCCAGTAGGGTCTCACAAAGTGTTCCATAATAATATTACAAAATAATAAACAAAATCATGCTTTCAATTTTAATTAAAATAGGCATGGAAGTACATTTTCATATTTAATACAAAACATGATTCTCATTTTATATGATAGAAAACATTTCAAAGAAGGATTAAATAAACACTTTATATAAAATAGTTTTTATAAATCATTATGCATGAGTAAAACAGTTCTATATCAAGGGAATATATATCAAAACAATCATAATAAGCAACATCTTCATCTACCCTATGGTATGATTGTTTATATTCATAGGATACTCACACATCTCATATCAATGATTACAGAAATATGTGTACATACATCACTTGATGATTATAACTCTAACCTCAGCTCACATGTGCTCAATTAATCAATCAAAAATGTGAAAATTATTTGAAATTAGATTAAAAAATAATTACTGCATTTTCGGTTTCAATATTCCAATTTTGTTCTTAAAAACAATAGAAGGGATTTTTCATCAATTCATGCCTTTTCCAACCAAAACCAATCATAGGTTTTTATCATTACAATTTACACAATTTTTATCAAAATCAATTTACAAATCGATTAATTTCAAAATACACTCCAATATCCAATTCTGTTCGAATTGGGAGTTTTTTTCCAAAATCCATACCATATCAATTTAAATCCAAAATCACATTGAAGTGGGTCTTTTATAAATAAATTAAATGAAATTAAAAACAATAATAAATTCAAGGTTCAATCAATTGGTCATCTTAAATGGAACCATCTACCATTTTCATGGAATCACAATTCCCACAACGAGACTCTCCAACAAAGAACAAAGGAGCATAAGATATATGAACTCGACCTAGAAATAAGATTCAATAAAACAAAGTTTAGATCCATAAATTTTAAGATGATGCATCAAACCCTAAATAGGAAAAGAGAGAGAGATGGGGGATACAGGGAGAACACTTACCCAAAGAGACAAACCATAAATAACATGATGATCAATTGCTGAACGGATGATCCATAGGGATTTGAGATCATCAAAATCACATAGGAATGGATCTAGGTCAAGAGGGAAGGAAACCTAGAAGAATGAAATGATATTTCCATCTTAGCCGCCTTTTTAAAACTGACACTTGGGATTTTACATGGTGTGTAACCTGCCTGAATGGCCTAAAGGCCTTCATTTTTATTGATTTTTGATAACCCCCCCCCCCCTTCAAGGGATAAGGGGGAACCCTTACAAGGCTCATAGGCTTAGAGATTACAAGGCTCGTAGGATTAGAAGATTACATGACCCGAAGGTCTTAGGGAATTCAACCAAACTATCTACAAGGAACTGCCCCTCCCCAGAATCTGCGTCATGATAGTAGCTCTCTACCTTTGCATGGTCGTCTAGCTAGGCTTCTCGTGAAAGCACAGGCTGGTACCGATGGCATAGTTATACCCTCTCATTCTGACAATCCATTTGGCTCTGCTCTGGTGAGTGCACCTGCTCCGAATCCTCTTCTGGGGCTACTCCTTTTTTGTAGTGTGTCTGGGGAAACTGCTTGTGGCCAAAAAGCCTTGAGGTGGCCCAAGGGCCTTAAATGTGGACCGAAAACCCTACTGACTCGAAGGTATGGGTGGCCCGAAATCCTTAAGGACTCCAAGCCCAAACCGGTGGCCCAAGGTGAATAGTTCCAGTTGCTATAGTACCAAATAGTACCTGCTACTGTAACTGCTACAGAGCCTGCTACAGTGCTTGCATAGTGTACGGTTCTGCTACAGTACTTGTACAGTGTACAGTTCTACTACAGTACCCACACAGTGTACAATACTGCTACAACACTACTACAGTACCTGCTACAGTACCCCCAGAAATATGCCTCTACCTAGTTTTGAAAATGGGTCTTGTGGATGCACTTAAGGATACCTCATCAACTAGGCTGAGGCTCATGTGCATGTGTAACCCAATTACACATCATGTAATTTTTGAGTCCCACATACACTAAAAAACTAGACGCCTTTTTATTAAAATTATGATTTTTAATATTTTCACAGCATGTAAACTATACCCAACATTTTACCATTCATGTTATGTACTGATTTCATAACATCTTCTAGGTAATGATTCCACATCACATAACCTCATTACATGGTGTGTAAATCTCCAATAGACTGTAGAAACATTAGGTTTTTATGTTGAAAAACCCAATAAATTCCTAACTTCACCATTACAAGTATCCTTCTAATTATATCTCAGCCTTACCCAAAAAAAATAAATCCAAAACAAATCTTAAAACATACCTGATATAAATGTAATGGGGTGTTACAAAAAATATACAACTAAATTCTTCAACCCTGGCAACAAAAACTGACCTCTTAAAGGTCAGTACATGGTATTAATTATGAGATATAATTACAATAGTGAGGCCTATAAATAATGGAGAACCACCTTGAGAATTTACGAAGGGGTGAAAACCCTCCCCTGGAACAACACCTGGTGTTATTTATCCTCAGACCAACCATCAGGGGAATCACCAAAGACAACTTGGTCTCTCCAGGCCTCCACCTCCAAAGCTCCTTGTTGGGATTCCTCCACCTATTGCATAAAGGGAAACTGAATTTTCATCTAAAAAATAAAATCTCTACCACTAACCACTCTAATATTATGATGCATCACTAATATCTATTACACTACTCTTTAGGAATCTCTAGATTCATCAATGAAATCACTTCCTAACTTATTTCTCAAAGCATTGGCTACAACCTTACCCTTTAATGATTTATATGAAATATAGATGTCATAATCATGCAATAATTCCATACACTATCACTAGAACAAGTTCATGTCACAATATTATAAGACATACCTCAGGCTCTTAAGATTTTTCAAAACCAAAAAATACTCACCGATGAGATAATGTTTCCACAACCTTAAGGAAAACGCAAATATCTACAACTTGATATCATGGGTGGAATAGATGCGAAGCATCACAAAACACCTTAAACTGAACTCCCTCTTTTGGAAAATGATGAAGATGAGCATTGAACAACTTCATCTTCAGATACTCAAAATCTTATTGACACTAGAAAATTTATAAGAATTCCTAATAATTTTTTGTCAAGGATGTTAAAGGAGTTTCAATTAGAGATAAATCAAGTACAAACCTTCTATATTATCCTATATGACCAAGGAATATCTGCACCTCTACAATAGTCTTGGGGTCTTCCTAAGAAATAGATACCTCAATATTCAAAGGATCCATAAATATATCACACTAGGATACAAAATTACACAATAAAAAAACATCATGAGACTAGAAATCACACTTACACAACTTACCAAATAATTATTGATGATGAAGAACTCACAAAACTATTTTCAGATTCATTGTATGCTCCACATTAGACACAGACTATACAAAGTATTTATCGATCAAAACCACCATGAACTGATCCAAGAACTCTTGGAACACTATGTTCATCAAACCCATTAACATGGAGGGATCATTAGTCACACCAAATGACATCACAATGAACATGTAATTCCCAAAATGACATCATAAAGGGATGTTCATAATATCCTCATCTTTCAACCGCATCTGATTATATCCCGACCATAGATAAATATTTTGAGAGATAACTATCTCCTTTAAGCATGTTGAATAAATATTCAATCCAAAAAAAAGGATAGTGGTTATTTACTATCACCTGATTCAATTTATGATAAATTTTATAGGGATATAAAAATATATCAACCTTATTTATGAACAAAATCATTTCACCCCAAAGTGACATGCTCAGCCGAACAAAGCCTTATGGAAATAGAACATTGAACAATACTTTTAGATCCTAAAACTCGGGAGGTTTCATCCTATACAGTGAAATCAAGATTATAAAGGCACCTTTCTATATCTCTATATAAAAAATAATATACCATAGAGAGGTAATTCTTCAACCTCATTGGGAAAGACGTCAGGGTACTCCTCTACATCCTAGGGAAACACCTTCAGCTAAACCTATAATAACCTCAACATCATCTCATCCATCAAGAAAGACAAGGATGGAACACACCTATGACCCAACTAAGGTTCTCAATCACCAATTAAGATTGAAGAATCTCCATCATCATCATATAAAAAATCAATCTCTTGAATCAATCCATAGTATATTGAATGTAGTACAACAAGTACATGCTAAGGATGATGTCATATAGATGTATCTATAAACATAGAAAGTCTCCCCAAGAGCGTCTATACCCCCAAACAAGCTCACAATCTCTATAAGATTCATATAAATAATCTGGACCTCCATATTGAAAATTAAACACCAACAGAATTGGAAATACCACTACCTCAAGTCCCAAATTATAGACTAGGGAAAGTGATGTGAAGGATTGTAAAGCTCCTGAATAAAAAAAGGCATGCATCCAAGAAGAAATCAAGAAAAAAGCACCTTGAAAGATTTATAGATCACCTAGATAAGATAATTCCAAGTCGTGGAGCTGACTATGACCTACTCCGTGGAATATCTAACCCTAGTAGAGACCACCTCCATAGTCACACACTCCTCTTTAAGGATGAGGATCATCACTCGGATATCCTATGCCAACCCCATATACTATATACTGATCCAAAGATGGATCACCTTACTACTACTTCCTCAACTAAAACTACCTAAATTACAAAACCTAAAGCATAGAACCTATGGTATGATACCTACTCATAAAGGTTGGGTATTCTCACCCCTAATGACCTCATCATTCACAAGATAAATAAGCATATGATCACTTTACAGGGTCTTGAGAGGCACCAACCTTAGTGAAATGAGATGATGAGTGTTGGAAATTACCCTTGACTATCTAAAATCTCTTTTATCAAAGAAACCAAGAACCCCAAACAATATCTCTACTTCATGGAGAGTTTAGATGAATCCCCTATCACAACGATCTGATTCTAGACAGTATCCTCTCAATAAACTTTACTATCGCCATCACCTCGAGATACGTCAAAATTATAAATGGGGTGACCTGGAACAAGATATTTGGATGTAAATCATCATCAAAATACCTTTCTCTAGCCTCCTAATCTGGAAATAGGTATGAAACATATAAAAAAGGGTCTTAAAATAGATCATAAAATCCTTCACCCTAGATCCCCCATCAAAGGGTAAACATATCCTGGTGAATATCCGCCATCAAAGTAATTGAAAGAAACTATACTGAGAATTAGTCTTAGAACCTCTTCTATGAGACTGAAAACTCTTTGAAATCCTTAAGTAAAAAACCACCACTACCTCACTACTCCACATAGAATCATCACTACCAATAAAAAATAGTGCTCCTTATGAGCATAGAACGAACTTAATACTATCTTTATATCCTCTAACTAGTCCACTTACACATATTCTAAAATAGCTCCCTTATACTTCTATAGACTCTGGTTCTGAAACTCTCACAGTTTTCTCCTCCATGCATCATAATCATTGACTGATACTCTTCAATAATATCCTAGCACATCCTGTTGAGCATCCTCAGCATGAACCTAATGGGGACATCAACATGGAGTCATAACTTGAAAATAACAAATGGTTAAAGACTCATATATATGGAATATGTAATATTTAAGATCAATTGTTTATTTATTTTCTCAAGGTTTAACCTAATCTCTAGGTCTAACCATTTCAAGAATAGGTTCAAGAATAATAATGCATGATACTTTCCTAGGCCTATACCCTACAAATAGAATCACTTCACTTAGTAGTCTTAAAAAGTTAAATTTCCATGCATTAGAACATGAGGATCCCTAAATATCTATGTACTTTCTATTATTTTATGTTTACATCACTTAATAAACTTATATGAAACCATTTCACTGCCAAAAAATGCTACCACCACCTATTACTAAATCCAAATGCCATCATATACCTCAATATGAACATCTAATACCACTCCATTATGACCCATCCCCTCATGGGCCATCAATGAGAGAAGGGAGATAATTATTCCTGAATCCTACCTCCAATAGGTTATGGGTTAGTGAAAAGCATGGAGGGTATACCATACACAAAAATGGGATGCATTACCCTTTAAGATAAGATAAATGAGAGATAATATAGAGACACCAAAAAAATCCTTCCCAATATAAAATTAAACAATTAAATCCCAAGTGCATGTATGTATTTTCATACTACTAAAATTCTATAATGGAAACTAAAAGTACCAAAATATAAACATGGAATTGACCTTGAATCCCAACAGCTCTTAAAAAACTCTCCAAGATAATAGTATCTTAACTGATCTCTAATTAGATCTTGGGGTCCTAATAATAGTTTATATAAATATCGAGATAAAATAAGTTGTTGGATCCTCTCTAAAACCTCTTTTGTAAAAGATAAAGAAATCATGCTAATTACTAATTAATAAAAATTTAATATAACTCATAAAATAAATGTTTATTCTAATTTCTGAACCTCTGAATCGCATTCAAGAGATCATATAATATAATAAAAAAAGCGGGTACCCCACAAATACTTCCCCACTAGTCTTACACTCCACCCCAATGTCACACGTCTTGAGCCATCTCTCTCTAAAAGCAAGCCAACTCAAAAAAACTTGGGATAAAGTATCACATCATGAACCTTGTACATCACAACATCTCATCATCCCATCCACATATTCAAATAGTAACCAAGTAGTTTACATGATCCACCATAGCCCGCATGTCATGTATTATACCTCAATACACCACAACCCACACACAACATACCTATAATAATCATTAAGATACTACGTATAGAGATAAGTGTGTGTGAAATAACCATAATTTATTACAACCCACTACATAAAAATTGGGTAAAGATAATTAATATCCATATTATCACATAATACTACTAAGAGAAGAGAGTGGGGTCAGAGGGGGTAGTTGACCATCTGTTCCTTGCCAACTTAGATCTTGGGGATAACACCCTCCCAGAGTCCACTGGGTGTCATCCATCCTACCAACAAGGGTGAGGTAGCAAATGAAATCACATAACATAAAAGGTATAACATGTCTTACAACCGTACTATAGGAATTAACCTATTCTTAGACACAAATTTAGCTATTGTCTCTTGGACACTTGACTAAAACTGTTATGAACAAGATATCCTATAAGAACATAAACATTCATGAAGCTTCATTTAATTAATTTATTCCTTTTATCATTTCACATTACATTAATTCATTCATAATCCATTAATTAAAATTATTCCATTCCACTTTTCACTAAACAAAATGTAAATTACATTCCCTCCAGTCATAATCTAATCGATTCCACGATTCATCAAGATTATCAATAGTTTTATTCCATTAAAACACCGACCCCATGGGTTAAAACATTTATTAATCATTTTCATTCCATAATTATAGGTTCTCTAGGGAACATACTAAGTTTACATGAAAGAGATACATAAACCAATAAAGGCCAGCTTCCTCAAGATGTAGGAAAAAGAATGCAGTTAAATAATAAATAAAAAATTCTGGCCTTAAAATTAGAACAATATCAAGAAATTATTCATCTTTCAGCATAACAATGGGAAATCCTAGTGTCAACCCATTCCATCAATCCCAGTTCCATCCCAATACCATTATGTATGTCACCATGCATCTCCCTATCAAAGGCATCAATTTATTCCACAAACCCAGGCCTCCCTTCCCATATCTCATTCAAATAATATTCATCTCGGGATCACATCATTTCATATAGTAGGGTTCACATCCAGGGAAAAAAAGATGGAAGAAAAAAAAAATTGAGTAAACAACTCATCTGGGACCTAGAAACAAGGCATTCAGACTTCATAAGAAAACATGATCCCTCAACCCCAAAAATTTATCATTATAAAAAAACAAGTTCTTTACCATATTAGATTAACAAATTCATATATAATATGTTACAACCATGGGTATCATATGGAATCAGTTATCAAAATCTAAACATTATTTTAACATACTTTCTATAATAACTCCCAATTTTATTAAACATTAAGGGAAAAAATCATTTAATATGAATTTTTTCATTTATAATATCAATAAATTCCATATTCATGTTCATTAGAAAATTTTATTAACATATGGAAGAACAAATTAATTAAACATACATTAAGCATCAATTTGATTTCCATCAAATTATAAGAAGAATGATTTATAAAACATGCCTCTTTAATTATATTGCCATGAAACATTACCATATTTAGATTATTTAACCATTTTAAAAAAATTAAATATTATAAACTAAGAAAAAATATAGATTGAATACTATCTAGTAAAAAAAGAGGCAAGCCTTTTTCCTGGTTAAAAAACATGAAAACCCTAAAATCCATTAACCATTTTATTCATTGTTATAATTTCATATTTACTATATTTAATTCCAAATCTATTAAAAGGATTAAAGAATGTTAAATTTAAAAATGTATATACAAATAATTTCTAAAATTTAAATTCCTTTAATTGGTATTTTCCCTTTGAAAAAATGCTCTAGCCAAGAATTGGAGGTGGGAGAAGGTTCTGACCTACCTTGAAAATAAAATGGAAAAGTATTTAAAAATTGTAGAAGTCCATAAACTCAAAGATAGGGTATAAGGGTCATCTAAATGAGTGAAAAAAGTAACAAATTTATAAGGGTTCAATTATTTCAAATAAAAAACCACACGTATTCAGAAAATACATCATTGAAACCCCTATTTAATTTTTCCAATGATTTTTTTAAAGATCATAACTTCATTTTAGATTGAACTAAATCTTCCAAAAAGAGTTATGACTTATTAAAAAGTGAAAAGAAATTAATTTTTTTATTCTATGATTTAATATCATTGTAAAATGATCTTAGGAGGTTAGAGGTTTAATAAAAAGAGAAACATAGGGGAAACAGGGAAAAACATATACTTCTACACAAGTTAGGGGGTCTATGTAAGAATAACATATTTTACCTTTAAAAATTTCGTTAAAATGGATTATGTATGGGTATCTCCTACTTTACCTTATGTAAGATTTGGAAATTCCTCCATACCATTAATCATGGTAGGTGTTCGGTGTAAGGGAAACCTGTTTTACCCTTATGTAGTGCTATGGTAGGGATCACATATGGGAATCTTCAGATTTCAAATACAAACACTTTGAAAATTATACCTTACCCTTATTTATAGTGGGCAGTCCATTTAAGGGTAACCTATTATACCATAACACAGTTCTCTAGAAGAGATCACATAAGGGTAGTTTGAGATAACCCTTAAGCACGCTATGAAAATTATACCATACCCTTAAGCACAATAGGTGGTCTGTGTAAGGGTAACTTATTTTACCCTTATGAAACACAATCCTAAGGCTCATGTAAGGGTTTATTGATCTTACCCTTACATAATATTTATCAAAAATATTCTTATCCTTACATATATTGTAGGTCCTATGTAAGGGTAATTTTTTCCTTAAAAATTATTAAATTTTTAATGAAAAAAACTTATTAATTAAATGAAAATGAGTTTCTTAGTAAGATAAAAATTATAATACAAAATATTTTATAATTATTTTAAAATATATAATAACCTATGAATAAATATAAAAAATATAATACTCTCAGTTTTTCCAAAACCAAATTTTTTAATAAAAATTTCAAAAAGACACCTAGACCTTGAAACTAATAGGAAACGCCATTGAAAGAAAAATAGAAGGCCTAAGGAAAATTTGAACCTTTATAATTTATCTTTTAATTTATCATAAAAAAAGGATACTTTTCAAAAATTGACTTGAAACTATGTATTATGGATCAATGAATACAGAATGTTATAAAGAAAGGCCTTTTAAATTTTTCGTTTTCATTTTCTTTTCTATCTTCAAAATTATGTATCTATAATGGAGTTATGTTGTATATATCACCCTATATTTCCTTTTTATTATGTAATTATATTTGGTGATGAAATTTTAAGTATAAATCCTTTTAATTCATGATTCTATTTTTTTATCATTTGGATTTTTTATGAAACACATTTTATTTCCATTGGTTCTTTGTAAAAAGTGAATGATTTCCATTTGGATGTTTTATGAAACCCATTTTATTTACATGAAAGATTTATTATATGAAAAGTAAATTATTTTTAAGTGGAACGTATAATTATGGAAAAATGATCAGTGGATCTCCATCAAATGCATTGGTTAAGAGTTTATATTTCACAAGGTAATTAATCATGAGTAAATTTTAGTTTCTAATAAGCATGGGAACTGATGGTGTGGATCATTAAAGTAATGTTTCCCTACAGTAATATTTTTAAAATAGTTAATGGATGTTATTTATTACAATCTTATGCTTATATGATTCAAGGTTTGTGTTAAAATATCCGAAGACATGTTATAGCTGTTATGTTTCCATACTAATATTTTATGTCTTTAATTTCTCTTGCCATGTAGTTTGATGCACACTTACATTTTATGGTTATGACTCATGATTTTATAATATTTCTCTTATGATCATGTTCTTATTTAATCTTATGAAATCATCATTGATGAAATTTTTATTCACCAATTATCGAGCATTTTATCTCACATCAATTTTATGTCTTCATTATACATGTTATGAGGATGAGAATTACTAATTATATGTCTATAATATGGCCTATTATGGCCCTTTATGGATAAATGGTCATTATTTTTAAAACATATGCTTATTATGTTGCATGTATCAAAATACACTAAACCTATTGGTCCATGTGAAATTATTATTTATGAAATGTAATGTTTTAAATCATGTAAAGGATGTAATATAAATTCATTTCTATATTCAGCTAATATGATAACTTAATCAAGGAAATTTTGGAATGAAAGGTGTTGAAGTTTTATTTTTTTTTATTATGGAGAAAATAAAATATGTGTTCTCCAAACCATTGTCAAAGGATGAATTTCAAATATTGAAGTTGGATATGGGAATTCAAATTAATTTTTCTCATGGATAAGGTTTGTTTCCTCTATCACCTATCTCATATTATTATTTTAATATTGTATTTAAGGGGGGGGGATGAAAATATAAGCACCTTCATGTTTAATCCCTCATTGTATTCAAAAATGGGGAGGGAAACTATATGAGAAGTATCTAAAGGTCTGTATTTATATTATTCTTGGGGAGAATTTTTTTAGGGGTTTTTAAAAGGGTTAAGTTTTGAATTAAGTATATGTTGTATGTTTATGAATTATATCTAAACTTTTCTAAAATCTTTATGATAATATATGTAGGAATATACTAATAATTAGTTCTATTAATAGTTGTAAAAAGTAGATTAATAATTGAAAAAATAGAAAGAAGATATTCCCTCATATGGTATCACATGTGGTATCATAAATTACAAAAATTTGATATTTTAAAGTCATCTCATGTGCATCTTGGAGATATATAGAATTAAATGTAAATAAATGTTTTTATAAAAAAAATATTTTTGAATTCAATGTTTTTTTCTTACATCGTGCTAGCTCGTGTACGTTTAAAACTATTGGATGATGATTTATTGTAAACTTTATTAAGTTTTGAAGTGATTTATATTATATGGTTGATAATAAAATCCAAAGGGGGGATTTTTAGATCAAGGATATTTTGATAACTTGTTGAATCCATTGTGTTTTTTAGTTGGACAATAAATTCCCTAAATTATGGAATTTATAATGAGAATATGTTTTGAAAAAGGTTGAAGTGGATATGTTTATTGTATTTGATTTTGTTGTCAATGAATAAATCATATTCAAACTCAGATAGAGTAAATTATAATTCCTATTCAAATCCTTTGTGGATATATAAAGGTGTTTTATAGTATTTTTGGAATTTTGGAATTAGAAGATGAAAATTTTATAAGTCCTTAAAACATCGGAAGAGTAATACAGTGAAGAGTGTATGAAAAATATAAAAAATTCACTACCTAATAAGAGTAACTTGTGGTATCAAAAGAGTAACTGGTGACTTTAGAAGAGTATTTATAGAATTATGAAGATTTGTCTCTAAATTAATAATTGTAAACTAATATTTCAGAAAAGTAAATTTCAACTATAGATGTGTAAACAAGGACTTTAGAAAAGTAAATTTTACACTTAATAATATTTTTCAAACACATCAAAAGAGTATTTCACTTCATAATAGTAAAATGTAATTTGGAAGAGTATATTGAGACTATGTAATAGTAACCTCAGAGTTTTTAATAGTAATAATTGGCTTTATATGAGTCAGATACTTTGGGAAATTGTAAATTTTCATGGGCGATGAGTATTGAAGGTTTACATAAAATAATTTTAAAGAATTAAATGAAACTATTTGTTTCTTTTTTATTTGAAATTTATAAAAATAAACATAAAAAAGGTTTTGAATCAATTTGGTTTTTTATAATTCCTTGAATAAAATAGTAGTTCCACATTAATAAGATTTCACGATGTCTTGAATACATGAAGGCTGAATGAAAAATAAATAACTACAATAGTTTTTTGTGTATTTTTTTAGGAAAATATTTTTCTAATATTTTTTTGAGATTTTCATAAAAATATTATGTAATAAATTTGGGGGAATTTAAAATTAAGTATTTTAAATTGAATATTGTGTTAAATATAGAGAATAATTTAAAACTTTTCACCCAATTTATAGATTTTCCATAAATATTTTTTGGAAAAATTATTCACCAAAATAATGTGAATATAAAAAGAGAACAATAATAAGTAAATGTTGTGGAAGAAGTGTTGGAATTGATTTTTCTTTATTGAATAAAATTTTTATCAAATAGGGATAAAATAAAATATGAATAAGAATGAGATAATTACTTGTTGTTATGCATGTAGAATAATATAAAGAAGAAGAGACTTGCAAGAGTGAAAGTAGGGGGAAACGAAACTGCATAGTGACAATATGGTTGAATTATAAAGTGTTTTAAGACTATATAGTTGTTGGAAACCTTTATATATCATTTAATTTATAATTTATATGTCATTTATTTGTGGAAGAAAATGGTTGAATTCTGTAGAAGTAATATTGGGAAACGATTATCATTTATTTTGTGCTTATAGTTTATCAATATCATCTTATGTAATTTGTTTTATTTAATTTCATAATGTGGATAATATTATTCTTATAGTTAATATATTATATGATAGAGTTACATAACTTTTATAATCAAATATATATTATGAAAATAATTTTTCCACATGAATTAATTAAATAATGATTTTCATTTTAAATAAATTATTATTTTTCTACAATATTATATTTATTGATAAATTATAAATAATCATGCATGAATAATTAAATTAAATGAATGAAATTATTCCTTGACATGAATGAAAATTTAATTCCTTTATTTAATTCCATGAGGATAATGAAATTATTAATGAAAAACTTGGAATGATTGGGGTTAGTGATACTCAGATTTTTATCGTGAATATTTGGGAAGGAATAAAAAATTTTAAAATGATTTATCCTTTAATTTATGAAGTGAATATTATTATATAGATTATTTTTTAAATTTTTTTCACTACCACATTAACTAAATTTAAAATACATGGGATATTATTTCCCTAGTGGATATATTACAAAAACATCAGACGAGAAGTTCCAAAATATATAATATTAGCTAGGTGAGGGGCCTGACTCATTATGATTATATTTTTAATTCATTAACATGTGATCAATCACTAGAAGTTGAAATTATAATTATAAATATGATCATACATCTTGAAGATATTAGATATTTAAAACTTTATTTTTTCCAAAAATATTATTTTAAATAAATGATTTAAAAGAACTCATATTTTTTTATTATTAATCAAAACTATGGAAGAGTTAGTATATGATCATGTAAGTGCATTTACAGGTAGTTTAAATTAATTAATCAAAGGCTTTATAAAAGTGAATATGTTCCTACTTGAAGGTAATTTTATTTAATAAATAATGATTTTTTATTTCTGAATTATTAATGATATATATTAAACATCAATAATATTCATGAAAAATAATATCATATAGTGACATTGGATAAATGAGATGCCAAATAACTCTATATATAACAAGAATTCGTTATAAATAAATTTTGATTCTAAATAATTTATTATGTATAATTAAAAAAAAATTGGTAAACTAGATGTTTGCTAATCCTGACACATTAAATAGAAGACATGATTATTTAGTTCATGTAGGATTAATTATAATGAAATAAATTGATACTAGTATACATGAGAATCAATTTATTGATAAAATATTATACATCCATTGGGGGATTAATGATGAATTTACTTAATGGATATATTTATGTCTACAAAATTATCATTTGTAAGAGAATTATTCATTCTTGTCATATTATTATGAATTCCCCATGTATAATGATTTTCCATGAGTTACCTATTATTAAGGTAAATTGTTTTTATAATCACATGATACATTGGAAGTGAATTTTCTATATTTATGTGAAGTATTAATGATGGAATATATATGGGTTCACCCACCTACCATTTAAACTATAATAATATTTTATAAATGATTGATATATTAAATGGTTACATGTATTATTATTTTCTGGTGAGTATACATCGCACATTATAAAAGTTGATTAGAAAAAATATTTAGCATCACATACCATATATAAAATGGTTTAGTATAACTATTGATAAGATGATCCCAATAATTATATGAATAATTAATGTTTAAATTTTTGAAAATCAATAGTTATACTTTACACACTAGAAGTGTGGTTAAATTTATTATATAAAATCTTTGTTTTTCATGAGTGGAAAACAAGAAAAATATTTTAATTTGTAGAGAAAAATTAATATATCAACAATAATACGTCATTTAAGATATTTTCCTTGAAGTGACACTGGTACCAGATACATCATGAGATCCCATTAAATTTTATTGGTGAAATATTTTAATATTTGAATTATTTGAAAAATGATTAATGAAAATTAATTTTAGGAGACATAAAAATCAAATTAATTCTCCAAAAAGAATTATTAAATCAATATATTCTATGTTCAACTTATAAAATTTTGGATTGCTACCCCAAAATAAAAATACTATTGAATACTGATGATATTATTATAATTTTTTTATTCCTTATAACTTTGGATATTTTTATAAATATTTTGATTATGTAAAATTTATATTTTCATATTATATCTATATGGTAACATTGATTACAACATCTATATATGAATCCCTAAAAGGTTCAAAATGTATGAATTATATTCAAAATTAACAATGTTTCTATGAATCTAATAAATTATTGTATGAGGTGAATCAAATAAGATGTATTTCATATATAAAACGTAAGGTATATTTATATAAGTAAGAATATAATGTTGATTTTATCATTACATGTTTTTTATAAATCAATGTTTTTGTATTAATTCTTTTGTTTTTTATAACATCAAAACTCCAAAATATTTTATCACATAATTTGTATATTTGATTATAAAATTATTAGGAATATAATTTAAATTTTAAATAATCATCCATAAGATAAAATATTAAATTTTTGAATGTATTTACATATTCATGAAAATACCCATAACAATTAAATATTGTGTTTCCATGAATGATATATTTCATACACAAGGGGATGAAAAAGAACATATTTTTCCAAGTAGGATTTAATAAAAATTAATATTGTTTTTATTAGTGAAGGATATATACATGTATATATATACCTTATGAATAATATCATGATGCATTATAACTAATTTAACATACGATTTTATTAGTTTCCTACTCATTGATAATTAAATGGTATAAATGATTTATTATTCAAAAATTATAATCAAAATTGGTTGGTTATACTGATGATGGATATTTATCTAATCCATAAAAATATATATCTCAATTTGATATTTGTTCAAATATGGTGGAACTAACATTTCATGAAATTATACAAAATAGAATATTTTTGGGACTTCCTCCAATTATGCTATGTTGACATAGATTCATGAAGCAAGTTGAGATTATGTTTAGTTGAGATTAATTATTGATTATATCATAAATAGTTATAGATTATGCATGAGTAATGATATTCCCATCATATCATATAAGTATAATGTTTCATATATAGTGAAATTAAAGGGTATGTAAATCAAAGAAGATAAAACAAAATATATCTCACCAAAATTATTTTTCAATCATGAACTTAAACATAACTATTAAATTGAAATCCAAAAAATAAGAGCTTGTGATAATATTAAAAATCTGTTCAAAAAGGAATTAGCAACTAAAACATTTTAAGAAATTAATTTATAAAATCATGATTCAAAGACAAAAATATCTATCATGATTTTAAGAAGAGAATTTGGGAACACTATTCTATTTTTACCTGCACAAGAGCCTCAGCCCAGTTGGTGAGGACTCTCTAGGTGCATCCAAGAGACCCAGGATCAAATCCTGGTGGAGGCTTATTTCCGGGGGGTACTGTAGCAGTACTGTAGAAGTACTATAGCAGTACTATAGTAGGCATTGTTCGGTACTGTAGTAGCTGGAACTATTCATCCATCTGGGCCTTCGGGCCACTGGTTTGGTTCTCGAGTCCTATAAGGATTTCGGGCCACCCAAGGCCTTCGGGCCAGTTGATTCTCAAGGCCTTCGGGCCACCTTAAGGCCTTAGGGCCACCCTAAGGCCTTCGGGCCACATGAATGCAGGCCCAGACACACTACAAAAAAGGAGCAGCCCCAGAAGAGGATTCAGAGCATGTACACTCACCAGAGTAGAGCCAAATGGATTGTCAGAAAGAGAGGGTATGGATATGCCATCGGTACCAGCCTGTGCTTGCACGGGAAGCCTAGCCAGACGGTCATGCAAAGGTGGAGTGCTACTATCAAGATGCATATGCTGGGGAGGGGCAGTTTCTTGTAGATAGTCTGGTTGAATTCCCTAGACCTTCGGGTCATGTAATATCTTAAGCCTACGGGCAATGTAATCTCTGAGCCTACGGGCCTTGTAAGGGTTCCCTCTCATCCCTTGAAAGGGGGGTTATCAAAATCAATAAAAAATGAAGGCCTTCGGGCCATTCAGGCTATTCTATTTTTACTTTCGTTAGGTTTTTTCCACTGGGATTTTATGATAAAAATTTTAATGAGGCATCATGGCATGAAATCCATTAAATTTGGCTTCACTTTTTTCCCCACAATTGTTTTAATTTAATATTGTATAATATTCCTGAAATTATGAAATCTAAGGGGTAGTGTTATGATATATTAAAAATTATGTGGATTTCATAATGTCTCTTAATTATTAAGGTGATGATGGCCTTTAATTCCCAACAACGTACCCTCATATGGATAACCCTTCATCTTTATGAACCATTTTTATTCCAACCGTTGGTATTCCAACCATTATATTTGACATGATAGATAGGGTATAATATTAAAAATTGATTATAATCTCATTCACCCTATATATATTTGTATGTGTCACAATGTTAATGAAATAAGAACCTTGGACTATAAAATTCTTCTTTGTATTTGTTTATTTATTATATATATTTTTGGGTCATAATTCTTATGTATATTTGAATCCATGTTTTCATCAATGATTTTATTAATTTACTTTTGATCATATATTTTTAATTTTGAAATTCCCCATGGTTTCAATTGGTGTTTAATCCATTTCACAAGAAGAAATATTTTTTGGATGAATTCCCCTATTATAACAACTTTAAAATATTTAAAAGTAATTCCAGTATAAATAATTTTTATAAAAAAATATAACAATAATTTTTCTTCTCTTTTTAATGCATATTTGTATAAATTCAATGTGAATCAACAAAACAATGGAATTATTTTAGGATCACTAAGTTGTGTAGAGCTCACTGATGATTGGTATGGAGTAATTATATATACTTATATATATGTTTGGTTACTTCATGGGATTTTAGTCCATTTTTATATTCTTTAACATTGTTTGGGACTCCATGATGTGTTGGAGTGTTGGAGGCCAGCTTTGGATGGAATGGTAATTGGTATATGGTCATTTTTTCTGATTTTTTCATATTAGGACCTGTTTGGTTTTGTTTACTATATATGACATATATCTTTGGAGTATATCTTATATTTCATGCTATTTTCATATATTTATAGAATTATGGTATAACTATTATAATTAAGGTAAAAAAATGTGATTTATTAAAAAAAATCCTTCTTCTAACATTGGTTAATGATTTCACCCATATTTCAATACTCCATCAATACCCAAAGATAATCATTTTTCTATACTAGTTGTTCAAGTTTACATATTGAAACATTTTATTATGTCTTATTTACATTATATTATATATATATATATATCTTTTTTTTAAATGGAATCCTCAACCCCATATACATTACTTAAACTTCCCAACATAACCCCCATATTTGATATAGTACTGAAACTTAGGTCTCATCCTTCATCTTTTATTTGACCTATGTAAAATAGTACCACCCCACCCCAATTTGTACTTTTTAAATATTTTAATCATATGAGTTTGAAATTATGATGATTAAGTACATCTTTTGGGATTCAAATTCCAAATATTAGGGACAAATCCCCCAACCTTATCCATTAGACCACCCTAGAAGGGTCCAAAATGGGGTACCCTCAGTAGGGATCAATAACATTCACACACCCTTCAGGTGTATGAAGGATGAACCTTGGGTGTTTCTAATATTTTTTTCTTCTCATTTAATAATTTATTATAATTTTTTACTTTTTAGTATCTCTCAAATTAACTTTTTCCATATTTTCTATTTTATTCTCCCACTGTTATCTCAAAAATCCAACCCATAAAAGGAGGTAGGGATAACCCCATAATAGATAAGGGAAAAGGATATGATGATATATAATAATTAAATTGACTAAATGTATCATTATACATGTCGGACTATATGATTTTTCGAGAATAAATACCATAGATTGAACTGGTACAAACCCTACAACAATCATCACTAATCAGAAAAACAATCACAGTGAAAAAACTAGTAGATCAAGATTTAATAATGTATTACATGGTAAGTAGATAATCATACAAGTTTTTGCATTAAAAAAATTACAGATGTATAAATAATTATAGCTATATGAACATGATAAACTTGTGTGAGAAAATAATTTAAGAGACTAAGATTTATGATATATTTTTCTTTCAATAAATTTAATTTCATTGATAGCTTGAAATACACAGAACCTCGAGTCTAAATGAACTATATTATAGTATACTATTATAACCTAGTATTTAAATTGGTTGAGTTGGTAAAAATAAAAATATATTTTTTAAAAATATATATAAATTTAATAAAATATATTGATTAATAAGTACTCAATTTTTAATAAAGTCATTATATGCTTCTAAAATACTTTTTCCTAAAAAATTATTTTATTTATTTTTATGAGAAAATAATAAAATTAAATTCTACCACTTTTAGAAAATGTATTTTAAAAAATTAACCTCATTTTTTAAATAATCATATCAAATTTAACTTGGGGTTAAATTTTGGGATTTTCTGAAATGGTATATTCTTTTAGGGTAAAGTAATAATACAAGTTTTTCAAACAATGCCATTTGTTTTCATTAAATCAAGTAATTTAAAAGTTGCATCATATTTTGGATTTGGTATTAAAGTTGATTATAATTCAAATTATTTATAATAATTTAATTGAAAAGATATAAGTTAATTTTTATGCTTAAAAACACATTTTTCTAAAAAAATTCATTGAATTTTATGAATTTATTTTAAAATTGACTTCTATCACTTTTATGGATTGATTATTAAAAAATGGATTTGATATTTTGTATTATTTTTTTAAATTTTTTAATTAGTTCTATTTTATTTTTTTCATTATGAATAGTAACAATTGTAAGTATTTTTCACTTCATTAAGGGTAAATAGGTAAAATAGGGTTAAAACCATGCGATAGGGTATCAAAATCAATCCAAAACTTTACTTTATTTCATTATATGGAATAAATTTGAACATTGGAAACCAAAATTATAATATATGGCATTTTGGTTCCATTTTACCTAGATAATGACATTTATATTATTTTAAGTAAATAAAATTCCAAAATTTCACTCTCTTGAATTTAATATCTCTAAAATTTATAAATAAAGATAAAATCGGATAAGTATTGTTATTTATTAATTTTAAACAATAATTAATTATTTCTATCATGTAAAATTGTTTTTAATTTTTAGTAATAAAATAATTACCTTAAATGCTTACATAACGCTAAAACAGTGCTTGTGAAAGTAGTAAAAAAATCATGTAAATGATTTTTAAAACTATAAAAGTAATATTTTTTGGGTGAGTTATACTGAAATTGGAATTTTATAGACAGAAATCACATATATGGTATTTTATAAATTTCTATATTAGAATAGAATTACTATATTTATGTTTTTAAAATCTAATTAACTGAATAGTGTAAAAATGACAATAATGATATTTTATGAAACATAAAATTTAATTAAATTATTTAAAAGTCATAAAAATATTTAAAGAGGTTTAGAATAATATATGGTGAAAAGTTTCATCCCTTTCCCATTTATGAGAAAATTTTAACCTTATATGTAAAATTATAACCATTTAGTATGGGAATAGTTGTTACTATGGTTAAGGTTAAAAATGGTCAATAAAGGTGTTAATAAAAAATACAGTGTTTAAAATGGCACCAAAAGCCTTCTAAAATTCATTGTATGATGATATTTATACCATATAATATTTTTCTCTTAATTTATGCCTATTTGGAAGAATTATAAATTTGAAATAAAAAATTATATTTAAATCTTGTAAGTAATTCCAATTGTGTCCTTTCCCTTCCTTATAAAAGGACACCCTTTATCTCTTTTCCTATACAAATTTGAGCCATCTAGCTCAAAAAACCATGAAAAATCATATTTTATACTTCCCTAGTCATGAATTATAGGTGATGTGATTCTTTAAATACCATTCCAAGGTTCCTTAAGAAGGGATCTAAAGGTGGTCTTCTGAAGAAGATGTAATCATCTTACCCAACCACATTCAATTTATCTCTTTATTTACCACCTATAAATATATTATATTCATCATAAAATAATAAATCAAGTATCCTAAATACAGTAAAATGTTATTATGATTATTTAACTACTATTATAAATCCTCTTTTCTATCAAATGGGAAGTAAAAGTATCACTCATGTGTACATGTGTACTACCGCCTCCACGTTGTGATATAATTAATTTTATATCGCCATATTTCATGGAAAGTTATTATGAAGATTTTAATGTTTATATGTTATATTTATAATATTATTATTCTTATATAATTATAATATTATATCAACCTTATTACCTTCAAATCCATTAGAAAAAAATAATGTTTCTCAGGCATATGTGTGGAGTTCCTCCTCTCTGAAGCAATGTGACACATTTTTCATTTCCAATTTACATAGATGGAAATAAGGATGTATTTAATAAATAATATGATATATATGATATAATAATGATTTTATAAATATGAATTATTATTTACCTTTCTTTCATTCCATCCATCGAAAAATGAAAACAATGTTCATGCGTACGTACGACCAATCATCTACATGAATGATGTAATTGATTTTTCTATCTATATCCTTTATAAATGAATTTATATATATATATATAATGAATATATATGTTATTTATATCATAATTAAAATTCTAGAGATTATTGAACCATGATCAAGAATAAGGACCAGAACTAATAAATAGAAATTTTTCTAAAAAATGAAAGAGTTAACACTAGAAAAGGACAATTTTAATAAGGAATTATTAATAAATGGATATTAAAATGTTATAATTAGATCATATATGATATTATAAGAGTGTACATGAATATTTTATATAATTATAATAATTTTAAATTTATTATACTAGATTTTAGAGCACATTCAAAGCAAGTCGAACTTAAGGTAAGAGTTTTATGTTATAATATCATTATTTACCACGATTATTATGATTAAGTTTCAAATGATGAAATATCATTATATAACTCTCTATAATATCATTAATATTATTATACTATATTTATTTATTGATAATATCTTTTTTACTTTCATTTTACTCACTTTTAGTATTCAAGTGTGATAAATAATATTTTTAAAGATTTTTTACATTATATCTCTCATCGATCTAAAATCATTCTTCTTCAATGTCCATATTTTCTAAAAATGTTTTTAATTTTTTTTTATTCTTCTATTATTTTTAAATTAATTTTTACCAATTATTTATTTTTTTAAAATAATTTAAAATAAATCTTTTTGTTGTTTTCTGAATGAGGTTTTTTGGAGTTTTTACTGAAAATATGAAAGGAATGTCTGTTTTAAAGTACCCAGAATGAACAAAATTTCCTATTTACTAAAGATATGAAATGAATATTTGTTTTAAAGTACACATCATGTACAAAATTTCCTGCTTTCATGACTGCTCAATTTTTTAATGATTCTTTTACAGTTATAAATTCTTGTATTTATGGAGAGGTAAAGACATTGAAGTTAATATTAAAAACCTATTTTTTATGATAATAATGATATCAAAGGGATAAGAATTGGTTTAAGAGATTCTAGGGATCATTCAGAGCTTGGAGATCTAGAATTTAAGGAGGTAGACCGAGCTATATAGTTATTATAGATTTATTGATAACCATACAACACAACTATGTAAGGTACCTAGTGCTCAAGGGAGGACAAATGGTTTTTATGAAATCATGTGAGTAGGACACATAACTGTTTAGAGTTTTAGAAATTATTGAAATTGGATTTTTTTTCATTGGGTATGCATGGTTAGACAAACTGTGTGCGTAGTCCATGTGCAAGGTATCCCTGGGTAGTGAAAGGTGCACAATTGGCCCACACTTTAGATAACCATGTGGCCAAGTTGTGCAAACCCATTTTTAATAGGGGGTTTTCTATTTTTACCCTAAAAATGTTTAAACCATTAATCCTTGTTCCTCCCTCTTTTCTACCACACAGAATCCCCTTCCTCATGCAAGCTCTCCTCCCAAGCTAAGATAAGGATTTTGATAACTCCCTTGTACGATCTCCATTTTCATTGTTGTCAAGTGAATTGGATTCATCTCAGCAATCTCTACATCCCTCTTCTTTTTATTCATAATTTATATTCCCACCTCTTTCACTATTTTGGTGTTATATCATTTGCCTTATTTTCAAGGCATTTGATGATTCTTCTGATTTTTCCCATTATAGTTAGATTCAAGGGCCAAAACTAGACGAGGAGAGAAATATAGGTCTAAGGTAGGTGTTTTAGTTCCTTTACCTCAAGTTTAGTTGAATTTATATCATGTGCCATTGTGATTCAGGACAGACCACTCCTGTGTCACCTTGAAAATGTTTAATGAATCAAATTGAATGGTTTTTCATGCCTAATAAGGTCCTAGAAAGTGCATAATAAACACCTTGGTTGATCACCTTTATGTGATCCCCCCAATGGGTGTAACTTTCCTTAGAGGCCTATTTTACCTTTACCTTAAATTTTTAAAACATCTCTAGAGGTGTTTTTCATTGTAATAAATAATTTTTAAATAATAAATTGTATTAAAAAAATTGATAGGCCATGAATTAGGTCCCTACACTTAATGACATAATTGAATTTCTTGATTAAATGACTTGGACAATTTGACTAAAGTATCATAATTTTCACACATTACTAAATGAAATGAATAATGAATGCTAATACATAATTTCATAATTGGTAGAGGGAGATACAGGGAATTCTATTTGTGGATCTCCTTAAATGAGCTCATTATTCTTTATTATTAAATTTTGTGAATGAGTTTCAGATACATAGGGAGGGATACTAGGTATTCATTAAAATGGATCACTGTGAGTTTCCTCTACCTCCATGTGAGTTATAACTTTTCCCTAGGGGTGTCACCATGGATGGGATCAGTGTCTGGATGGTTATACCAGACCACGAGTGATACTTGGTCCCCTACATGATATACAAGGGATGGAACCAGATGTACGGTATTGTCTTTAAACCATTTTGGGAGCGACACTTGGGATTCAATTTATGGATTTCCTTGGATGTACTCCTACAATGTTTAGTATTTATTGCACTCCTAGAGTGATACATGGGTTCCTTGATATGGTTATACTTATATGGTCCTAGGATACCACTTAATTAAAATTAGGATATGCCTTTTTATAAATTCAATAAAGTTATTTTATTAAATTAAAGGACAAGACCACCAAGACAAAAAACATGCTTGGGAACAGTCTATTTCTTAATACATTACTTATGATGGCCATTATACCCTATATCATAATTTGACAGGCCAAATTGGTTTATAGACACCCAACTTAGGTCTCAGTAAGTAGATTTGGTTGGGTATCCCATGAAGAACCCGATACGATGTATTTATTTAACGCCTTGAATTTGTTATTATTGGCACACTGCTCATTTTATATGAACTGACTGGACTGTTCTAGACATCATTAGTTGTGGACTACTGAGTATATCTCACACCCTTATTGGGCCTCCATTGGTACCCAAGAATACTTCATGATTGAAATTGTAGATAAAGAGAAGTGCTCGACCTCTGATGCTTGGTTTTCATTAATAAGATGGAGTACAAGAGTAGAGGATAGATCTTATGCTTTAGATTTTAGTTATATAAGTATTTGGTGTTTTTGTATTTTTTAGCACATGGTATATTCCTTCTTCCCTATATCTTGGGTAATCATTATTTTATGGCAACATTACATGATAATTATTATTTTGTGTCTAATTACTATTCATCTTCTACCTATTTTTTATTATCTTGGATGAATATTTATTCCACTGCTTGTTTAAAAAAATTTTCCCCTGCTTATGTTTATTATTTAACACTTTTTTATACTCTGAATCATGAGGTCATAGTCTCCCCACATACACACCCTAGGCCCATGTTTCTAGTCAAAAACCTCTAACATATGGGGAGGTGCTCTTGAGGTCATGTGGCCAACCTTCTTGGGGAACCTTTCAGTGGCTTCTAGGGTAAGATGCTATAATGTGGTATCAAAGATCCTTTTTCCCCTTGTCTTACAATCTGGGTATTATAAAGGGGAACAAGATGTATCAAAATTTGGTAATGAGCCTATTCCTAGGAGTATCTTACCCACATATAGGGGAAACCCAAATTTCTTGGTATGGGTTATTGCTGATCTGGTTTGTTCCAGTTACAGTAGCATTGTTTTCACTATTGGGTGATACACATGTTGTGTGACATTATGGATGTTTATGTTATTATGATGAAATTTATTTACCTTGTCATAATGATATTAGGGAATATCAATTCATGAATCATATTAGAAACTTGAGGATTCACATGTCATGAATTATTCAATGCCATACTGATATTACTGTGTGCATTATCTATATTGCATGTGATTTTTATGAGTACCTTGATTTCTATATATAGAAATGTGATGATGTTTCTTGTAGGGGGAAATTATTAGATTAATTAAATGTCTATATCAATATAAATTGTGTTTTCCCACATATATTTATGATGACGCCTTAATTAACCAATTATACCATGATTGAGCCATGAACCACTGGTCCTACAGGTTGAAATACTAGTTGATTTGATTGATGAATGACAATTTTAATTTATGAAGTGAGAACTTCCATAAATTGGGATTGGTAATTCATTCAATTAAATCACTATAAATGAACTATTATATATTTATACTGGATGTAAAGGTTAGTTTAGAGTTACTTGATGTACCAATTTTGATTTATAAGGAGTATGGGCCTTTATAGGTTGGGAATGGTGACACATTTAACTGTATTTAGATAAATATATCCATAAAAATAAGTATAAAATTTGATAAAATATAGTTTTAAAATGAAATTGTTACTACTAAATGGGGATTTCAATCACAAATTATAGGGTTTTTTCCTCTATACCTTTTAATTGAAACTCCATACACCAAAACATCTACTATGTTGGGAGAGACCATGAACCCAACCCAACCTTATTAGTGGGTAGTAGGTTGCATGTATTATGGGCTTTCAGGATCTTTGTTATCATTAAGACCTACCTTTAAGAGTATGAAGAGTGGTGTGATATATTTATAGGAAGGACTTGTACCAACCCTTTCTTACTTTTCCCTCTTTCTATATGTTATAAATCTTATCTGAGACGTGTGGTTGGAAATTGTAGAACTATTCCACCTTGAAATCCTTATGTCACATTATAAGATGTTGGTGACAACCATGATTTGAAGGTTGTGGGCCCTGGGCCACCAAAATTACCTCCTATATTACCACATGAGGCACATCCTTTTGATCTTCCACTGGGCACCAATGCTCAGTTTTGAGATAGTTTCTTCAATTATATATATTATGTATAGGGTCCTCCCTGACTTTTCCCTACTATTAAAGATTTGATGTAGAAGTTATAGCAACAATATCCTCCAACCTTCTTAGGGGATGGTGATTCTCAAGCTATATAATCTTGGATAGAGTCCATGTTGTCTATATTTAATCATTTAGAGATTCTTCTAGATAATAAGGTAAATATTTCAACCAACATGCTTTGTAATTTTTCAAAAAATTGGTGTGATGTCATTACACAGGCTAAATGCTATCAAGGTATGGTCTGAGAAGGATTTCAAACATCCTTTTATGATTACTTATTCCCCCATAAATTGAGACCAAATCATGCCCGAGAGTTTATGCACCTACAAAAAGGTGCCATGTTGGTGATGGAATACTCAACTTGTTTATCTGAGCTTTAGTATTTTTCACTGACCCTTACTAGTGATGATATTATGATAATGAGATAATTTTAGGATGGGATTACATATTACATCTAATTATTGGTGAATATTTTTTTTTGATTTCTTCCAATTCATAGATAGTGATCTAGGCCCTCATTACAGAGCAAAACCTGAGGGAGGGAGGAAATGTGATCCACGGTAGTTCAAATTCTAAGTAGGGAGACAGTTTATCTAATGACAAGAAACATAATTTTTATAGTGCACATGGGGGGAAGTTCTATCCAGATAACATGCACTAACAATTATGTGGTGTGTCACCAGTATAGAAGGGAGGCGCATAAAAACCACCAGTGTATGAGGAGCCTGATCGAGTGTTTATATTGTATAAGGATGGGTCACCTGTAGCATTTCTTCAATATTTTCCCTCCTATATCTAGTGAGAAGTGATATGTATTGAAACTAGTTTTAGGTATAGGATTAGAAGCTTCATGTCTGGATGGGAGTTATTCTAATGTTTTTCGATCATGCCAAGGAGGTGGCCATGGATGAGATAGTCAAACCTCAAAGGTTTAGCACCAACAGAGCAGATTTACCCAGGTCAGTCAGGTTGCATCTCAGGGATGCAGTTCAGTCTATATATATACAGTGTAGCCTATTCCTATGTAGAAGATTCTAGGGCCTTATGCTTTATAATGTAATGTTTCAGTATCCTTTAATTTAGTTTCTTCCCTATTTGATATAGGTGCATCACACTCCTTCACACCTGTTGAAATTATGGAAAGTTTGGGTCTATAAATAGATTAATTCTATGATGTGATGACTCTTAACACATAGTTAGGTGTTTTATTAGAGAGTATACATCAGTTAAAGGAGTGGCCTCTTGAGATAGGTGGGTACCATTTCTTGTGGAATTTATTTTTCTCTGAGATGACCAATTTTAATGTCATTCTCAACATGGATTGAGTAGTACCTTATCATTTCCATGTTGTTTTCTATTACTAGAGGGTGGATTTTAAATAAACCTAGGGAAACACATATATCCATGAGGGTGAATGGGATATCCAAAGAGTTTATATAGACCTGAAAATATTGGTATGGGTACAGTAATAGCCCATATGGAGAGTCGCTTTATTATAAATTAAATAATACAGCTTGTAGAATTTCTTACTATCGTGGATCATTTCATGGATTTATTCCCTAAATATTTATCTTGTTTAACTTCTATAATTGAGGTAGATTTCACCATCGATCTAGTGACAAGTGTAAAACTGGTTTCCATTCCTACCTATTGAATAAAACCTACAAAGATCCAAGAACTCAAGAGGCAATTGGAAGACTTATAGGAAAATGGTTTCATACGACCCAGTACCACACCATGGGGTTCAATAGTCCTTTTCTCCAAGAAGGTGGATAATACCCTCAGGTTGTGTGTATATTTCTAGTGGTTAAACCAACTTAAGGTAAGGAAACCATATCTATTCCCTCTTATATATGACCTCTTCAACTAGATCTGAGGAGTGACTGTTTTCTCTATGGTCGATTTGAGGTTGGGCTACCATCATGTGTGTGTTAGACCATCATACATATCACATGTAGCATTTTAGAGTAGGTATGACCTATATAAGTACCTGGTTATGTTTTCCAGTATTATGATGCACCCACAGTTTTTATGGATTTGATGAATTGGGTTTTCAACCCATACCTGGATTCATTTTTTGTAGTCTTCATGGATGACATCTTGGTGTATTATCACTCTATACATGACCATTCCAAACATATTATGATCATTTAGAATACATTGAGATAGAAATATATATATATGAATCTCAAATAATTATCATTTTGTATTGATAAGGTTCACTTCTTAGGTCATATAATTTTATATTCTAGTATATCTATTGAGGCAGATAAGGTGAGTGTTATGGTTTCCTAGGAGAATCCCAAGAATGTTATTTCGATACACAGTTTCGTGGGGTTAATTTCCCATTACAGGTGATTCATTAAGGTTTTATCATGACTATATGTTCCTATTATATGCTTGTCTAAGAAGGGTGTGAAGTTTGAATGGTCAGAATCTTGTGATATATCCTTTCAAAAATTGAAGGGAAGGTTGACTTTAGCACCGATCCTGATTCTGGCAGAGCTATAAAGAAGAAATAGCATTTACTATGATGCTTTAGAAATCTGGTGAGGAATAGTTCTAATGTAGGGATATTTCATTGTAGCGTATGGGTCCCACCATATAAGACCTCATGAGTGGAACTACCCTACACACAACCTTGTGCCAGTATCCATAGTTCATGCTTTACACTGTTGGAGGTATTATCTATTGGATGATTAGTTTTTTGATTACATGGATCAAAAATGTTTAAAATACATCTTCACACAACATGTCTGGAATATAAGGTGGCACATGTGGGTAGAATACCTAAATTCGTTCGAATTAGAGATTTCTTATGCACCCAAAAAGTATAATGTAATGGCTGATTCCCTGAGCAAGAATACTCATATGTAGGCCCTCTAGGAGGACAGTTGTGAGTGACAGTTGATGGATCTATTTCTAAAGACGCACTTGGATGTTCAGGAATATCATGGGCAGCTAGTTTTAGTATTTCTAGAAGTGATATCCTCCATTATGGAATGGTTTAAGATGATAAAACTATCATATTATAGGGGTATCATCTTAAGGGAGAGAGCCTTAGGTGATAACCCACCTCTTAGTTGGGTTGTTGAATGGAATGAGACCTTTCTCCACCATGATCATGTATGGGTTTTTGCTGAAATATAGGAAGAGTTGATGCATTAATCTCACACATCTGTGTGGGAAGTTCACCCTGAGATTACCAAGATGTACTGAGATGTATTTCATTAGTATTGGTGGCCACTTATGAAGAGGTATATTTCAGGGTTCATCACAATGTGTTCCACCTATCAGTAGGTAAAGTTAGAGCACCATCGACCTTCTAGACTTCTACATCATCTGTCCATTTCTGAGTGGAAGTGTAATAGAATCACCATGGATTTCATGATGGGCTTAGTGAGATCCCATCAAGGTGGTGATATAGGTATGGGTGATCTTCAATAGGTTGACCCAAGTTGAACACTTCCTATTAATCTGAGATACCTTATCATTTTATGATCTTGAGAGGATTTATATCTAGAGATTATGCACCTTCATGGGGTTCTCTTTTTTATCACATTCAACTGAGATGCCCATTTTACATCATAGGTGTTAGAGGACATATTACGATCATGAATACTTGATTTCATAAGTTCATGGGAAAAACATATACCTCTCATTGAGTTTTATGACAATAAAAATTTTATGAAATGATTCAGATGGATCCCTAGGAGGACCTTTATGGTAGGACATGTCGTTCCCCTATATGCTAGTTAGAGGCGGGTGAGGTAGCACTATTGGGTGATCCTATCATTCAGGAGACTTCAGATAAAGCACAAATGATTTAGAAACATATGGATATAGCTCAATCCAAGAAAAAGACTTATAGAAATCATCAACGGTGACCACTAGAGTCTGATGTGGGACATCGGGTCTTTTTGTAATTTTTTTCAGATTGGGTTATAGAAGATTTCAAAGATAAATAAATCTATCACCCCTTTATGTTGGACCTTTTGTGATCAGGGAGAGATTCATTCCAGTAGCCTATCAGTTTCAGTTACCTTAGAGGTACCCATCCATAAACATCTTTCATATATCATAGCTTCAGCATTATCATCTTGACCCATCTAATTCATTTTATTCATAGGATATTTAGTTGGAGGCAGATGTATCCTTCAAGGAGCATCTAATACATATCGTTGATCAGAGTATAAAGGCTCTCTAAGGTAGTTCAGTTCCACCGGTCTAGGTGTTATGAAAGCATACTTGTGTACCTAACGAGGCCTAGGATAAGGTTGCTAATGTACATTCCTAATGGATAAAACTATAATGGCCCAAAATTTTATTAATGAAATTTTGATTCTTATAATTATTTTATGGATTATAAAGCACATACATCACATAGAGAACCTAATAAAAAAATTATTCTCATAAATGAAGAATAATACTATAGTTAGAAAACAAACCAATAATAATGCCAAATATTATAGTGGGATAATAAATATAAAATAAGATAATAAGAATAGGGAAATTTGGATATGCTTGATCCACTAGAATGACAAAACACACAAAAAAATATGTAGAAATAAAAAATAATGTAAAAATATATATTCATTTAAAATATGAAAGTGCATATAACCTTGTGAGAAAATAGAATTGGCTGATTAATGGCATATAGTAATTTATAGAAAGTAGTAAACCTTTATGACCATTGGGAATTTGACCATTGAAATAGTAATCTGATTGTTAAAATAACATTGTGACCATTAGGAATGATAATCTAACCACAATAATAGTAACCTCACCTATTAAAGTATAAATAAAATTTATGTATCTTATAAATGAAAGTATTATATATTTATATCATGGAATAAGTAAATAAATGTCTTAAAATGATAAATTAAGTGTTGGTATTTTTGTGAAAAGTAAATTTTTTTTACAATTTTATAATTAATATAATTATTTAAAGGAAAATTTATTTTTTAAAAATATATTCATAAATTCATATTTGGTGTATTATTATTATAATATAATTTTATGAGACCTTAATTAATTTTTCAAAGTGTCATAAAATTAGTTATAATATTGAAATTAGAATTTTTTGAATATATGATGATTTTAATTAAAAATTAAATTTCCCATATTTATAAAATTATTTTCATATAATTTAGTCCATTTTTTAAATCTAAATTTCTAAAAGTGATTGTGGTAAATTTTTGGGATTTTTCTAAAATAGTTGAACTTTTGGTGAATAGTGAATTTCTTTAATTTGCGTTATAAGATAAATACATGAATTATTGAGTCATGTATGATGTATGGATGAGATAAGAACCCATTTTTGTGATATCATGAAAATTTAATATATATTTTCATATGAGTCATCACTATTGATGTTCTTGAGCCAAAACAATAAACAAATGAATATAATAATAAAAAACACCCTTCTTCTCCTCTTATAAATAGCACCCATCACCACCTCTTCTCCTCACACCTTATAAGCTTTTAATATTGATAATATTCAACCCAATTACTCTTCTAGGACTCTTCTCCACTTCTTGGTATTTTTGGTCTCACAAAAAGACCAATTCCAAGTGCCTTAAGGAGGTTCTCAAGGAGACAATATTCAAGAGGTAAAATTCTCCTTCTTTCTCTTTTAATTTCTTTTCTTTTCTTATCCTCAATCTCACCACTCCTATTCAAAATAGTATGATAACCCTATTATGATATATATATTATAATTTTATTTTTTAAATTTAATATACATCATCAAATATATTATCTTCCCCTTTTTATCTAAAAAATTAAAAAAGCGTTTGTGATGTGTCGATTTGACGTCATCATGGACGATGAGTTTTATTTTTTTCATTACTGAATTCAAGGTGGGTCATAAAACCATTTTAATGGTTAAAAAAGATTATAATATGTGTATTATAATTTATTTCTTATTCTAATGCCAATATATAATCATAATAATAAATATAACGATACTAGTTCATGATGGTTGTAAAAGCCGCCAAAATAAACTAATCATTTTCATTAAATTTTTATCTAATGAACCATCCTAATATTTTAAAAAAATTATTTATAGGAAAATTTAAACTTAAATAATTATATTAATACCATTTCATTCCATTTTTTTAGTTTTTACTCCATTTTACAAGAACTCTCATAATTAAACTCAAGGGAACCGATCATAAAATCATGAAACGAACGCTCTCAGAACGACACAATTAAACAGTACAAATCATAAAATTGGCCATGAATTTACTTAATAGAACTATTATAAATAAAATATATACATTTAAGTTTCTGAATTAATTAATTAATGGATCTAATTTTATTATCCCATACATTAAGTGCAAGTACAGAACACATTCAGACATAAGGTAAGGAATCTCTTTGAACCTCCAAATTACCATTAGGTTAAACTTTCTCTATCATTACACCAATGTATTTCTTCATTATTATTAATTAATTCTTATAAATTATGTTTATATTTTACAAAATTATGTATTTATATCAATTTATCCTTCTTTTATGGTGAAATACATTCTTTAAAAGGTTCTCTTCTTAATTCCTCCAGATAAGAAAGCCCTATTTTGGGGAACTTCTCCATTTCTTGTTCATTTTCAAGTACGCTCCATAAACTATTTTAAGACACAAATATTTTTATAAAATATATCATTTTATCATTAAAAATATTTTTAGTTTGTTTCTTGTTTTATATAAATAACTATACTTTTGTCCTCTTTAAAGTCTCTTTAGTATTTTCCTTAAACCGCACTAAAGTGTCTCATTTCTAAAGTTTATTAAGCACTCGTGTTAAATTTTTTGACTTAATTTGGACATAATTTATCATTTTATATGCATATTTTCTCTTATTAATGTCCATATATGATTTAAATCTATTCTTTCATGGACATAATAATGATACGCCCATTGGTTATGCCTTATGACATGATTACGATACCCATTTATTTCCATGGGTAACCCTTTTGTTTAATCCTTATGTTTTGATTATTCATGTTGAACACATATGAATGAACATTTTATGATGATTATGACCAGATAGATCTTCAATTCATTGGTTAATATTCAGTCTCATGAGATTTCATGTATGGGATTAGGGAGTAAACCTAATCCATTTTGGGACTTTGTCCACCATGTGATATAGTATTGGAAGTTAGCCTTGACTCATGTTTATTTCATATTGTATATTGTTTCCAAATTCCTATGTTTCCATGATCATATGATTCCATGTTATATTTTCTATGATTTCATATGATTATTCATGTTCCATGCCTTTTATGTTATCATGTTATGCCTTTTAACTCATGTGTTATGCTATATTCCTATTTTTATTCCCTTACTAGGCTTTTTAATGCATCCATTTTTTATATATATTCCCCATGTTATCCCATGAAGTTATATGATATCAAATGTAGTTGTTATCTCATTATGTAAAGGATGTTGTATTTTGGTTTTATGTTTTCTAATTATGTACCTGATCTTTCAAAGACACTATACTTTATTATCCTTAGTTTATATTTGTTGAATAATTATGCTTAAAATCATGTAATAATATGTGTAAATGGATAGGGTTGATATAGTTGGTATCAGAGTATGTTCTTGTTATTTTTGGATATTAGGAATAGAAAAATTTAGTAATAACCCTAAGGATAATTCTATCACCATAGATTACCAAGATTAAAACTTATGGAAACACATGTTAGGGTATACTTTTCATTTACAAGTTTATCCTTCTATGTTCAAAGTTCCCTTTTTATATGATTATTATCTAGGTATTCAATCCACCTAATTTTACTTTATTTATTTTAGTTAATTTCTAGAAATATAAGAACCCAAAACAACAATAATTTTGATAGGAAATGTGATGATTTCCCTAATGAAATTCTAAATATAATGAGAAAGGGAGATCAAAACTTCATGATATTACTAGAACAACTGGATCAAGTTATGAATAATAACTTGAATCGTATGGAATTTCATTCTTCTAAAAAGAAATAAAAGGTTTTTTTTGAATACTTAATGCGATAAATGCCTCATATATTTAGTGGATCTTCTGATACCCTTATCGTGGAACAATAGGTTAGCTCTATTGAGAATACATTCTTTTTCCTTCAATTATCAGAAGAAGAGAAAGTCATGATGGCAGTTTTTTTTTGATAGGGAAGCTAACAAGTGTTGGACACTGATCAAAAACACAAAGTATAAGGACAAAAAATATTCCATTGATTGGGGGGATTCAAGAAAATATTTTTCAATAAATATTTTCCCTAAACTCTCTATCTTAAGATAGAGAGGGAGTTCCTTAGATTGAAGTAGAAAGAATATAAGTCTATTAGGTCATGTGGGGAAAACTTTACAATGTTTTTATGATATACCTCAAGATTTTTCATGAGCACTAAAATCAAGGTGGATTGATTCTTTATTGGATTAAATTAAATTCTATTAAAATCCTTGGTGATTCAATATTTTTACAACTATGAGGAGATTTTTTAATGTTCACTAAAGGTTGAGATATAGATTGGTGACTCTAAGTGCTCTTGTGGTCATAGAGATAAAAAGAATAAAATGGAGTTTAATGTGGGAGGATAAACAGATAAATCCCATGAATGAAAGAAAACCCAACATCTCACTTGTCAAAATTGTGGTAAGAGTCATATTGGAAACTATCTAAGGGGAACTAGAAGATTCTTCAAATGTGTAAGAGTAGGGAATTGTGATAATTATTACCAAAGGGATTTGAAGAATCCCACTAATATGGAATAATAAATGAAGTTTCAAATCAATAATCATCCTATAGTGTAATTTTCCAACTTTAAGGAATAGGGGAATTATGCAATCAAATTTCTTAATCCAAGGGTTTTCAGACGTAATAAACAATAAAGATACCCAAGGTAGCAAGGAAGGGAATATTATATCAATACTACCGAGGTGTATCTTGAAAATTATGTGGTGAATTGTACACTAGTTATTCATTCAATAATAGAAAATTTACTATTTTATTTTGTTTCTATGCATTCTTTCTTATCTTTAAATTTTAGTATATATATTTAAATACCACCTCAAAATAAGAAGGTTGAGTTATCTGTGAGAATAGAGTATGGGAAAATTGTTGCATAAAAAGTATATAACTCGCCCTCTGTTAATGTTTGTGTATTTAACCTCCCAGTAAATATCATCTTACTTCCTCTAGTGGAGGTTGATGCTATATTGGGAATGATTGGATATCTTTATATAAAACCAACATAAACTGTTGAGAAAGGGAGGTCACTCTTCATATCTCCATGAATCCTCCCATTATATACAAGTGTAAGGAAGAGGATGAATCTCCTTCAAAATAATCATCTCAACTATGGATATTATTGCCTCACAAGAAATCATATCAAACTCAAATTATTGATATAAAGGATATTATCATGCTCAAATACATACCCATTGTGAGGGAATACACTAATATGTTCCCTAAATAATTTCTTGGTCTTCTCTTAAATGATAGGTTGAGTTATCAAAAGAACTTATTACTAGTTCTCTACCTATATTCAATACACCTTATAGAATGGACACCATTGAGTTATAGGAAATTAAGAATAAGTTATAAGAGAATCTGGACAAGGGTTTTATATGCCTGATTGCTTCACCATGAGGTGTGCCATTCCTCTTTTTCATGAAGAAAGTTGGATAAATGTTCTTCTTCGTTGATTATTGTGAGCTCAGAAAAATTATGATAAAAAACAAGATCCATTACCATGGATATATGACTTGTTCGATCAGCTATGTGGGTCCAAGTATTTCTTTAAGGTCGGCCTTTAGTAAGGATATCACCAATTAAAGGTGAAGAAGGAATATATTCCCAAGAATTCCTTTCAAATAAGGTATGGACAATATGAATTCATAGTATTGATATTTTTACTCACTAATTATCTAGAAATATTTATGTAATTAATTAATAGATTCTTTAGATATTACCTTGAAAAAATTGTGTGAGTCTTTATCAATGATATTATGATATATTCCAAGAGCAAGGAGGAGCATTAGGATAATTTGAATAATATTATGAATACTTTTCATAGGGATAAAATATATAAAAAGGACTATAAATGTGAGTTCTAGATGGAGGAAGTATCATTCTTGGGTCATTTTATCACTAGAAAAGGAATATATATGGACCCTTCTAAGATAAAGGTAATTGAAGAGTGGATCATGCCAATATCTGTGATAGATACATGTAGTTTCCTTGGTCTATTTGGGTATTACTGATGATTAGTGAAGAACTTATCATGATTATCGAAACCATAAAACAAGATGAATTGAAAGGGAGTAAAGTTTTTTTGGAGTAGTGAATGTGAGGACTATTTCCAAGAGTTGAAATAGAGGCTTATCATTGCACCAGTACTCACACTTTTGATAAGTGGGGAACTCTTTGTGGTATACAATTATGCTTCAAATAAGGGCTTTGGTTGTGTACTGATTCAAAATGACAAAGTGATAGCCTATGCGTAAAGGCAGTTGAAATTTCATGAGAAAAACTACCCCACGCATGATTTGGAGTTCGAAGCTGTGATCTTTGCGTTGAAAATCTGGTGACATTATCTATATGGGGAGAATTATAAGATGTATACTGATCATAAGAGGCTAAAATATATATTCACATATAAGGATATTAATATGTTCCAGTGAATATGGTTATATCTCATTAAGGATTATAATTTCTCAATCCACAACCATCATGGTATAGAAAATAAAGTAGCAGATACTCCAAGTAGAAAGGATCCTATAATGTTATCCATGATGAGAATTGATAAGTATTTAATCTTCTTAGACTTTAAAAGTATGTACATGGGAGTCATAAAATAAGGTACATCATAATTCCTTTCAAAAATGATTACTCAACCATCACTTATAGATAAAATAATGGATGCTCAAAGAAATGATGCAGAAATTCAGAAAAAAGTGGAAGCTATGAGAAAGGGTAAATCATCAGAGTTCAAATTTCATGAGGAAGGAGTCATAAGATATCGGTCATGACTATGTGTACCATCAAATCTAGATATAAATAAATATCTTTGGAATGATGCACATAGTTCAACATTCTCTATTCACTTAGGGGTCATAAAAATTTACTAAGATCTTTGAGAGCACTATTAGTGGGACAATATGAATAATAAGATCGCTAAATAAACATCAAAGTTCCTGGTATGCCAGCAAGTGAAGTCGGAAAGTAAAAAGTCTAAGGGAATGAGGCACCATTACCCATACCAACATGGAGATGAAAAAAATCACCATGGATTTTTTCAACAGACTTCTAAAGATAGACAGAGGAAATAATGCTATATGGATTTTTTTGGATCGTCTTTCAAAGTAAAATCACTTTATCACAATTCGAGTGGAATTATTTCTTGATTGTATTTCACAGATATACATCAAAGAAGTGGTGAGCCTACATGGAGTACCATTATCTATTATATCGAATAATGATCTTAGATTTTCCTCAAAATTTTTGAAAGGTATCCAACATTCTCTAAACATTGAGTTGATCTTCAGTATGACTTATCATACTAAAAATGATCAACATTATGAGTGGACTATTTAGAAACTAGAAGAAATGTTGAGAGAGTATTCTATGAACTTCAAATGAGGATGGGACCAACATCTACCTCTATTCGATTTATCTTACAACAATATTTTTCACTCGAGCATCCAAATGGACCCATATTAATCCATTTATGGGAAAATATATATACAACATTATTTCTTGGATAAAGTCTATAAATGTAAGTTTTTAGGCCTGAAATGGTTGAAGAAATGGTAGAAAATGTGAAAATCATTCAACAACACATCAAGGTAGCCCAAATTCAATTAAAGAACTATGAATAAAATCATATATAGGACCTAGAGTTTAAGGTTGGAGACATAATATTCCTCCACATATATATATAGAAGAGAGTCATGAGATTTGGTAAGAAAGGAAATCTAATTCCCACATACATCAACCCTTTCAAGATTCTTGATCATGTCAAAGTTATGGCCTATCAACTAGAACTTCTACTCACTATGTCTCAAGTACCAAAAATATTCCATGTATCCCTATTGAGGAAGTACATACTAGATTACTCACAAGTAATAAATTCTGAGGATTTTTAGCTAGAGGATGATCTCTTATATGAAGATCATCTGATGAAGATCATGAACTTTAGAGATAAAGTTCTGCACAACAAGAATACTCACCCAGTAAAAGGACTATGGAGGAACCATAAATATTAAGAGGTGACAGGGGAACTAGAAGAAATGATGAAGGAGAATTACCCTCACTTATTTTCAACTTAGTATGTAAAAATACATTTTAAGGGTGAAATTTCATAAGGGGGGAAGAATATAATGACCTGGAATTTTATCAATGAAATTTCCCTTCTTAAAATTATTTCAAGTATTATAAAGAACATATATCACATAGAGAACCCTATAAAATAATTACTCTCATAAATGAAGAATTTTAATTTTGTTAGAAAACAAACCAATAAGAATTCCAAATATTATAGCTATAAAATAAATAGATAATAAGATAATAAGAATAGGAAAATTTAGATCTTCTCGATCTACTAGAATGACCGAACTCACGAACAAAGCTATAGAAATGTAAACAATAAAACATTATTTTAAAATATGAAAGTATATATAACCTTGTGATAAAATATAAGTGACTGATGAATGGAATAATATTAATTTATATAAAGTAGTAAACCCTTATAAGCGTTGGAAATCTGATCGTTAGAATAATAACCTAACCGTTGGAATAGTAATGTGACTATTAGGATTAGTAATTTGACTGTTAGAATAGTAACCTAACCTATGAAAGTATAAATAAAATTTATTTATATTATAAAGGAAAGTATGATATATTTAAATCATGGAATAAATAAATAAATGTTTTTAAAATGAAAAATTAAGTGTTGGTATTTTTGTGAAATGTAAATGTTTATTTAAAATTATAAAATTAATATAATGATTTAAAGGAAAATTTATTTTTGTAAATAGATTCATAAATTAATATATTGTAGTATTATAATTATAATATAATTTAATGAGACCTTAATTAATTTTTTAAAGTATAATAAAAGCGGTTATAATATTAAAATCAGTATTTTCGAATAAATGATGATTTTAATTGAAAATTAAATTTATAATATTTATAAAATTATTTCTATAAAATGGAGTCTATTTTTGAAATCTAAACATTGAAAAGTGGTTGGGTTTATTTTTTGATATTATTCTAAAATAGTTGAATTTTTGGTGAATAGTGAAATGTGGTAATTTATAGTACAAGCTACATACATAAATTATTAAGTCATGGATAATGTATAGATGATATAAGAACCCATTATTTCAAGATATCCTGGACCATTTAATATATTTAGTCATATTAATCATAACTATTTATAGTCTTGATCCAAAATAATAAATAGATAAATATAATAATAAAAAACTCCCCTCCCCTCCCCCGATATATACCACCCATCACCACCTATTCTCCTCACACTTTCTAATATTTGGAGATTTCAAATATTGTACCCAATTCCACACCAAATACTCTTCCCCAAGACTTGATCTTTCTGTTCTCACCAAAAGACCAATTACAAGTGCCTTAAGGCGGTTCTCAAGGAGATGATATTCAAGGTGTAAAATCCTCATTCTTTCTCTTTTAATTTATGTTATTTTATTATTCTCATTTCACATACCCTATCCTAAAAGAATGATAACTCCAGTATCATATATATACTAAAATATTACTTTTTAATGGAGTATATATCATCAAATTTATTCTCTTCCACTTTTCATCTTAAAAATGAAAACATCATCTGTGATGTATTGATTCACTGCCTTCATGGACGACAAGTTTTAATTTTTCATTACCACCTTCAAGAATGATAATAAAACCATTTTTATGGTTAAAAAATATTATAATATGTGTATAATAACTTATTTTATGTTTTTTAATCAATATATAAATATAATATTAAATAAAACTATACTAGTTTGTGATGATCCTGAAAACCACAAAAATAAAGTAATCATTTTTCCTAAACATTTTATCTAATGAATCACCATAATATTAGAAACATAATGATTTATGGGACCATTTAAACTTATGGAATTATATTAATTCCATTTCATTCCAATTATTTAGTTTTTATTTCATTTAAAAATAATTCCAAACATTAAACTCTAGGGAAGTGATCATAAAATCATGAAATTAACACTCCTGGAACGAAAAAATTAAACATTAAAACTCATTGAAATGAACATGAATGAACTTAATAAAATTATTATAATTAAAATATACGTGGGGAATTTTATGAATTAAGTAATTAATGAAACTAATTTTATTGTCTAATACATTAAGTGTAAGTGAATAATGCTTTCAGACATAAGGTAAGGGATCTCTCAGAACCTCCAAATTACCTTTTCTGTTACACTTTATCTCTATTTACATTAATGTATTTCTCCATTATTATTATTTAATTATTATAAATTATGTTTATATATTTTAAACTTATGTATCCAAATCCATTCATTCTTCTTTTATGGGGAAATATATGCTTTAAAAGGTTCCCTTCTCAATTCCTCTCAATAATCAAACCTGATTTAAGGGAACTTCTCCATTTCTTACCCATTTTCAAGTACACTACATAAAATATTTTAATCCACCAATATATTTATAAAATATATGATTTTATCATAAAAAACTAATTTAGTTCATTTCTGGTTTTATAAAAACAATTATTCTTTTTTTCACTTTAAAAACTCTTTAATATTTTACTTAAATCACACTAAAGGGTATCATTTATTATTTTATTAAACACTTATTTTACATGTTTTCACTTTAGTTGGACATCATTTATCATTAAATATGTATATTTTCTCTTATTAATGTCAATGTATGATTTAAATCCATTCTTTCATGGACACCATTATGATACACCCATTGATTTTTCCATATGACATGATTATGATACCCATTTCTTTCCATGAGTATACCTTATGATTAATAGTAATGTTTTTATTCTTCATATGGAACACATATACATGAGAATTTTATGATTGGAGACCCAAGATAGAAATCCAATGAATTAGGTAATGTTTAGTCTCATGAGATGCCATGTATAGGATTTGGGAGTAAACCTAATCCATTATGGGAATTTTTCCACCATGTGATATATTATTAGTAGTTGGCCTTAACTCATATTTATGTCATGTTGTATATTGTTGTCACATTCCTATGTTTCTATGATCATATTATTCCATTTTTCTGTTTTCTATTATTCCATATGATTATTCATGTGTCATGACTTTTATGTTATCATGTTATGCCTTCCGACTCATGTGTTATGATATATTCCTATGATTATTAACTTAATGAGATTTTTATCTAATCCGTTTTGTCGATGTATTCCCTAGTTTATCCCATGCAGTTAAAAGAGATCAAATGGAGTTAGGATCTATTTATGAAAAATTTAATACATTTTGGATTCATGTTTCCTAATTATGTACCTAATCTTCCAAAGAAACTAGAATTTATGATCCTTCATTTTCATTTGTTAGATAATTATGATTAAAATAATATAATAATATGTGTTAAATGCTAGAGTTTCTATAGGAACTCTTCTTAGATGATCATTTACCACCCACAAAAGGGAAACTTGGGGAGGTTGTAACATCCTGAATTTTTGGAGAGGTATATAAATTTAAGTCACTGTTAAAAACATCTAATTTTATAAAAATAATAAACTCGTATGGATAATAAGTAGTTCAAGAGAGTCTGGGTCTCATTCAGATACCAGATCATTGGAATTTACGGATGAAAAATGAGCCACATGGTTCGTACACTATTAGTGCGAACCATGCGACTCAACCATGTGAGGTACCCAGTGCACAGGGGAGTCTGCATGATTTGTATGAAACTGTGTGAGCCATCCCACATTCCCATCCAAAGATATAGAAATTCTTAATAGTGTATTTTTTCACTCTCTATGTATAGTTATCTAAATTTTGTGTCTATCCCATGAAATGGGTGTCTCCGGTTAGTGAAGGGCTCATGATTGGCACATAGTTTTTCCAACCATGCTGTGAAATAGTGTGACCCAGTTTTTAATGGGGAATTTACTATTTTCCCCCTTGAAATGTTTTAAACCCTTAATTCCTCTTCATATCTCTTTTTCTTCCACACAACAGCCCCTTCCTCATGTGATCTCTCTACCTAATCTAAGCTAGGGATTTTGATAAATCCCTCATATGATCTCCTTTTTTATTCCCATAATTTGTGTTGGATTCATCTTAGTAATATATACACTCCTATTCTTTATATTCTAAGTTTATCTTCCAAACTCTTGTGCTATTTTGGTGCAATATCATTTTCCCTATTTTTAGGGAATTTGACAATTCTTCTTATTTCTCTCATTCTAGATCAATTTAAGGTGTGACACTAGATGAGGATAATTCTATGGGTATAACATAGGTGGTCTAGTTACTTTCATTCATGTTTAATTTCATTTATATCATATTTTACTCTTATGTGCACTAGACCTTTCCTGCATCACGTCGTAAATATTTAATAAATTAAATTGAATGGTTCTCCTAGCCCAATATGGTCCTAGAAAGTGGAAAATAAACACCATGGTTGATTTAATTGATATGATCCACTCCTATGGATCTTCCTTTCCTTAGAGGCATATTTCCCTTAAACTTTAATTTTCTAAACACCTCTTGAGGTGTTTTACCCTGTAATAAATGCTGTTGAAATAATAAATTGAATTAAGATAATTGATAGGACAAGAGTTTGGCCCCTATAATTCATGCCATAATTTAATTTCTTAATTAAATGACTTGGAATATTTGAATAAAGTATCACAATTTTTATGCCTTGATAAATGAAATGAATCATGATTTATAAGCCATAATTTCATACTTAGTCAAGGGAAATGAAATGGATTTCATTTATAGATCACCTTGGATGGGCTCATCATGATCTATAATTAAATTTTTTGAAAGAGTTGTATATATGATTATAGTGATACTAGGTATGCCTTGGATGGGATAACTGTGTATTTCATCTTCCTCCATGTAAGTGATACCACTTCCCTAAGGGTGACACCCTGGAAAAGATCAGTGACTAGATGGTAATACCATCACATGAGTTATACTCACCCCTACATGAGATACCAGGGATGGAATCAAAGGTATGATATTGTCTTTAAACCATGTTGGGAGTGATACTTGGGATTCTATTTAGATATATCCTTGGACTAACTCCTACAATGTTGATTATTTATTGGGTCTTTGAGTGATGCTTAGGTTCCTTGATATGGTTTTCCTTAGACAGGTCTATGAGGATTCTTAATTAAATTCAAGAGATTCCTTATCACGACCACCTACCCACAAGGTGTACCCCTATTGGGCTATAAATGTGAGAAGGGAGATAGTTACCCCCTAAGTCCTGCCTCTAGTAGGCCCCAAGTTGGTGACTAGCACCGAGGGTATAGTAACCACGCAAAATGGGAGGCATTACCCTCTAAGAGAACACATGCGAAAGGGAGAGATAAGACAAACACCAACCAAATCCAACTCAGACTTCAATATAAAATAAAACCCAAGTACACATATGCAATTTCATGGAAGAACTAATAAAATTGAAATGAAAAACTTCAAGTACCAAAAGAAATTAAAAACGACAACAACCAAAAATCCCAAATAGCTCCTGCAACCCAAGCTAGTAGTAACTAGCCTGATCTCCAACCTGCTCTAAGTGACCTAAAAACATTTTATATATACATAGGGTGAGTATAATATTATACTCAATAGGATCCTTCCTAAAGCCTCTCGTGTAAAAGTAAAGAATCATGCTAAAGAAAAGTGAATAGCAAGTGAAACTAACTATCACCTAAACAGGTATACTAAGTTTTTAGCCTCACTATGGATACTCTCAACAAGTATCACATACAAGAGTATATAATATAATAAAGAATATCAAGGGTACCCTGCTACCAATTCTCTACTAGTTTTTAATTTTTCCCCAATGTTGCACGTCCTAAGAATCTCTCTCCAAAAAGGTCATCCCACAGAAACCTGGTCAAAGCACCACAACATGCACCCTGTCTAGCACAACCACCATGTCCATGTAACCAAAGTAACAAGGTAGTTTTTGGGATCCACCACAGCTCCCAAAACATGTATCATACACTAGGAATTATACCTCAATCCATTACAACCCATAAAGTAATTATTGATCTAAAATCTATCATAGCCTATACACGTTACACCTATAGTAGTCCATAGGAAACTATATCCAAAATATATGTGCGTGAATAACCACAAGCTATTACATCCCTCTACACACATATATGGGGAAAACTAACCACTATTCCTACTAGCACAAGTAACCACAAAGAGAATAGAGTGGGGACAAAGGGGGTAGTTAGCCATCCATCCTCCCACTAGAATGTTGGGGAAAACACCCCCCAGGGATTAGAATCCCTGAGGTGTCAGATTCTCTAACTGATAGGGTGGAGTATCATATTGAAACCAAAAAAGTATAGAATATATTATAGATCGCAACCACGCTATGGGAATAGCCTAGTCTTAGACTCAACTGCAGCTAACATCTCTCAGACTCCCGACTACCACTATTAAGACTATGTATCTTATAAGCACACAACCATTTAAGGAGATACATTAGATTAATTTATCCATTTTTATCATTTTAAATTTATGTTAATTAATTCTTTAACCATTAATTAACCATTATCAAGTCTGAATTACATTTCATTAGCATCACACCAAAGTTTCATGCCCTCTAGGCATAATCAAACCAAGTCCATAACTTCTCAAGAAATATTACCTCAGCATTGCATCCCAACAAGATCCAACCCCATGGGTTAACATCACTTATTAAATCATTTATTAATAACATTATTACTTTTTCATATTCCCAGGTGTTCTATCAAAACATTCTAAGCTACTAAACATAAGGGGGCTCATCTCGTTGAGTAGATGAACTACCCATCGAGTCTTTCCTACCTATATCAAGATTTTAGAACCATCCTACCTCAAGAATCTAAACACATAAAGCACATGGAATACCCCACATATCTTTTCCCCTTTTAGAAGGAGGGTAAGCAAGACTAACTGCCTTGATTAGTGGAGAAAGTAAATAAGGTAAAAAACTAATAAGATTTATAAAACATCCAATCATTCACATCCAACCTATTTCATCATCTCTGGTGTCCTATCCAACACCCACATGTATAAACTGATGCATCTCGCCACTCTAGGCATCAACTGCTGCCACAAAAAATGGGGCTCCCTACCCCCACACATCACAACAGCCATCTAGGATCACATCTCAACACAAAAAGTAGGAAAACAACCATCATATCAACTAGGCTCTTGGCCCTCAAACAAGGTATCCATCTTTCAAACATAACGATCTCTCAAGGATCCAAATCACAAGGCACTCAGCCTTACAAGAAAGAGGGTAACTCAGAACCCTACCAGGAATTATCTTTTAATCAAACAACCAGTTCTTCAATCCATCTAGAATTAACTAATTTATTATTTGTAGGTTCTGAATATGGGAAACCTAAAAAGTAAGCTATCACAAATAATTAAACATTCTCACAGCATCAATTTTATTAACATCAAATTACAAAAACAACAACCAATTTCATTTACATGCCACTTTATCTTCGACAATTAATTTACAAGTAATCCCAGTTGATGTTCTTTACCAATTTTCATCAAGAAAAACATGCTAAATAAGGAAAGAATTTATATCACACTATCTAGAAAAACAAGATACAATAACATATGATCGATACCAATTTATTTATCCGGTTAAAATATTTATTACATAAATTCCATTGTCATCCAGTGGGATGAATCATGATAACTCTACAATTGCACATAAAAGAATATAGAAGCAATGAATCCCCAGTCTCAAAAGGTTATTGATGTTATTTACATGATAACAATGCATGCAATTGATCACGATCACCTCCCCTGTGACAAATGCATCCACCCGAGGACGTCGTGACATGACCACACCAACCGAAACCCAAGAAAACTCCAGTAGAAATATGGATACCACACTCTATAACATGGAAAGGAGAAACATGAGAAGAAGGATCAAAGAAACACAAGAACAGTGGTAGATCATACCTTCTATCGATGACGGATTTACACTTACTGCTTGTACCAAAAAAGGGGGTGCACATGTAGTAGGAAGAAACTTGAAGGGGAAATGATCCTAGGATTAAGGTTATATCACACCAATCCTATTGGAATAAGGAAAGGTTTGAGAATCTTGCACCAGGGAACAAGAAGGTAGAACAAGGGAGAAAGATATCTCATCCCTTTAGAATATTTAACGGGGCAGTGGTTTAAGATATGGTAGATTTTCCATTAAAATTAGATCACATTAAACCACACAGGTTGACCAAGTAAAGGCATTCTGAGCCTTAGGAAAATTAATATAGGATTTATGGGATTTGAATCAGCCTTAAATAACTTAAAAAATCCTTGAATACATTTTTCATTAAAGAAAATGCTAAAGGGGAAAAACTTTAGGAAGCTGGAGACAATGTACACCTACCAATGGTGGGAAACATTGTACACCTACCGATGGTTGGAAACATTGTACACCTACTGATAGATGGAAAAACAGTACACCTACCGATGTCGATAGTACAAATGACTCATCGACACCAATAATACAAATGACTCACTGACGCTAATAGTATAAATGACTCACTGACGTCGATAGTACAAATGACTCACTAATGTTGATAGTACAAATGACTCACTGAAGTCAACAGTACACATGACTCAATGATGAAACTATTCACATCTGTCTCACTGATGAAACTATTCACATCTATCTCACCAATGACATTGTTCACATTTGTCTCACCGATTACACTATACACATTTATATCACCGATGACACTGTTTATGTCTGTCTCACTGCTAACATTGTTCACATCTGTCTCACTGATGACACTGTTCACATCTATCTCGTTGATGACACTATTCACATTTTTCTCACCAATGATATTTTTCACTTCTGTCTCACTGATGACACTGTTTACATTTATCTCACTGATGACCCTATTCGCAAAACTAGAAACACTATTCAAAAAACTATAAAATTGGAAAATTGTTTAGGATAATCCACATTGACCTCCCAGAAGACCTCAAACACCAAAGTTCAGCTAAGGAATAGATTGGAGTAGTCTAGGTCATTTCATCAGATACCTCTCAAAACATTCTCATCCTTGAGAATTCAAAACCAACCTAAAAGAAAATAGAAAAGGGGTCTAAACAACCACCCATCAAGATGCCTCTCAAAAGATAGCAAGCCACAAAAACCAAAAAAATAAAGCCATCTCATAAACAAGAAAATTTTACAACTACAAAGTGAACATAGTTACTTGAAAAGGGTTAAACATCAAACAACTTGTGGTACTGAGCATGTATCTGTGACTCACATTCCCTTGTACTCTCCTTTATGACATCGTTTCACCACAATACATGAACCAAGGGGATAGAACGCCCATTCAACACCTTCTTGTGTTATTGGATCTCTACAAGCCACACCTTGAAGGTTTCATCATCGCCAATGTTGATCTCACCCTAAACAGTGATGTGAGAGTCATCATGAAGATAAAGACAGAGCTGTTCCACATGAAAAACATTGTGTATCAGAAACATTTGTGGGTGAATTTCTACTCGATACGCCATGACCCCAACATGATCCAACACCTCAAAAGGCCCAACAAACCAGGGAGACATCTTACTCCCATGACCAAACCTTCACTGCCTATAATGGGAAGTCACCTTTAGAAACACATGATCCCCAACATCAAACTCCAAAGGTATCCTCCTTTGATTGACATATGATTTTTGATGATTCTACACTGCCTTCATCCTCTCATGAATCAGTTGAACCATCTTTATTGTATTTTGTACTAGTTTCGGCCCGAGGATTGAAAACTCTCTAACCCCAGTCCAGCACAACAGAGAATGGAAAGTTTGGCCATATAAGGCTTCAAATTTTTCCATACCGATGGTGGAGTGAAAACTATTTTTGTAAGAGAACTCCACCAAGGGTAAGTGCCTCATCCATGAACCTCCAAAATATAGGACACAAGAGTGCAACATGTCTTCAAGAGTCTGGATGGTTCGCTCTATCTAACCGTCTGTCTTTGGATGAAAAGTTATGCTAAGGCATAGCTGAGAACAGAAATCTTGCTGGAGACCTCTCCACACCCAAGAGGTAAAACGAGGATCTTGATTGGAAATTATCATCTTAGAGACTCCGTGGAGTCTCACCACCACCTCCAGATACTACATTGATAAAACCTCCACTGATCATGACTCCTTGATTGCTATAAAGTGGGATGATTTAGTTAAACGATCTACCACCACCCAAATAGAATCATGTCCTCCCTGAGCTTGAGATAAACTAGGAAAAAATTACATTAATATGTCCTCCCACTTCCACTTAGGAACATATAATGGCTATAGAAAACCATCGGGGACACAGTGCTAAAACTTTAACTTATGGAAGACCAAACATCGAGACACAAACTCCACAACTACACACTTCAGCCTAGGCCACCAAAACTGACTCCTCAAGTCTTGGTACATCTTTATCACTCCAAGATGCACCTCTAAAGGCGAACTACGGAACTCACTAAGAACAATCCCATGCAACACCAAAGGAATGAAAATACTTCCTTGATACAACACCCAGTGTTTTTTATCCTCAAACCAACCATCAGGGGCCTCGCCACAGACAACTTGGTCTCTCCAAACCTCCACCTCTAGATCTCCCAATTGGGAATCCTCCACCTACTGCACCAGAGTTGACTGCACCATAATCTAAAAAAGACAACCTATGCCCCCAAATTCTACCATATTGAGATGTAATGCTGAAAGTTCTTCCATATCTCTCCAGGAATCACTGGATTCATGCACTGCATCACTACGAGAATTCCTGATCAACGCATCATCTACAACATTCCCATTTCCAGGTGTATATGAGATCTTGAAGTAGTATTCCTATACAAATTCCATCCACCAATGCTACTTCAAGTTCAAGTCATGTTGAGGGAAAACATACCTCAGGATCTTATGATCAAAGAAAACCACAAAGCACTCTCCAATGAGGTAATGTCTCCACAACTTCAGAGCAAACACCATTACTTCTAACTCAAAGTCATGGGTGGCATAGTTAAGTTCATGGGGACGCAACTATCAAGACCCATAAGAAACAACTGATATCTTCTGTATTAGAACACATCCTAAACCCAAATGTGAATCATCATAGAAAACATTAAACCGAACTCCCTCTACAGGCAGAAAAAGAACTGGAGAACTTACCAACTTCTCCTTCAGATACACAAAATTTTCCTAACAATGATTGGCCCACATGAACTCCTAATACTTCCTATTATATGTTGTCAGAGGATTCACAAACCAAGATAAATTGGCAATGAATGTCCTATAATAGCCTTCCAGACCAAGGAAACTTTTCACCTCTTTCACTGTCTTGGGGGATGCCAAACACACAACTACTTTTATCTTTGATAGATCCACACCTACTCCCTATTAGGATACAAAATGCCCTAAGAAACAGACTTCTCAAGCCCAAAACTCAAACTTTGAAAACATCCCAGATAGTTTTTGTTCACAAAGAACTCCCGAAACGGTATGCAGATTCTATGCATGATCCTGCTCATACATAAAGTACACAAGGATGTTGTTGATGAAAACTACCACGAACTTATCTAGGAACTCACGAAAAACCGTGTTCATCAACCCCATGAACATAGCTGAAGAATTTTCCACACCGAATGGCATTACAATGAACTCATAATTCCCATGACGACAACATAAATTAGTCTTTGGGATATCTTCATCCTTCACACGCATCTGATGATATCCTGACCGCAATTTGATTATGTAGAACCAACTTTCACCCTCCAGTTGATCGAATAAATCATAAATATTTATAAGAGGATATTTATTCTTTCCTGACACTTTGTTTAAGTGATGATAATCAATACACAACCACAAACTACCATCATCCTTCTTTATGAAAAAAAAATTGGTGCACCCCATGGTGACACACTTAGATGAACAAATCTACACTGTAAAAGAAGATCAAGTTGTATACATATCTCCAGTAACTCAGAAGGGGCCACCCTCTATGGAGAAATAGAGATAAGAGACAATCCTAACTATAGATATATCCCAAACTCGATCACTCGTCGAGGGGGTAATGCTACAACCTCTTCTAGAAATACATCAGGGTACTCTTTTATAACCCTAGGAAATTCCAATTTCTGAATCTTTGAAGAACATAGAATCAGCACAACCATCAAGGATGATAAGGATGAAACATGCCTCTGACCCATATGGGGGTTTTTCTTGACAACAAACACCACTGGCTCTCCATCAGAATCAAAGAACACCAACTTCCTCTTGAAGAAATCCATGATAGCCTACACCGAATACAACCAATCAATACTAAGGATGACATCATATGGTTGTATTAGTAAACATAGGAAGTCTCCCCAAAAGCGGTGATTCCCCAGCACTAACTCACTGTCTCTACATACTTCAAATAAGTCAGTACGACCTCCAACTGGTGTAGTGAACACCAAGGGAACTGGAAGCCTCTCTACCACAAGTCCCAAAACATTGATAGGGGCATGTGATATGAAGGAGTGAGTCGCTTCTAAATAAAAGAAGGCATACACCCAAGTAGAAAAAAAGAAAAGGGTGCCTCGAATGATGTTTGTCTCACCTAGAGCTGGTAATGCTAAAGCATGAAGTTGACCACGACCTGCTCCATGGCCTCTCTAACCCTAATGATGACCACCACCATGGTTGCAATCTGCTCTCTAAGGATGGGGAGAATCTCGAGGATATCCTCTTCCTACCCCATATGCTCTCTGCTAATCCAAAGCTAGTGCAACCTGCTACTACTACCTTAGCTAGAACTACCATAATGGAGGAACATGGTGCATGATGACCTATATGAAAGTGTGGGAACTCTCGCTGTTGATAACCACAACCTCCATAAGAAAAAAAGCACCTAATTCCTTAGCATAGTCCTGAGAGCTTCCGCCCCTGGAGAAATGAGATGCTGAGTGCTGGGACCTACCCCTAGAAAAATAGAAACTCCTCTTCCCTAAAAACCAAGGACCCAGGACCACAACTATACTTCATAAGGAATCATAAAGAATCCCCTCTCATGATGATCTGGTTTTGTCCAATGTCCTCTCGATGACCTCTTCCCTCTCCAGCACCTCAAGATATGTCTTTATCATAAACAGGGTGACCTGGTGCTGGATCTATAGATGCAAGGCCTCCTTGAAATGCCTCTCTATAGACTCCTCATCTAGAAATAGGTCTAAAACATATCATAAAAGGTTCGTGAAATAGATTCCAAACTCTCACAAAATGGATCTCCCCTATAGAAGGGTAAGTAGCTTCTGGAAACTGGAAGCCTTTGTGGTTGAAGAAAGAATCTCATCTCTAAAATTGTCTCATAACTCCTCCCATTAGATCACCGACTCCTCGTGATCCCTGAGGAACAAGAACCACCACTGTATCACTGCCCCATACAGCATCATCATAACCAAAGACACCCAGTGCTCCTTCCGAGCATGGATTGAACTGAATGTTATCTCAACCTCCTCTAACCAGTCTTCTATGACTTCATCTGAAATGGATCCCTCATAATTTTGTAGACTCTAGAACTGAAACTCATGGAGTGTCATCCTCTAAGTGTCACCGTCATCAACCTCTACCTACAACGATCTGCTAGCACATCCTGTTAGACATATTCTGCACAAACCTGATGAGGACATCGACTTAGAGCCATACCTATAAAATAACAAATAGTTAGAGCTCCAGAACCTGTAATATGGAAGACTCGACATTAATTAATTAATGGTTTTATTTTATTCATTTTAGGATAACTTATCCCAAAGTCTACCCATTCAAAAACAGTCACAAAGATGAATGATGCATGATCCCTTCCTAGGTCTCTACCCCGAAACCAGTATCACCTCATTTAGTAGCCACTGTAAACTTAAAGGTCTGTAAATCAGATCATAGGGGGGCCTAAACATCTATTTCTTAGCTAGTATTTAGGGTTTGCATCACTTTCTAAACTTGAAAAACATCATTTCCCTACCAACCTATACAACCTCACCTATGCCTAACACCATACTCCATCCTATCCCTAAACCAGAACTCTGATACCACTCTGTCACAACCCCCTCATGGGCTGGTAATGTGAGAAGGGAGATAGTGACCCCCTGAGTCCTGCCTTTAGTAGGCCTTGGGCTAGCGACTAGCACCGAGGTTATAGTAACCACACAAAATGGGAGGCATCACCCTCTAAGAGAACACATGCGAAAGAGAGAGATAAGACATACACCAACCAAATCCAACTCAGAATGCAATATAAAAGAAAACCCAAGTACACATATGTAATTTCATGCAATGAATAATACAACTGAAATGAAAAACTTTAGGTACCAAAATAAAGTAAAAACAATGGTGACCATAAAGCCCGAGCAGCTCCTATAACCCCAAGCTAGTAGTTACCAGACTAATATTCAATATGCTCCAATTGACCTGAAAAATAGTTTATATAAAAGTAGGGTGAGTATAATAATATACTCAGTAGAATCCTTCCCTAAGCCTCTTGTTCAAAAGTAAGGAAGTATGCTAAAGCACGGGGAACAACAAGTGAATCTAAATCATCACCTAAACAGGTATACTAACTCCCCAACCTCACCATGGCTACTCTCACAAATTATTGCACAAAATGAGTATATAATATAATAAAGAATATCAAGGGTACCCCACTACCACTTCCCCACTGGTTTTTCGCTTTTCCCCAATGTTGCGCATCCTAAGCATCTCTCTCTAAAAAGGCTTGTCCGCAGACACTTGGGTGAAGCACCACAACATGCACCTCATACAGCACAACCGCAACATCCACGTAACCAAAGTAACCAGGTAGTTTTTTGGAGCCACAAAAACTTGTATAATTTGAAACATACGTCATTCATTATACCTCAAGTAATTAAAACCCATACACTGAGTAAGGATCCTGAATCCATCACAGCCTATACATGTTACACCTATAGTAGTTCATAGGAAACTATATCTAGATTATAAGTGTGTGAATGACCAAAATCCATTACAGCCCTCTACATATATATATGGGGAAAACTAATTGTTGTTACTACCAGCACAAGTAACTACCAAGAGAAGAGAGTAGGGCCAAAGGGGGCAGTCAGGCATCCATCCTCCCACCAGAATGTTAGGGAAAACACACCCTAGGGCTCAGAATCCCCGAAATGTTAGTTTCCCTAACTGGTGGGGTGGAGTATCATATTGAAACAAAAAAAGTATAGAATATAATATATCTCACAACTACACTATGGTCATAAACTATTCTTAGACTCAATTGCAGATAATGTCTCTTGGACTCCTAGATGCCACTGCTAAGACTAGGTATCTTATAAGCACACAACCATTTAAGAAGCTATATTAGATTACTGTATCCCTTTTTATTAGTTTTAATTTATGTTAATTAATTATTTAAACATTAATTAACCATTATCAAGTCATCATTACATTCATTATCATCACACTAAAGTTTCATGCCCTTTAGGAATAATCAAACCAAGTCCACAACTTCTCAGAAATATTACCTCAGTATTGCATCCCAGAAAGCTCCAACCCCATGGTTTAACATCACTTATTCAATAATTTATTAACAACATTATTAATTTACTATATTCACAAGCATTATAGAAAAACATTATAAGTTACTAAACAAAAGGGGGATCTTCCCAGTGAGTAGATGAACTACATGTCGAGTCTTTTCTACCTATAGTAGGAATATAGACCCATCCTACCTCGAGAAGATGAATATAGAAATCACATGGCATACCTCATGCATCATTAACCCTTTTGGAAGGATGGTAAATAATACTAACTGCCTTCAGCAGTGGGGAAAGTAAAGCAGATAAACAACCAACAAGATTTAGCAAACATCCAATCATTCACATCCAACCTATTTCATTATCTTTGTTATCCTCCTCGACACCGACATGCATAAACTGATGTATCTTGACACTCTAGGCATCAGGTACTTCCACAGCCAATGGGCCTCCCTATCCACACACATCACAACAACTATCCAAGATCACACCTCAACACAAACAGCAGGAAAACAACCATCATATCAACTAAGATATTGGACCTCAAATAAGGCATCCAACCTTCAAACATAATGAGATATCAAGGCTCTAAATTACAATGCACTTAGCCTTACAAGAAAGAGGTAAAATCATAACCCTACCATGGATTATATTTTTATCAAATAGTCAATTATTTAATCCATCTATAATTAACCGATTTCTTATTTTTTAGGTTCCAACTATGGGCAACATAAATAGTAAGTTATCACAAATAATTAAACAAGCTTACTACATTAATTTGATTAACATAAAATTACAAAAACAAAAAATAGATTCATTTACATGCCCTTTTATCTTTGAAAATTAATTTAAAATTAATCTCATTTTATATTCTTTACCAATTTACCTCAAGAATGACATGCTAAAAAAATCAAGAATAGATATCACAATATCTAGAGAAACAAGAGGCAATAATATACGATCAATACCAATTAATTTATCCAGTTAAAATATTTTTTACGTCAATTCCATTGTGATCCAGTGGGATGAATCATGTTAATTCTATGATTAAACGTAAATGAATAAAGACACAATTAATCCCTTACCTCAAAAGGTTCTTGACATTCTTTACATGAGAATGGTCCAGACAACTGATCACGATCGCCTCCACCATGACAACTGCATCCACCCGAGGACGTCACGGAACGACTGCACCAACTGACACCTAAGACAAATCCATTAGTAATGTGAATACCACATTCCATAACATGGAAAGGAGAAATTATATAAGAATGATTGAAGAAACAAAATAACAGAGGTAGAACATACTTTCTATCGATGATGGATCGACACTTTTTGATTGCACCAAAATAGGGGGTACACATGCAGGAAGAAGAAACCTCAAGGGGAAATGATCCAAGGGTTAAGGTTCAATCACACCACACCTATGAGAAGGAGGAAAGGTTCGTGCATCCTGCACCAGGGGACACAAAGGTAGAACAAAGTAGGAAGATATATCGTCCCTTTAGAATATTTAATGGAGCAGTGGTTTAAGATACAATGGATTTTCCATTAAAATAGGATCACATTAAACCATGTGGTTTTACCAAGTAAAGGAATCTCGAGCCTTAGGAAAATTAATATAAGAGTTATTGGCTTTGAATTGGCCTTAAATCCCTTAGAACAAGGCCTTGAATGCATTTTTCATCAAAGAAAACACTAAAGGGGAGAAACTATAAGATGCTAGAAACATTGCACACCTACTGATGGTTAGAAACATTGTACACCTACTGATGGCTAAAAACAATATGCACCTACTAATTTCTGGAAACACTATACACCTACCGATACCGATAGTAAAAATGACTCACCACCACCAATAGTACAAATGAATCACTGATGACACTGTTCACATCCGTCTCACTTATGACACTATTCACATCTGTCTCGCCGATGAAATTCTTCACATCTATCTCACCAATGAAACTTTTGACATCTATCTCACCAATGACATTGTTCACATCTGTCTCACTGATGAAAATGTTCACCTTTGTCTTACCAATGACACCGTTCACATTTGTCTCACTGATGACACTGTTCACATCAATCTCACTGATGAAATTTTTTACATATGTCTCACTGATGACATTGTTCAAAAAACTAGAAACATTGTTCACAGAACTAGAAATTTGGAAAAGTGTTAGGGATAAGCCACATTGACCTCCCAAAACACCTCAATCCATAAATTTTTGCAAAGTAATGGACTTGAGAGGTCTGATCCATAATATTCCTTTTTATAAATTCAAGAAAGTTAGTTAATTCATTTAAAGGATGTGTTCTCCAAGCCAAAACACATGCTTAGGCATAGTTTATTTCATAATTCCTTATTAATGATGACTATTAAAATTTATATCATACTTGAAAATTTCACCTTGGTATAGAGACACCCAACTTAGGCCAATGAAGGTAGAGTCTATCAGGTATCTAATGAGAAACCCAGTTGATGTATTTATTTATTTATTTAATGACTTTCATTTATTATTATTGGAATACAACTCTTTTTATATACACTAAATGGATTTTTCTAGACACTGTTGGTGGTGTCCTATTGAGTGTATCTCAAAACCTTCTCCATCCTCCCTTGGTACCTAAGTAGACTTCGTTATTGCCAGTGTAGATAAAGGGAAGCATCTAACTTCTGATGCTTGATTTTCAGTAATAGGATGGACTATGGGAGCAGGGGACCAAGCCTATGATCGTGGTTCTAGTTGTAGTAGATTTTGGTTTTTTCTTATTTTTTGAAAAATGTGGTTTATGTATGATTCCTTATATCCCCTGTACTCATTCTTATATAGCTACATGACATGATCATCATAATTTTGTGTCTATTTATTATTTATCTTTCACTTGTTTTTTATCATATTTGATTATTATGTATTCTGATTCTTGTTTAGTTATCTTTTTGATGATTATGTTTATTTTTCACCATCATGTTACACTTTTAATCATGAGGGAATAGACTCCCCACACACACACCCTAGGCCCCCACTTCAAGTTGGAATCCTCTAGAATTTTGGGATGCATGCTTGATGTCATGTGGCCAACCATCTTAGGGAACCTTTCTTTGGATTATAGGTTGGGATGCTACAAATATTTTCTATGGTTCTTTTAAGATAAAATCTTTCCTTTATATTTGGAAAATATTTATATTTTAATATGTGATTTAAAAACTAAAAGGTAATTTTCTTCAAGATATATTCCAGTGATATTTTAAAGTAAGTTTTCATATATGATCACATCCTTGGATGTTACTTAGGAATTACTAGGGAGTTGATCTAATGATACCATCTTTATTCTATCTATGGATTAATTTTTTGTTATGATGATTAAATAATTATGATTCCTATTTTCTCTTTGATGGGTTAAGTTGTGATGATTTTTTTATGATCTTGTGGAATACATTTGAATGGATTTATGGTTATGTGATAGGTGAGCATGGGATTATATGGGCCTAAAATTAATTAGTTAAATATTAAGGTTCTACTATCTCAAAGGGTACACAAGAGGTTATAAAAATCCATAAAGAGGGTACACAAAAGGTTATCCTGCACTTGAAAGAAAGTAAAAATAGGTTAGTCAAAGACTAAAGTAGGTACATGAGATTTTATTGCAAGCCTTGCATGTTATGAATGTCTTTTTGGGTAGAATTTACATAATATTTATATGATTATGATTATAGAACACTTATTCCACTCTTTTATGACATAATCTTATGCCAATGTTATGTTATTATGGCACATATTATTTGAATCCTTTATGATCCATGTCTTTTAAATTTCATAACGTTTTTTCATGACTTGTGTTTATGATCTAAGAATTACTGTCCATGACTTTGAAATGTTAAGATCATGTTATCATGCCCTTTATGATCATGTTATGATTAAATGATCCTTTATATCTCCCTTGTTTACCATTTTTGAGCATTTATGTTCACCCTTTATTATGTTTTCTTTTCCCTAATATATGAATAAATTTTTTAAGTATGATGTATCTAATAAGGTTTCTATTTGTGAATAAATTAGTGGGAGATGATTTAGATATCTTATGAATAAGTTTTGTATGAATCCAGGTATCCAAAGAAACTAAACCTATAAGATTATGGAATAGATTTTAATATTATTAAATGAATATTAATATATTAATATGACATATCTATGTATAAAAATTGTGGGTCACTTTAGTTGGTATCAGATAAAGGTTTAGTTACCTTTGGAAACTAGGATGATAAAACTTTAGTGTGAACCCTGAGTATAATCCTATGTATAGGAGAACTTCCTAAGTTATAGTAAAGAAAAGAGTGTGGTTTTCTTAGAAAAACATCTCTTTCTCGATACTATAAGTGTAAGTGGGTTTGACACAGATGAATATATGGGTAATTTACTTAAAAGTATTTGGTCGAGCACATATCATCCATAATTCTAGTGCATGGTGAGTGTTCCCTCACAATGCACCTTGTTTGACATTCTTAGGGGATATTCTTATGTTAATTCACATTTTTTTATGAACCATCATGAATGATTTTAATAGATTATGATCATAGATAATCTAGGTTAAACCTAAGGTGTCATATATTGAAAAGAATGTGTCATGATTTAGATACATATAACATATTTCTCTTGATTATGTGGTTTCCCACTATGATTATTGTTTCTCACATTATGCTTTTTTGGTTTTATTCAATGGATAGAGCCTGAAGGAACTATGATAATGTTTAATGTGACTACAAATTAAATGATTTCTATCCTAATTAACCAAATTTTATTAGATATGAAATTTAAAATATCATTTCAATTCATACACAAGTTTCTCAATCCATGAAATGTGCTGAGCTTCCAAATGATAAATATAGGGAACAATGATTTATTGATTCCTTCATGAGACAAAATAGACCTTATTTTAGTGAGTCTGTTGATCCACTAGTTACTAAGTAATATATTAGTATGACTAAAAATATATTTTCAATTATCTAGTGTTTTGAGTATGAAAAATTAATTTTTGTTGTCTATCATTTGGAAGGAGATCCAGATCAATGCTGTAATCACATTAATAACACGAGGAAACATGAATAATTTTACTATACGGAATGGGATTATTTTAGAAGGTTATTTTTCAATAAGTACTTTACTTGTATTATTTATACAAAAATGGATATGGATTTACTTGAGCTATGGAATAAGGATGGTGAATCCATTAATACATTTGAGGAAACTTTTATAGAACTTGTGAGGTACAATTCTGGTATTATCATTGAACCATAATATAAGATTCATTGATTATTCAGTGGCTTAAAACCAATCCTTCGATGGGTTTTTTCCATAAGGGACTCTATTAGTTATGAAGAAATCATTCAGTGTGCTACCAAGGTAGAAATGGATATTTTAGTTACCATCAATATCATGATTTTGGTAAGAAAAGAAATATGGAATTCAAAGTAAATTCTAATAATAAAAATCATATAGGGAAGAAGATCACTACTGGAAAAATGGTTTTTTACGATAGGCCATTTGTGATGGGTTCCCGTCAAAAATGACCCATTGTGGAAAAGGGAGACACAAATATTATTATTTGTGATGGTCCGTTGCAAATATTACTTTTTGCGATGCTCCATCATAAAAAGTTATTATTTTCGATGAGAAGTGTCACCGTCAAAAAAATGTTTCGATGATTTTTTAAAAAACTGTAATTCAACGGGCCGACCACCCATCATAAATAGTTTTTCCATTTTTTTACCTTTTTGTGATAGGCCATCACAATTTGTATTTAAGACGATCCATTGCAAATACTAAAAATAAACCCTTTTGTGATGGGCCCAGCGAAGATAGTTAAAAATAAATAAATAAATAAATAAATAATAATAATAATAATAATAATATAATAATAATAATATAAATTAAATCATAATATTATATTAGTACATTAATATTATTTATAAAATCATAATAATAATAATAATATAAATATAAATAAAATATTAATATTAATATTCCTAAAATAAAATTAATTATAAAATAATTAAATATTATTATACTATTATTATTATTATTAATGAAATGATAATATTAATGTTAGTAATATAATAAAAATTTGATTATTCACAAAAATATAAATATATATTAATTAATAAAATAATAAATATAATAACAGAATTAAATAAATAATAAAAAATGTAATATTCGAGATAGTATAAAAAACATACTATTTAAAACTTTTAATAGTTAATATTCAAAAAAAATACATTCAAATGTTTCATTATAAAATAAAAATATATCACTGAGGGGGAGGGTCATCTGGAGGAGCTAGAGGAGATAGTGGAAGAAACTCAATCCCTAAACTGCGAGTCAGACATCCCATGTACTCCATCTACTCCTACTCCTGCTAATGTCAAAATCAACGCATCTCATCCTGCATCTCCTATTACTGTTGTTCCTTCTGTCATAGGAACTCTTCCTAATACTATTTTTACCACCAACGCATCTGATCCTACTCCCTACACATAGTCTCTATAAAATTACTTTGAGCTCGTAGCTGCTCCTCATACTGTGCATGAGATGATGATGACTCTCTGTGAGCTTCTCTCGATATGGACACCAAGATCACAGAGGTACCATAAAAACCCCTAGGGGTCAATCAAGAGCTGATACCAACAACCTGGCCTTTCTCAAAGGCATACTGGGTCTCCTGCACCCATGTTGCCTCATCAAATCGAGGGGCACTAGTCTGACCATCAGTCTCATCCTGACTCTCAATATGTGTCTGAGATTCCACAACCTCATATAACTCCTTCAATTTCAATTTAAAATTAAATTAGTTAAAATATTATTTATAGTTAAATTTTAAAGTCAAAAAGAAATTATACTGACCATAATTTGACATTGGCGAGCACCTTTAATTTCTCCAGTGGATTGATCACTATGAATCCTTCTATAAACGTCGCACTCTGTAATATCGGGCTATGAAACTACCTATATGAATATAAAATAAAATATTTACATTTAAATTTATATACAATATTTAAAAAAATTTACTTACCATACGATCCCTATGTGTACTGAATGTACGACTACCAGCTTGATGTGTCACCTCCTGTCTCCCTCGATTTTTCTGACCTATTGATGATCTACTCTAAAACTACCTACTCAACCAATGTGTACAAAATCCATCTCAAACCTGAGATGAAATATAATTAGGTCAGTGGACATGAAATGTCTCATCAAACTATGTCACTTCTACTTTCCCCATTGATTTTCTTTTCAAATTCTATAAAAGTTGAGTGCAATGCGGATGTATAGCTCCCTGCCATGCCTTCCAAATAGCCTCATGCATGCTCTCATCAATGGGATACCATAAACTCTAAAAATAATTTATTATATAAAATTATTAATTAAATTAATTTAAAAATAAATATTATTTATTTACATACCAGTCAATGCTCGAACATGCGGTGCTATACATCAACGGGAATCTGATCCCATGACACCCATGTATCAAAAAAATAATTGCACAATATAGCACTCCCATGTCCAATAGATATATGCATAAATTTGTGAAAAAAATAACAATTAATCAATCAATTAAAATATAAATACATTAATGAAAAATGACTAAAAAACACATGTATCCATGCGTGGATCGAACCCAACATGTAGACGTCGCTTGGGGATAGGTCGTGAATCATTAGTTGGGAAAGACCATGCCCCCTTAGAGTGACCCCTGAATCGATAGATGTCTGAGGGTCGGATGATCTGACCTCTGGCTCATCCAAAGGTAGATCAGCCTCCTGTAACAAACGATATATATCCTCGTCCATCTGAAACATGAAATGATTGTTATTAGAAAATATTTGAAAACAACTATTATATACAGATATATGTTCTATATGATTATAACCAGCATTTTACTATGTCAATTTTCATATTCATCCTCATCTGCATAGTTGTCAATGCCAATGTCATCATCTTACTCCTTAGCATCATCAATTTTCATATTAGTTTGAGTTTCTTGATCTCTTGTCATTTAAAATTCAGTTGTAACATCATTAACAGCATTGTCACCATCATCCCCTAATTGTGGGGTGTCATCAATGATATTCATCTCTCTTTATGTAAAATATGTATTTAGAGTAGTCTCTAAAAAAATTCAATTCCTTGCACTTTATTGGAACCACATTCACTTTCAGTAAACATTTTCTCTCGAGATGTAATTTTTATTATGCTCCACCAATCATCCAACTCTCTTGAAGTAGCATAATAATTTGAATAATAAATTTTATGTTCCTGATGAGCCAATAAAAATAGTTCATTTACAGTAATAAAACTTTTATATTTAATATCAATGATTTCATGTATTGTATGAACATGCAAGCCTCTCTCAATATCCAACCACTGACATTTAAATATCATTATTTAATATTGTCCCAGATAACAGAGTTCAATAATTTTTTCCAGAATTCCATAAAATTCAACTTCAGTTTCTCTATGATGAGATCCTCTCTAGAAAACACAACTATTTATTTTTTTTATTTCCCATATGCACGTGTATGAAATCCAAAACCATTCACGACATATGTATTATAATATTTAACCATTTTGGATTGTGGGTTACTCAATACAGACAATCTATTATAAATTTTATCAACATATTGAGATACCAAAAATGTTATACAACAATTATCACTATAAAAAGTATTAAATTGATTTTTTATGTAAAATAAAAAATAATTTATGTTTCCAGTTTTTTAAACCAGTAGGAATTTTTTTGACGACGTTCTTTAAGGGAAGTTTCTGTAATTTGTGGAAACTATTTCTTGATATGATTATCATAAAACCTACAAATAAAATAAGATTAATGTACTTCTATAAAAATTATATAATAAGTGATAGGACCACTCATAGTACAAATGGTTTCATTTCTTCATAGTTGAGCAGAATATATGTATGAGTTCTATGATGTTCATAATCTGAAAGTCATCATTAATGAACTCCACCGAAGCCAAGTTTAGGCTGATTGAAAACTAATAATTGATTTATCATGTCATCATCAAAATTTACCTCATTACAGATCATGTAGTTGTGTTTTGAGGGATATTCAGATTGAAATTAATGAGAGAATAAAAAAGAAATTTCCTCTTGAAAATAAGATTTTTCAATTGAGCCTTCAACTGATGCTTTGTTACATAGTTTTTTTTTTCAATTTCTACATGCATCTCTCAAATTCGTACATCCATAGGAACTATACTGGACCTCCACATTTTTTTCATGATCCAAATGTAATATCAAAGGTTTTATTGAGTCAAAAAAACCTAGTTAGAAGATTTTTTCTAGTTTGCATAAAATTAAAATGACATCTTCTTTCAATTTTTTTACAAATTATAGTCTGTTATCGATGTAAAAAATGTCTCTAAAAAAATATGTTATGCCTGTTAGTGCATCCCAAATCATAAAATTTAACAAACCTCTTAATCCAATTGGTAGAATTCTTTCCATTAAAACATTATAGTCATGACTTTTCAATCTCGTAATAAGTCCATTTCTAACACATCTACCCAAATTGCAAGCATAACCATTTGGAAGTCTCAAATATACAATCCAATGACAAAATAATAAGTGAATCTCTTTGGATAGTGTATAATCTTATTTTGTCTTCATTAACATCTATGATCTGACATTTTCAAACATTTTAAGTTTGCAAATTTGGGAAAGATTTAATCATGCATTTACATTATCTTTAGTATTACCTAGTGTATCTAAAACTGTATGAAATAAATTATCAAAATATTTCTTCTCAATATCCATCACATCCAACATGTGATGGTCCATAAAATTAGACCAATATGAAAAATCCCAAAAAATGCTCAGTTTTATCCAATTATTCTTTTTTTCCAAACCCATCAATTTTTAGTTGGTTTATTATTGGTCCAAATGTGATGGGAGGTAATGAAGAGAAAATTTTATTTTAACTCTGTACATGATATCATTGTTGGAGTCCCATCTTTTTTAACTATTCATTTTCTGAAATAATATTTGTTTCTTATAAAAGTAAGATCGGTTGGAAGAAATCTATGATGACAGTCGAAAAAAATAAGGTTTTTTCCATTGATGAGCATTAACTCTTTGCTACCTCTCATATAGTACAAATATGATTTTAGACCATGTGTACTCTAGCCATATAACATGCCATATGATGGGAAGTCACTAATTGTCCACATCAATGCATATTTCATTTGGAAGTTTTGTTTCGTAGCAACATCATATGTACTGATATCATTACTCTATAGTGAATTTAACTCATCAATCAATTGTTTCAAATAAGCATGAATATTATTTTTTAGATGAACTATAATTAATAAGGTCAAAAAGATATATGGGTCCTTATTCAACATCCATGGATGTAAATTATATGGAGTTATAAATATAGACCAACATGAATACTAACTACCATAAGAACCAAATGGACAGAAACTATCAGTAGAAAGACCCAATCGCACGTTTCGGGTTTCTAAAGAAAAAGACAAATGCACTTGGTCAAAATGTTTCCATGAATCACCATTATAGGGGTGATTTAATCTTTTACATTTTAAATGTTGGTTTTGTGTCATGAAATCAATGATGCTGTGTTTTGAGACATAAATAAACACTGCAATCTGGGTGTGAGTGGGAAATATATCAACTTTTTATAGGAAAAAATTCATACTTTCTTGGTTGCGCTTCTTTATACCTTGATTGTCCACATGTAGGACACGTATCAAATGAATCATTTTCACCATAATATAATATGTAGTCATTTTAACATGCATGAATCTTCTAATAACCAAGTCCTAGATTATGAACCAGCCTATTGCTCTCATATAAATTTATAGGCAACACATTTCCTTCAGGTATCAGTATTTCTAACATAGAGAATATTTGATCAAAATAATTATTTTACATTCTATTATCTAATTTAATATCCATAAATTTAGAAACTACTTCAAACTTGATTATCTTGCAACTAGGATATAAGGCATCCTCAGTGGACCTCAAAAACTCATATAAAGGAGATGGTTCAAACTCAGAAGTTAAATCAATATCATCCTGAGTTTCAATTTGTTGAAAAGACGGAACTACCACATCATGTACTAAATTTTGAAACCCTACTGGATCCAAAACCAAATTATTACTATCTTCTCTAGAACTATGTTCACCATGTTGACACCAAAAAATATAATCGGGTTGAAAACCAAAATGCAATAAATGACTTCCAACATTGTCAAATGTGTCATAATTCCTCATAGAACATTTTTTACAAGGCATTTAATTGTCTATTCTGAAATAAATTTTGGTTGTGATGATTCAAATAATAAGAAATCTTGAACACCCTAAATATATACAATATTTAAACCAAAACCATTTAGATTCCTGCGATGTTTTATCCAAGCACGGTCATCTAATAATGACTTTTTTCAAATTCCTTGTTCCATATTTTTCTAAAAAATGTGAAATAATTAGTTATTTGGTATAATTAGATATAAAATAAACACCAACCAAAAAATAGAATATAATTAAATTATCTTTTATAGAAATTTATAATAATTTATATTATTTTATGGTTATTTATAATATTTTTAAAAATTTATAATAATCTACACTAATTTATAAAAAATTATACTAATTACCACTAATTATTATTAATTATAGGTATTTTTTACTAATTATTTTTAATTACCAGTGACACAATTTCCAATGGATTTGCGGCAGCACTTTTTCCAGATGACTCATCCCCTTGAAACTTTCTACGAATAAAATTAATATGAAAAGTCTACTACAACGTATGAATATCCTTTTTTTATGCACGAGTATGGAGAGTATGGAGGCCTCTCTGTGCTACTCTCTATGCTCATGCATATAAAAATTGATATTTTTATGTCGGAGCATACTTTTTTATAGTTATTTCAATTGAAGAAGTTATAAGGAGATGATTAATCGGGCAAAAGAAACTCTTTTTTCTGACTTCTCACATCCTTGTGATTTTCTTTGACTTAAATCATTATGAAAAATTGTCTCCAACGTATGTCAGAGAAGATTTTTCATACTGATTTCAGTGGGAGAAAGTTGTAAGGATCTGAGGTGTCAATCAAAAGGAATGTCGCCAATCCACTGGAAATTGTAAGAGTTTATCAATGTACTCGAATTTATTCCAATTTATTACCAATTAATTCAAATTATTACTAATTATTCCAAATTATTACTAATTGTCACTAATTATTCCTAATTGTTACTAATTTATCCTAATTTTTACTAATTGTTACTAATTCTTACTAATTCTTACTAATTGTTACTAATTGTAACTAATTGTTACTAATTATTACTAATTGTTACTAATTAATCCTAATTAATCCTAATTATTACAAATTAATCCAAATTATTACTAATTATTTCTAATTATTACAAATTATTCCTAATTATTACTATTTATTCTTAATTATTACTAATTAAACCTAATTATTACTAATTATTACTAATTAATCCTAATTATTATTAATTAATCATAAGTATTACTAATTATTACTAATAATTAATAATTAATCCTAATTATTACAAATCAATTCTAATTATTACTAATTATCACTAATTATTACTAATTATTACTAGTTAATCCTAATTATTACTAATTATTACTAATTATTACAATTTTTTACTCATTATAACTAATTATTACAAATTATTAGTAATTATTGATAATCATTACTAATAAACCCTAATTATTTAAAATTAATCATAATTCTTACTAATTAAACCTAATTATTGATAATTATTACTAACTATTACCGAATATTCCTAGTTATTATAAATTATTTCTAATTATAATAAATTATTTCTAATTATTACAAATTATTTCAAATTATTACAAATTATTACTAATTATTACTAATTATTTCTAATTATTACTAATTATTACAATTTATTACTAATTATTACAATATATTACTAATTATTACAAATTATTACAAATTATTACATATTATTAAAAATTATTTCAAATTATTACAAATTATTACAAATTATTACAAATTATTAATAATTATTACAATTTATTACTAATTATTAAAATTTATTACTAATTATTATAATTTAATACTAATTATTACCATTTATTACTAATTATTACCATTTATTTCTAATTATTACCATTTATTACTAATTATTACTAATTATTATATTTTATTACTAATTAATACTAATTAATACAAATTAACACAAATTATTACAAATTATTAAGAATTATTTCAAATTATTACAATTTATTACAAATTATTACAGTTTATTACAAATTATTACAGTTTAGTACTAATTATTACATTTTATTACTAATTATTTCAAATTATTACTAATTATTACTAATTATTACCAATTATTACAAATTATTTATAATTATTTCAAATTATTTTTAATTATTTCTAATTATTACATATTTTTTTTAATTATTACTAATTATTTCTAATTATTACTAATTATTACAATTTATTACTAATTATTACCATTTATTATTAATTGTTACTAATTAATACTAATTAATACTAATTGTAACTAATTATTAAAAAGTATTACTAATTATTACAATTTATTACTAATTATTACTATTTATTAATAATTATTACAATTTATTACATATTATTACTAGTTATTACAAATTTTTACTAATTTTTACAAAATATTTCTAATTATTACAAATTATTACTAGTTATTACAAATTATTTCTAATTATTACTAATTATTTCTAATTATTTCTAATTATTTCTAATTATTTCTAATTATTACTAATTATTACAATTTATTACTAATTATTACAATCTATTACTAATTATTAGAAATTATTAAAAATTATTACAAATTATTATTAATTATTACAAATCATTTCAAATTATTACAATTTATTACTAATTATTACAAATTATTACAAATTATTACAAATTATTACAAATTATTACAAATTATTACAAAATATTAGAAATTATTACTAATTATTACAAATTAATTACAAATTATTACAAATTATTACAAATTATTTCTAATTTTTACAAATCATTTCTAATTATTAAAAATTATTTCTAATTATTACTAATTATTACAATTCATTACTAATTATTACAATTCATTACTAATTATTACAATTCATTACTAATTATTACAATTTATTACTAATTATTACAATTTATTACTAATTATTACAAATTATTACTAATTGTTACAAATTGTTACAAATTATTACAAATTATTACTAGTTATTACTAATTATTACAATTTATTACTAATTATTATAATTTATTACTAATTATTACAATTTATTACAAATTGTTACAAATTATTACAAATCATTACTAATTATTGCAAATTATTACTAATTATTTTAAATTATTACTAATTATTTCAATTTATTACTAATTATTTCAATTTATTACAAATTATTACAAATTATTATAAATTATTGCAAATTATTACTAATTATTACTAATTATTACAAATTAATTACAAATTATTACAAATTATTTCTAATTTTTACAAATTATTTCTAATTGTTAAAAATTATTTCTAATTATTACTAATTATTACAATTCATTGCTAATTATTACAATTCATTACTAATTATTACAATTTATTACTAATTATTTCAATTTATTACTAATTATTACAAATTATTACTAATTGTTACAAATTGTTACAAATTATTACAAATTATTACTAGTTATTACTAATTATTACAATTTATTCTAATTATTATAATTTATTACTAATTATTATAGTTTATTACAAATTGTTACAAATTATTACAAATCATTACTAATTATTGCAAATTATTACTAATTATTTTAAATTACTACTAATTATTTCAATTTATTACTAATTATTTTAATTTATTACTAATTATTTCAATTTATTACTAATTATTACAATTTATTACTAATTATTACAATTTATTACTAATTATTACAATTTATTACTAATTATTTATAATTATTTATAATTAACACTTATACATAATTATTCATAAAAATAAATAGTAAAAAAACAAATATCTAATTCTAATTTAATTTAATTGCATCTAACTAACAAAAATTATAAATAAATAAAATAAAAATAAATTAACTAAACAATAAAAAAATAGATAAATACATTTAAACGGAATCTTTCGGAGTATGAATGTCGCGAATGATGCTCTGATTTAAAAGTTTAAACTTTGAAAAATTTTAGAAGAAAATTTTTCAGAAAACATAAAGAGAGAAGTTGAGAAAGAAGTAGAATGAGAAGGAAAATGGATAAGGGTATATATAAGTTAGATTATTTATGATGGACTTATTTGCGACAGGACCCGTCGCAAATGCCCACTGCCTGAATTAATTGTTGTTGGTTGAAAAAAAACTATTTGTGACGGGTCCCGTCACAAATGGGTACCTATCGACATACTATTTGCGTCGGGCGAAGTATCCCATTGCAAATACTAAAAACCACTGATGGACATTTACGAGGGGAATAGGGAACTCGTCGCAAATGCCCTTCCCATGATTTGGTGCGTATTTCGTGCCAAACCTTTTGCGACGGGTTCTTACCCACCCGTCATAAATGCTTATTATTTACGACGAGACAATGGGACCGCCGTAAATAACTCATCGCAAATGACCATTTTCCTGTAGTGGATGATCCTTCCATTATATTCAATGTTTGGAAGGAGATATGGATGGAAATTTCTTAAAGGGAATAGTAAATGATTTAAGTGTAGAAAGGAAGGACATTGAGCATTCTAATGTTGAAATGATGGAAAGAAGATAGCTAATTATGGAGAAAATGCACCACTGAATGCACCACCCACACTCTAATGTTTCAAATGAAAGGCATATGGGTGTTATCTGAACCATTTTCAAAATAGGAAGGTTAGCTATGATGATAGACATTAGTATCCTATTAATATTAGGGATAAAGGGAAATATCATTTAATCACTAAAACTGATGTTGGGTATGATAATGAAGTGGTGAAGGTACACTTACCATATACTCTAGAACTGCTAATATCTTATTTGATTTTGGATCTACCCACTCTTTTATATCTATAGAATTTACTAAGGGTATCATAATACCACCCAAATTATTATATATTGAACTTGAAATGAAAATTCCTAGTGGTATAATGATCACATATCAAGTCTATGATTCTTCTCAGATTGATGTTTGTAGAAATATACTTCCAACAAATACTGTTATTATTTCTCTAGTTGAATTTTATGTTATCTTAGACATGGGTTGACTTTCCTTACATAAATCCTACATCAATTTCAGAGGAAGGGAAGTCATGTTTTATATTTTGAAATAAAATAGGTTTGTTTATCAGTGTTATTACAAGAATGAACTTTTGATGGAAATTACATCCATTTAATGGGTCTTGATTCATATTCAAAAGGAATGTTTCTCATATGGTTGGGTAGAAACTCAAAATCAATGAAATGTCTATTTATGGAATTTATTTTTTTATTTTTCTATAATAATTTCCTAGACATCCTCTAAATAGTGAATTTGAGTTTTCAATAGATCCCATACCTTGTGCAACATCTATTTCAAAGACTTCATATAGAATAGAACCGATTGAGTTATAGGAAATGAAGAAGTAACTCTAGAAGAATATTGATAAGGGATTCATTCGGCAAAGTAAATCTCCTTAGGGTTCACTTATACTTGTTTTTAAGAATAAATATGAATCAATGTGACTATGCATTGATTATCGGAGACTTAACATGATCAGAATCAAGAATAATTATCCTCTTCCCCGTATTTATGACTTGTTTGATCAACATCATGAAGATCAATAATTTTCCAACATTGAAATTCATTATGGAAATCATCAATTGATGGTTATGAAAGAGGATATACCCATGATATCAATTAGTATGAGGCATGGAAACTGTTGAAGTTGGTGGCCTAGAACCAACTACTTTGTACTTTATTCATTAATAAATACCTTATCACATCTTGATTATTCTTCTGCGTGACAATGCATGTGATAATGTCCTAAGGATAGTTGTTGCATTAAAGGGTAATAGAGGATCCCTACTATGATGAGAACCCAGAAGTGCCATAAAACTGTTCTTGAATATATGTTCTATGGCCGGATAATGTTATTTTAGGGACACAAATAATACAGGCCATTAGGGGTGAGGACTCATAAAACATTGAGGCACCTTCTCATGGTGTGCACCCTTGGTAATATCCAGGAGGATATTATGAGAACAATACCCACCAGTAGGAAATCAACATTTCATAGTGTCATTGGATGTTCCTATCTGTGGACATGTGTATTGGTCCTTAGACTTTAATATTATTATTAATGGGTATTACAAATCTCACACTTAGATGTATTAACAAAATTGTGATGACACACTACTCGCAGTAAGGTAGGATATATTGGGAGCGTCACGAGTAATGCTGCATTAATAGATAATGTGAGAAAGGATTTGTCCCTTCTTTTCCATAATAGAAGTAGATATTTAAGGTACTTTGATGGAATTGATATATCCTAAATAAATCCATGTCCATGGTGAGGAATGGGCAAGTTCAATTTTAGGAATTCAAAGAAATAATAATCAAACACATGGGTTAATGGAACCAGCATGCAATCCACTTGATTCGAGATATCGAGACAAAGGGATTACATTACATGGTAAGCGTTCCTAGGAGTTGACACATCATTGAGGCATTAACTTCTCTATCTATGGGTGCATTGGTGTGTTGCTAGATTCTAACCTTTTACTTTAGGCAGGCTCTACCTAATGCCACAGAGAAAGAGGCCTAGAGGGTCACACACTAAGTATGTCCAAGTATCTCGGTTAAATATTAATTTTACAAGTTGACTAAATACTATTCCCGATTTTGGTTTAATAATTATTCAAGGATTCTTGATTGCATTTATTTTGACACTAGTTATTTGAGAGAATATATTGTAGGTGAAATAATATATTTATTAGTGAGTAATGCAGTGATATTTATTTGAGAAATAAATATCCATTATTCAAGGTCTAATAAACGTGGTGGAGGAAATAAAGAGAATGGAAAAACAAAAGTACATGTCATGTATATTAATATACACACCATGTATTTTTTATCTGGGAATTTATGAGAAATAATATTATTTATTTAATTAAATAATATTAAGGGTAATTTGCTTTGTGCATGTCAAGTAATAATAATAGTCAACTGTTATTATTATACATGGGGTATTACTAAGAATTCAATGAAATGAATAAATTCTTTCAGGTAATTAATTCATTTTATTATTCTAAGTAATTAAGATCCCAATTATATAATTCTCATTAGCCTAGCCACTGTGAAGGGTTGTGCACAATGGATCTAGAGAAATCTCTCAATCCAAGAGAGAATTCGTTTCTTCCAAGAAAGCTCTCATGCTACGAGAGAGAGATCTTTCTCCACCGGATCTAGATGATCGAAGGCGGACATCTCAAGAGAAGGCCCTTCCACGCTAGCACCTGGAGATCCCTTCAGTGACGTCCAGAGATACGTAGAGCACATGTGGATCACTGATAGAGGAATCCTACACTTGGATTTTATGACGCAATGATGGGTCACATTGGATCATGACCAGAAACGTCAACAGAGAGAGAATTCCATCAAGGTAATTCTAGTCTTTTAATTAAATTAATTATAACCAACATATGATGATCCTCTCTATGGTTATGTGACTCCCTTATTTTCTTTAATTATTCATTCTATTCTAAAGATCCGACATTTTATTATCGCAACGTATCTCATATTAAGCATCATTAATGGAAAAAAATTAAGTTGGGTACACCCACCAACGTGCTTCCACTACGCTTGGAACCTACAAGTGGTATTAGAGCAGTCATATCATTGATTATAATTATTTAATTTTTCATTGGTGATTTACACATTGAATAATTTAGTTGTTTCAATTAAAGTTAATCGTTCTTTTAATATAAATCTCAAGATCAATTCCTCCTCTTTTGTTTATCATTCACCTTACAGAAATGTTTTTTTCTTTTAATTTTGATTAAAATAAAACAGAGGATCTCATCCGGAGGTGCCAAAGCTTCCTGGCCATACAACATCAGAATACACAGCATGTATTCGGTAGTACACAATGTGTAGTATAGGTTCCATGCACAGGGATGGTCCACCAAACTAGGCCGTGTTATTGGACCATATCTAAGTCTTTAAGACTCCGTGTGTTGACCAGGAACAGGTGGCACACAGTTTTCAGATTACATATTGTGTGGCCCACTGAACACGGTGTGTAGTCCCTTCGGGTTAGGGTTGAACCATGTACCCCGTACATGGGTTTCCCGGTTGGAAATCGTGTAATGAAGATACTATATGGCATGTTCCCCACTAAACATGTTGTGTACTCTGAATATTTCTGAAGTACATCTACACACCATGTCCTCGGGCATGTACTTTGGATAGACGGTGAACAAAAGTACACGCCATGTAGTCATAACTACATGTCATGTACTCATCCAAATTACGCATACTTATTAAAATTTATTATTATATTATAAAAACCCATGATATGTGTACCATAGTGTAGGCATAAAGCTGAGGCACAACACATGATTAGTGTTTTATATATATGTGTTTAATTTAACATATGTGTAATGTTCACTTCTACTCATTAGGTAGTTATGAATAGGAATTTACTGGGTTTCCTCCAAGGTAAAGTTACATAAAAATATAATTTTAAATTAATTTATTTGTTTAAAATTATGATGGATGAGAATCTTAAGGAAATTTAGAAAAGGGTTTAAGATAAAATAATTGATTAATTAAAGATAATTAATTGATTCGAGCGTGATTTATCTTAAACAGTAACGATTAATGAATTAAATTCTAGTTTTATTTATGCATAAATATAGTTGCATGTAGGGATGATCATGAGCTAAAACAAGACCTTTGTATGTGAATAGTTTATTTTAATTTATTTATTTAATTTAAATTTTTTGGTCTATGATCCTTCTTCTCATTAATATGTAGGTCATGTGTGCCCACAGTTTCTTTTATGTAAGACCCCATTTTACTCCTCACTTGTAAGTGAGATAAAAGAATATGTAATGGATGGATCTCCTAAGCAAGTGGAGGCAACTCAAGTTAGGATCCAAGGTGAAACCAATCCAAGGGGATAAAAAGGTTGACAGGTGGAAAGCTTTAAACACAAACCCAAAAGGTTCAAGGTGTTTCTCCCCTAGGTCTTGGGTTAGTTTATCAACCGCTAGATAAACTAACCAATAGAACAAGCTTGTGATCATAACTTTTATTTTATTTTTGTCAGTTTCATGGTTTATTTATTGTGGGTGTGTGGTCACGATCACACAGTTAATAAATTAAACAAGCATGAAAGATAGAACTAAAATAAGACCAGATTATGCCTAAATATTATCTTAGACATGGTTAGTCACTTAAGTATATCCCACTGAATATTAACAAGCATGTAATAAAATATAATAAAATGGAAATTTACGTATAATGATAAAATCCCTTAAAGAAATATTAAGTCAGTATAGCCTTCCATAATCTTGGTTAGAATCGAACCATAGTTCAAAGTGCTTGACCAACCCTAGTTGGGGTGATTTCAATTATCAGGGAATTGTAATTCAAGTTTTTGGGTTGACTTGACTTGGCTCACATCAAGGGTTGACTGCCACAGTAGGACTTGGTGTGAACAAGAGGCAAAGGTTGTGGAAATCCAAAATAAAAGGGTTATAGAATTGGGAAGTCTACTTAGCAGATCAAGGAGCTGTGAGTTAATGCAGTTGGAATTTGGAATGCCTACCTAAAACCCTTCAAGTTGCTTGACCAGCCCTAGTTTGGGTAATGTGAAGGGAAATATGGATCTCTTCCACTAGAATATTCAGAAAAAATAATATTCTTAAGTCAATAGTGAGGGCTATTGGATTTTGATAAAATAGTGGGAGACTAATAAGTATTAATTTATTTATTTATCTCATTTTTTATCATAATAAAGTATTAAACCTTTGGTCATATTAATTTGTAAAAATGACAAAAAAATGACTTCAAATATATCATTGTGAACCATACTCAAGAATAAAAACCTTCTCACTTGCACCAATTTCCAGGAATGGTAGAGGCGTTTACACGTCATCCTTCGCTTTGAGAGGAAATTGTATATACTAGAAGAGCTTGTTCCAGTTGCGCCTAGAAAAGAAGATAGTGATGAGGAACTATCTCTCTATATGAAACATATGGATGATGTCATAGATATCCAATGTTTCATGATATCAGCCATGTCTAATGAGCTCTTGAAGCAATATGAAAACATGGATGTGTATAGCATGATGTCTCACCATAAGGATATCTACCAAGAGAAGGTGAGATAGGAGAGATATGAGATCTCCAACGCTTTTTTTACAACTATGCTTGGAGATTCTACGCCAGCTGGGCTTCATGTAGTCAAGATTATTGGCTACATTGAATTCCTAGACATCTTAAGGATCAAGTTCCCAGATGAGTTGCGTACAGATCTCATCCTATCATTACTTCCCAATACCTTCTCTATCTTTATTGTCAATTATAACATGAGAAATAATGAGAAGAGTATATCGGAACTTCTGAACTTAATTCTCCAGGTAGATAAGGACATGGGGCATGACAAATCCACAGTTCTTATGGTGAATAAGAAAAGAAAGGACAAGTAAAAGGGTCCAAGGACTTATAAATAGTCTGAAGCCCTCAAGCATTGTCCCTCCAAGAAGGGGAAGATCTAGAGGCAGGTAAATAAATGAGAGGTGTTATGTTTTTCATGTGGCAAGCAAGGCCACTGGAAGAGGAACTGCACCCAGAAGCATAGGGATGTTAAAGGTGTGTTTGTTATCTAATGTAATCTTTCTATTTATATACATTGGGTATTAGATAGAGCTTTTGGGGCTCACATCTATATTCAAATACAGTAACCAAGTAGATTTAGAAATATTTCCAGAGGAAGGGTGGATCTTTGAGCTTCTAATGGTGTGAGGCTGGTTGTGTTAGCCATTGGCGATTACCACCTCTCATTTCTAACTGGGATGATTTTGGTTTTACATAACTGATATTATGTTCCTAGTGTTACCAAAAACATATTTTATGTATCATGTTTGGATATGGATGGATTTATTTTCAAGTTTGGAAATAAGGATTAATTCTTTTATAAGAAAAATGTATGTTATGGTATGGTGTATTTAAATAATGGTTTGTATGTATTAAATTATGAAAACCAAGTGTTGGCAATCGATAATGAAACAAACTCACATGACTCATACATCACCCAGTTGTGGCATCACCCTTTCGGCCATGTAAATGATAAGTGCTTAGCAAGGCTCTGCCAAAATGTCTATTTAGACTCTACTAAGCTAAAACCACTTGATAGATGTCATGCTTGTTTACAAGGTAAAATGACCAAGCCGCCTTTCAGTGGACAGGGTGAAAGGGCCACAAATCTTCTAGTATTGGTGCACACTGATGTGTGTGGACCATTCCCAGTAGAAGCTAGAGGTGGATATTCTTACTTCATTACTTTTACAGATGATTTGAGTAGATATGGATATGTCTACTTAATGAGTTATAAGTTAGAATCCTAAGAGAAATTTAAGGAATTCAATAATGAAGTAGATAAACACCTTGGTAAGAAGATAAAGAAGCTTCGATCAGATCGAGGTAGAGAATATCTGAACCAAGAGTTCATCGATCTTCTAGGGGAGGTTGGGATTCTATCTCAACTCACTCCTCTTTATACACCATAGTGGAATGGTGTTATTGAAATTAGGAACCACACCTTTTTGTACATTATGAGGTCGATGATGAGTCATATAGATCTTCTATTATCCTTTTTTGGATATACATTACAAACTGAAGCATACACATTAAACTGAGTACCAACTAAGGCGAAAAGTGGAATTTTCTCCGAGTTATGGAATGGAAATAAACCCATTTTGTCGTATACAAGTGTATGGGGATGCAAGGTGTTTGTTAAGGCCTATCAAGAAACAAACTAGAACCCCAAGGCATGAGGTGTATCTTTATAGGATATCCCAAGGAAACGAAAGGATATTACCTATATAACCCTTCAAACAAGAAAGTGACTATCATTAGACAATCCATCTTTATTGAGAGGGATAATATCATCAAAAGGGATAGTGGGATCAAGATTGACTTTGACAAAGTTGATTCTCAAGAAACACAGGAGTTGGTATAGTAACAAGTTCTATAGGTCCCCATGGAAGAGGTTCTAGAAACACAAGTACTGTGTAGGAGCTCAAGAGAGGTAAGGGAACCAAAGAGATTTGGTTTCCTAATCACCAAGAATGGTGAATCATTATTGTTGGACAATGATGAACCTCTCTTCTAAAAGGAAGTAGTAGAAAGCTCAAAAGATGTAAGATGGCTAAAAGCTATGAATTCTGAGATGGATTCCGTATATTAGAACCAAGTCTGGGTTTTAGTTGATGAGCTAGTTAACCTAAATCCTGTTGGATGCAAATGGGTATTCAAGAGAGAATTGGACATGGAAGGTCAAGTTAGAACCTATAAAGCAAGGCTAGTGGCTAAAGGATTCTCACAACATCAAGGAATTGATTATTATGAAACCTTCTCACCAGTTTACATGTTTAAATCCATAAGAATAATACTTGCCATAGCAGCTTACCATGACTATAAGATTTGGAAGATGGATGTAAAAACAACATTCCTTAACGGGAACCTTCAGGAAGATGTATACATGAAACAACCACAAGGTTTTGTGATACCAGGTGAAGCCAAATTGATTTTCAAGTTGCAGAAATCCATTTGTGGAATAAAGCAAGCATCCAGGTCATGAAACATCTGATTTTATGAAGCCATAAAAGAATTTTGTTTCATTAAGAACGAATGTGATCCATGTGTTTATAAGTATTTTAATGGGAATCCATTCGTTTTCCTAGTAGTATATGTTGACAACATATTGCTTATTGGAAATGATGTACCAGTCTTATAGTCAGTTAATTACTGGTTGAACAAGTGTTTCTCCATGAGGGACTTAGGTGAAGCATCCTAAATTCTAGGGACCAAGATCATTCGTGATATATCCAAGAGGCATCTTGGACTAAGTCAGGGTATATACATTGACCAGATACTAAAGAGATTTAGTATGGAACAATCAAAGAGGGGATTGGTTTCGGTGTCACATTGGCTACATCTTTCTAATAAAATGTGTTCTCAGACACAACAAGAGAAAGATAGAATGAGTAATATCCCATAAGATTCGACTATAGGATCCATCATGTATTCCATGTTATGTACCAGGCTTGATGTTGCTTATGCACTGATCATTGAAGGCAGATATCAAGCAGTTCTAGAAGAAAAACATTGGAAAACTTTTAAGACTATTATTAGGCATCTAATAAGAACTAAGGATATGTTCCTGGTGTATGGAGGAGATGAGGAGCTTGTCATCGGAGGGTATGATGATACTGGTTTTCAAACAAATCAGAATGATATGAAGTAACAATTTGGATATTTTTTCTATCTCAATAGAGGAGTTGCGAGCTAGAAGAGTTCAAAAAAACTAGTTGTCACTGATTCTACAGTAGAGTCCAAATATATAGCATCTTCTGATGCAGCTAAGGATATTTGTTTCATTAAAGGGTCATAGAGGATCCCTACTATGATGAGAACCCAAAAATTCATAACATTGTACTTTAATATATGTTCTATAGCTAGATGGTGTTATTTAAGGGACACAAATAATACAGTCCATTAGGGGTGAGGACTCATAAAACTTTGAGTCACCTTCTCATGGTGTGTTTCTTTGGTAATATCTAGGAGGATATTATGAGAATGAGACCCACCAATAGGAAATCCAAATTTCATAGTGTCATTGGATATTCCTATCTACAGACATTTGTATTAGTCCTTAGAATTTAAGATTATTATTAATGGGTATTACAACTTGCGCACTTAGATGTATCGATGAAAACATTGATGACACACTGCTCGCAGAGAGGTAGGATATGTTGGGTGTGTCACAAGTAATGTTGTATTAATATATAATGTGAGAAAGGATTTTTCGCTTTTGTTCCATAATGGAAGTAGATATTTTAGGCCCTTTGATGGAATTGATATAGCCTAAATAAATCCATGGCCATGGTGAGGAATAAGAAAGTTTAATTCTAGGAATTCCAAGAAATAATAATCAAACACATGGGTTTATTGAACCAGCATGAAACTCGCTTGATTCAAGATATCGAGACAAAGGGATTACATTATATCGTAAGCATTCATAGTATATGATACTTCATTGCGGCATTAACTTCTTTCTCTATGGGTTCCTTGGCATGTTTTTAGATGCTAACCTTGGACATTAGGCAGGCTCTACCTAATTCCACTGAGAAAGAGGCCTAGAGGATCACACACTAAGTGTGTCCAAGTATCTTAGTTAAATATTAATTTAACAAGTTGAATAAATATTATTCCCGATTTTGGTTTAAGAATTATTCAAGGATGCCTGATTGCATTTATTTCAACACTAGTTATTCAAGAGAATATATTGTGTGAAAAATAATATATTTATTAGTGATTAATGTAGTGATATTTATTTGAGAAATAAATAGTCATTATTCAATTTTAAATAAATGTGGTGGAGGAAATAAAGAGAATGGAAAAAACAAAAGTACACACCATGTATATTAATATACATGCCATGTATTTTTTTCTGGGAATTTATGAGAAATAATATTATTTATTTAATTAAATAATATTAGGTGTAATTCGCTCAGAACATGTCAAGTAATAATAATATTCAACTGTTATTATTAGACATAGGTTATTACTAAGAATTAAATAAAATGAATAAATGATTTCGGGTAATTAATTCATTTTATTATTCTAAGTAATTAAGATCCCAATTATATAATTCTCATTAGCCTAACCATTTTGAAGGGTTGTGCACACTGGATCTAGATAAATCTCTAAAGCTAAGATATAATTATTTTTTTATAATAATGCTCTCAAGATACGAGAGAGATATCCTTCTCCACTGAATCAAAGCGATCAAGGCGAACATCACAATTGAAGGCTCTTCCGTGCTAACACCCGTATATCCCTTCAGCAAAATCCAGCGATACGTGGAGCATGTGTGGATCACCGATAGAGAAATGTTAAACTTTGATTATACGACGAAATTATGGATCACATCATATCGTGATCGGAAACAAAATGTTGAGAGAATTTCATCAAGGTAATTCTTGTCTTTTAATTAAATTAATTATAACCAACATATGATGATCCTCTCTATGGTTCTAGGACTCCCTTCTTTTCTTTTATTATTTGTTATATTCTAAAGATCTGGTGTTTTATTATCGTGATGGATGTTGGATTAAACGTCGTTAATGGGAAAAAAAATTAAGTTGGGTACACCCACCATCGCGCTTCCGCTGCCCTTCCACTATGCTCAGAACCTAAAGACACTATGAATTTATAGTGATACCATGTGGTTTTAATAATACCCTGTTATTTCATGGATTTAATGGATAGAGTCTTTAGATATTTCCTTGATCATTTTTTGAAGACTTTATATATGACATTCTTATATATTTAAGGAGCTAGGGAGAGTATGATGATAACTTGAGGATTGTTCTGAAGACCCTAAGTAATGAGAAAATGTATGAAAAATCTACCAAGTGTAGATTTTATCTATAGATTGTTTCAATTTTTGGTCATATAATATCAAGTGAGGGTATATCAATGGATCCATTAAAGATGGAATTTAGTGAATGTTAGAACAAACCAACCATTGTGACTGAGATCCATAGTTTTCTTGGTTTTGATAGATATTATTGATTCTTTATGGAGAATTTCTCATGGGTGTCGAATCCACTCACCAAGTTAACTCATAAAAGATCAAGGTTCCTTTAGAAAAATTAATATGAGTAAAATTTAAAGTAATTAAATATAAGGTTATTCGTAACACCTGTGATTACATTACTCTATAGTGGATAAAGTTGTGTGATCTATAATGATGCATCAAAGGAGGGATTGAGATGAATCCTCATTAAAAATGATATGGCTATAACTTATGCCTCAAGATAATTGAAGGTTCCTGAGAAAAATTCCCCAAATCATGATTTAGAGTTTGTTGTGGTTATTTTTTCATTAAATATAGGTAGGAACTATCTTTCCATAGAGTGGTGTGATACATGTATTGATAATAAAATTTTAAAGTATATATTATCTCTAGAAGAGATGAAAATTCACCAAAGAAGATGGTTGGAATTGATCAAATATCATGAATTCTTAATATATTACCACCTTAGGAAAGCAAACAGGGTGGAATATGCTATTATTTCAAATGATCATACTAGACTATCTATGATTACAATCACAAAAGATCAAATATTTTTCGATTTTCAAAGGATGGATATGGAATGTTTGATGGAATGGGAGAAATATTATCTTTCTCATATAAGTGTCCAATGATATATCCAAGTGAAGTTCACAAAGGTAAAAAAGGAAAGATGTAGAGTTGTAAAATTAGATAATAAATGTTCCTGGTTTTATCCTTGATTATGATGGAATGATAAGGTTCAAGAACTGCTTATGTGTCTCATCAATACCAGAATTGAAGGAGCTATTTAATGATGCTCATAGTTCAACATTCTCTATTCATAATATAATTATAAAGATATTTAGAGATATGAAAGAGTGTTTATGGGTGTACAAAATAAGGGGAGATATTTTAGAGTATGTATCTTGTTACTTGGTATATCAGCAGGTTAAGGCTGAGTGGAATAATTTTAAGGGTATGTGAAACCATTACCCATACCAAAATGAAAATGGTAAAATATCATGATGGATTTTATCGTCAGACCCCCCAAAATGTTTTAAGGCCATAATTCTATTTGGGTTGTATTGGATTACATTATAAAATCATCATACTTCTTTGAAATTATAGAATATTTATCTCTTGATAATATTTCTATAATATATATTAAATAAGCGATAAGGTTTCATAGAGTACCACATTCTATTTTCTATGATTGGGATCCATGGATTACCTTGAAGTTTTAGTGAATTATTCAGTAGGATTTAGACACAGAGTTGAGTTTTAATACTACTTAAAATCCTCATAAAAATTTCCAGTTAGGGATAAAAATTCAAACCCTAGAGGAAATTCTGAGATCTTTATTTATGGAATTAAAAGGTGTTTGGGATCAACAACTTTCTATAGTAAAGTTTTTTTACAATAATATATTTCACTCAAGAATTTAGATAGATATTTACGAATCCATTAATGGAAATAAGAGTATAAATACAACATTTTTGGATAAATTTGGAAAATTGAATCTATTAGGACCTGGGCTAGTTGAGTAAATGGTAGAGAAAGTTAGATCCATTCAACAGTAGATAAAGGTGGGTTATATTGAATAGAAAAGTTATGTTGACAATCATTAGTGAAATCTAAAATCTGAAGTTGGTCAGAAGGTATTCCTCTGAATTTTATATGGAATAATTTTATAATATTTGAAAAGAAGTTAAATATGAGCCCTAGGTATATTGGCCCCTTTGAGATTCTTGATCGAGTAGGGTTGGTGGATTATCTCTTGTAACTTCCATCAAACCTCTCTAAAGTTCATAATGTGTCCCATGAATCTCTATTGATGAAATACATACCTGATTCATCACATGTACTAAGATCATAATTAGTACTAATGAATCATGATATTTCCTATTAAGAACAAACATTATAAATCTTGGATCGTAGATATAAATTTCTACAGTACATGACTACTCACATGGTTAAAGTTCTCCAGAGAAATCTGAAATTCAAAGAAGCTACATGGGAATCCAAGGATGTGATAAAACTGATATTTCCTCATTTTTTATATTGGAGTGATGTAATTTTAGGGGTAAAATTAATTTCAAGGGGGGTGGGGTAAAATATAACGCCCTGATATTTTATTATATTTTTACCTTTAAATATATTTAATTTATTTGATATCTTATGATACACACAACCCTGAGTCTAAATGAACCATAATATAGTATACCATTATAACCTTGCTATTAAATTAGTGGAGTGAATATGAATAACCAGGTTTTGAAAAAAAAAATTATAATGTTAAAGAATATATATTGATAAATAAGAACTAAATTTTTAGTAAAATCATTATATGCTTTAAAAATATTTTTTTCTTAAAAATGTGTTTTATTTGTTTTTATTAGAAAATAAGAAAACTAATTATCCCACTTTAAAAAATATATTAGAAAAAATGAATTTTTTTTTTGAAATCATATTATCAAAATTAACTTAGGGTAAAATTTTGTGATTTTCTTAAGTGAATTACATTTTTCAATGAATATTAAAACATATAGATTTTTCAAATAATGTAATTTATTTTCATTAAATAAGTTAATTTAAAACTCCCTTTACATTTTGGATTTGGTATTAAATTGAAATATTATTCATTTTATTTATAATAATATAATTAAATCCAATTTAATTATTATGATTCATTATTTTAATATAAGTTAATTTTTATGCTTAAAAACACATTTTTCTAAAAAATGTTTTTCATTACATTTTATGAATTTATACTAAAATTGATTTATAAAATATATAGATATTGAATATTGAAAAATAGATACCATATTTTGAATCAATATGTTTGAATTTTGTAGGTATATCCATTTTTTTTCTTTTGAATATTAATCATGGTAAATATTTGTCACCTCAATAAGGGTAAAATAGGTAAAATAGGGTTAAAACTCTGATATAAGGTCTCAAAATAAACTCAAAACTTGACTTTATTTAATTTTATTTAATATATTTGACCAAATTTATCATAAATAATAATATATATAATGTTGGTTCCATTTTCCCTTGATGATGAAATTTATATTATTTTAAGTAACGAAAATTCAAAAATGTCACTTTCTTAAATTTAATATCTATAAATGTTTTTGCATATAGATAATAAGAGGATAATTTTAATTATAAATGTATATTTTAAATATGAATTAATTTTTTTATCATTTTAATTTTTTTAAAACTTTTTTAGTAGTGATATAATTATCATAAATTCTTACACAACATTAACATAGTGCTTGTGCAAGGAGTAAAAAAATAATTTAAATTATTTTAAAAACTCTAAAAGTTGTATTTTTTTGGGTGAGTTGTAGTAGTAAAATAATTTAATAAATGAATATAACATATTATTAATGTTTGAAAGTTTCATATTTTAATTAAATTTTTATCTTGATGTCTTTAAAATCCAATCAAATGATTAGTTTTAAAAATAAAATTAATGTCATTTTATAAAAAAAAATTTAATAAATTATTTAAAAATAATAAAAATATTTTAATAGGAAATTTATGATAATATGTGATTTTAAGTTTTACCCCTTGTACATATATGATCCAATTGTTACCTTATGAGTAAAATTATAACCCTTTAAGATTGAAATAGTTGTTACCACAATTAAGGTTAAAAATGGTTAATGAAGGGGTTAATAAAAAAGATAAGGTTTCAAATGAAAATAAACCTATATAAATTTCATTGGATTATGATATTTCAACCGTATATTTTTTTCTTATAATTCACGTCTATTTGGAGTCATTATAATTTTTAAATACATTAATTGTATTTAAATAATTTATGTAATTCCAAGTGTGTCCTTTCCTCCCTTATAAAAGGGAAACCCTTCACCTTTTTCTTAACACCAATTTGAGAAATCTATCTACACAAAAAAAATGAAAAATTATCTTCTAAACTTACATATCCATTATTTAGAGGTATTAGTATTCTTGGAAGGCCATTCCAGGGTTCTTTAACAAGGGATCTAAATGAGGTCTCCCAAAGAAGAGGTAATCATCTTACCAAACCTATTTCAATTTATTTCGTCTTCTACATATTATAAACATGTTTTATTAATAAAAAATAATAAATTTAGTACCTACATATACTGAAATTTTATTATTAATTTGTAACTACCATTATCCAATCTCTTTTCCATCAAATGGGAAGACAAAGTATCACTCATGCACAAGTGTGTACTACTGCCTCCATGTAGCGATACAATTCATTTTCTATCAACATATTTCATGATAATTTTTATAATTATATTAATATTTATATATGATATTTATAATATTATTCTTCTTTTTTAATTATAATATCATATCTACCATCTTACTTTCCAATCTGTTGGAAAACCATAACATCGCTCGTGCATACGTGTGGACTACCACCTCCACAAAGTGATGAGATTTGTTTTAAATTTTCTATTTACATGGATGGTAATAAAAATATATTTAATAAAAATATAGGATACATATAATATAATAATTATTAAATAAAGGTAAATTATTATTTATCTTTCTTTCATTCCATCGGTTGAAAAGTGAAAACAACATTCATGCGTATGTATGACCTATCATCTCCATGAATAATGTAATTAATTTTTATATATATATCCTTTATATAAGACTCTCTATATATATAATTAATATATATTTTACTTAAATAATTATTAAAATTATTGAGATGGTGTAACCATGAAAATTGTAAAAGGACTGGAACTACCAAACTTGAAAGATGAAATAGTTAACACCTGGAAATAGTGTTTTTATTAAGAAATTATTAATAAATAGATGTTGAAATGTTATAAGTTAATAATATAAGATATTATAAGTATTTAAATGACTATATTATGCAAATTATAATAAATTTAAATTTATTATACATGAGGTTATATAACTATCGAATCAATTAAAACTTGAGGTAAGGGTTTTATGTTACAATATCATTGTTTATTGGGACTGTTTTTTATTAAGTTTCCCATAGTGAAATTTCAAGATATAACTTTAAAGAATATCATGAACTCTATTCTCATATGTTTTTTTCTTGATAATACATGTTTTCATTTAATTTTTATCTCTTTAATTAATCAAGAGAGAAAAATAATGTTTTTAAGTGAAAATAACTTTTTATCTATCATTAATTGAAAATGCCTTTTCTTCCATGTCCATATTTTTTAAAAAAAAATTTAAAGAATTTTTTTACTATTATCCTATTATTTTTAAAATTCTTTTTTAACCATGATTTAATTTTTACAAAATGGTTTAAAAATAATCTTCTGTTCATTTTATGAATGATCAAATTTTGACTTTTTATCAAAAAAGTGAAAGGAATCTTTATGCTACTTAGGATTTACTCAGGATATGATCCAATGATAACATATTTATTATTTATATGGATGTTGTTTTGGTTAGGATGATGAAATATTGATGAAACCCATTTTCATTTCCATGGGTAAAGTTATGATGAATTTTTTTATGATCTTTTATAATACATATGAATGAATTTATGGTTATGTGATTGGTTTCCCAATAATTATATATCCATCCAATGCACTAGGTAAATATAATTTTTCCCTAATATAAAAGGGTTCTTGGGAGGTTTTCCTAAGACCAGAAGAGGGTACATGATAGGTTATCCAAATCCCAAAAAAGAGTATATAGAAGGTTATCCCAATCCCATAGTAGGTACACAAGTGATTGTCCCAATCCTAACATGTTAGGAATGTATTGGTGGGTATCCTTTAAAAAATATTTACATGATTATAATTATTCCACACTTATTACACTATTTTATGGCATAATCTTATGCCAATGTTATGTTCTCATCGCTCAAGTTCTTTGATCCATTTCCAATTTATTTATTTTAAACTAACAAGATTTGTTTCATGAATCATTTATATGATATAAGAATTAATGGGTAATAATTTAAAAGGTTAAGATCATATTCTCATACCCTTTATGCCCATGATATGTTTAAATGATCATTTATATCTCAATTTTTTACCCTTACCGAGCATCTTATCTCACCCTTTATTATTTTTTCTTTTCCCCATGATATGATGAAAATTTTTAAGTATGATGTGTATAAGAATGGTGAAAGTTATAAATAACTAAGTGTGAGACAATATCTGTTATGAATACTTTTTTTATGTATCTAAATTTATAAATAAACTAAACCCATGAAGTTCTGGCATGGATTGTAATATCTTTTAGTGAATATCCAACTATTAAGATGTAATATCTATGAATGAAAAGTGCGGGTTTATATAAATAAATTACTAATTGGTAAGCAACTGTAAAGGAATAATAATAATTCCAAATAAAACTAAGGTGAAAACCAACATAAATTTCCCAAGATAACCAAATTGTAATTATACCAATGATAGGTGCTTGAACCATCTAATAGTTAAATAGGGAATTTAAAAATAAAATACCATTAATATTTTATTTAGAGAATAAATTGAAAACTAAGCCTTGGTATTCAAATTAATAGATTTTTATTCATGTGTTGAAAGTGTTATGCACATAAAGCCTCATATCACTGGCTATGATATGTGACATATCACTATATGTGGTATTCAACACAGGCAATGATATACATGTGATATAGGACATGACATGCATTTTATTTTTTACTTATTTTAAAAAAATTATCATTTTTTTGGATTATATATTATTTAATAATATATTTATTAAGATATAATCATTTAAGAGTTCAATTTTTATATATGATAAATTAAAAGTATGATATATTCATTATAAAATATGTTTCAAAATTAGTTAAACATTTATGAAATAATCAAACTCAAAGAGGATCCTTTATTAATGAAGGGGGCTATAAAAATGAGTTAAAAGTTGCATTTGTTATATATTAAAAACTTTTATGAGATAAATTTTAATTAAAACTATCTTTATATATCTTTATTCTTTTAAAAATATAAGATACTATAATATCATTGGAGTTCAAAAAAGGAACTTCAAAAATTGTTTGGAGATTCCATTTCTAATGGATGAACTTTTGAGGAATTAAGTAGTTTGTTGTTGATGGGTATTCACCATAAAATATATTGTTTGAAGCTAATTTACATAAGGTATATCTCATTTATATTTTCCATTGTAATATTTTTCCCTTAAACTTAATAATTATGACTTAATGGGCTTTAATTTTCCATTTCTTTGACATATTTGATGTATTTAAAACTCATTAGTGCTAACCAAGACAAATTTGATAAATAATTGAAGAATCCTTCAATTATATAAATTATGAAAAATGAGGAGAATTTTATTTGATATATACATTAAATCATAAACCATGACATGATGAAATTCACCACATTGTATTGTGTGATTTGGTGTGGTGTTTTATGAAGTAGATATAGCCTAAATCCCATGTATTGGGCCATATTGTATTGAATTATATATTCAAGTAGTACGATACAACTTGTATAAAACTGAGGCATATCATATGAATTTGTTTAAGGGATATCATGTTCCATGTTATGAGATAATATGGTAGTTTCATTTCATGGTATTAGAATGTTTAAATGTTAAACATTTGAATCACTTCCACCAATTATCATTAAATAATTTATTTCATAAGATGAAATTATTGGGAGGAGTATTGCATTCATGTGTTGAATATATGGTTAGAAGTATCATTAACCCATAAGTTGTTAACATATGAGTTAATGAATTCGAATATTGGGTATACCTTGATAGCTATAAAAGGAGGTGATCATCATGATATTATTATCGTTCAAGCACGCCTAGACTGATACCAATACTCTCATAACCATTTATCCCTTCTTCTTCTACCCTTACACAGTGAGGCACTAACATGATGTTTCAACAATATTATTACTTCTTGAGTGTTGATTGATTAAATTTTGACCATTTATACAACTATTGGTGATCTTTATCCATATTGGATATATATAGATGCAAAAAATGGATCTATAGTGTAAGGTACACAAGAAGGTTCTTTATTTTATTTAGTATTCTGATTTTGGTTTTCATGCATGGTTAATCATGGATATTGGGTTTCTAGTTTTCATTCACTGTATTAAGTGAGTCTCATTTGATCCTAAGAATCCTAGATATGGAATCAGATAAATACCATGATCTTTAATATTGAAATCATTATTAAATTGGACAAGTTCATATTTTTTTGAAGAAATAGGGCATTGTAAATACTTTATGATATAATTGATATCGTAAAGGTTGTAGGGTTTAATTTAATATAGGCCAAGACATATTCCTACAAGGTTTTATCTAATGAAATGCATGTTTGATCTCTTACTGGCCCTAATAGAACAATATTAATTAGAAGTGGACACTATATTCTTAAATAAGGTTATAAAACATATAATAATAACCTTATATTAATGTCACAAAGATCTAGAATTAATGTCGCATATCCTTTATGTGTGAATTTAATCATATATAGGTCCTTTAATATTCATGTTTAATAATACATGACCTCTAGAAATCAAATTAATCTAATGTGGGCTAGCATACATTAATATTAGACAAATATTCTATAAAGTGAGTTAATCCAACATAGGTTTATGGACTTGTGGGCTTAATCTCATATATAATAATATTAATATTACACAACACCAAGACTCACTCAATTATTCCTGTGTATGTGTTGAGTTAATATCATGTGTGTAACACCCCATATCATTATTACTTTATTTATTTTATTTAATTTTGTGTTAATTTAATTTTTTAGAATTTTGGGGTTGAATTTTAAAAAATTTGGGATGTTTTCCTCTGTGAATGGTTTTTACATTGTTAATTTATAGGTTAGTAAATCGTTCAAGTGATCATTATGTAGGTATCCTTCTATCCATGGGTTAACACACACAACTTTATACGAACTATGTAGGAATCCTTATATAGAAGGTTCCTTAGTTCAATTTTGATCATTCATGGTTAACATGAATGAGTAGTGCATGGGTTGTGAAATCCCTAGGATAGATCATGTTACTAACAATTCCATGTGAGTGTGCATAAGGGTTTTTTCACACATATTTCACATATTTAGTGGAAAACATGTGAGGAAACCATGCACCATATTGTATCTTGGATATTTCCATTTGTACGGTTGGAGCATAATTTGGAAAACCATGTGTAAAAACTGTATGGTCTTCCCAAATTTTATTTAAGGTTGAAATTACCCAAATTCCCTTCTCAAATTTTTATTCTCCCCTCCTCATATCCCCACCCCTATTTTTGGTTAAGCCTCTTGGAGATCTTAGGATATTTTCTTCTCCCTTTCCCTTCAATATGTGGCTACCTATCCCTTAAATTTTGAGCATTCTTCAAGTTAATCTCATCTTTTTCTTATCTTATTCTTATTTTAATCCTCCTCTTTTATTATCTATGTTATATCCTTATATAATGAATCCTAAATCATGGTGTAATCCAGGATTTTGGTTTAGGTTTTTTCTAACCTATAATTTTCTTATCTAGAGTGCTCGTTATAGGAGGTTACATGTTATGAAATAATTATGATTTTTTTGAGTTGGGATATTCTTTACTCTTCCTTTATTTTATAATATATAGAAATCGTAGATTTTAAACCACCATTATTAATTAAAATATAGTATTATATGACCATTTTGATGAAAGTATAAACTATTTTATATGAAATTTTTCTTAGAATAAAGGGATTATCTAATGTATTTTTACATATTGATTTGGAATTAAATGTTTTAATATTCCAAGTGTTATTGAAATTTCCCATGGAGATATTTAAATGATTTTAAAGGAAGATATAGTACTTATGATTTTTTTTAAGTTTTCAAAGGAATTTTCCATGTTTTAAAGTTGTATTTGAATTTGAAAAAGATAAAGTTATTAATATTTCTAAATTGTTTTTAAAGAATAGAATTTATGGAAAAGAAATATATTATAATTTTAATTCATTTTTCTAGTTAAGGACCATTTAGAACTTTATATAGTAAATGGTTTGATATAATGAGACCATAATCACCTTCCCTTTGTGTTCATTTAACCCATTATAGGTTTTTTATGATTATATAATAGATGCATAATGTGAAAGGAGAATTAACTTATGATGGTGTCTGAGGTTAGTTTTGAGATGTTGTTATGTTTTATTGATTCAATTATCTATATTTTTTTCTCACCACCATTTATCTTTTAGTCATGGTGAACTCGGTGTATAACTGGGAGTTCTTGATTGATTATACCCTTGTCAGTACATATACTATGAGGGTCCCCTCTGGTGATATATAGTACTATGTTGGGGTTCTATTCTGATGATTTCGGTGTGGGATGATTAGATGGATTGTGTTATGTTTGGGATTAAATTTAGGCCGACTATTTCTCTGTTTGGTTATAGTATTATAAGGACTATCTCACATTACTACCTATAGTGTATCCCCTAATACATGTTCTTGATTGGTGGTTCTTATAAGGGATTCCTTTTCTATATTTATTATATCATTTTATGCTTGTTTCTTATGGCACCATGCTCCTTGATTATTTTATGACCATTATTTATGAATTGGATCTTTATTTAATTATACCTTATTTATTTATAGTTAGTATTATTTCTAAGATGGTTTAAAAGGTGTTTTTGGAAAGTGTTTTTTGGGGAAAAGTGTTTTTAAATAATTTTGAGATTAATGTTTGTGGATATAATTTCAGGATTGGTTTTGTTTTTATAAATATAAAAGGATATATTTGGTTAGAAAAATATCTTTAAAGGAAAATCCTTATTCTTTATATAGATGAGATTGTTGTTTTATTTCATTATTAACTCATGGAAAATGGAAAACCTAATTTTCTATTATATTTCAAACAGTAATTCATGACCTATTTTATTAAGGGTATTTCATAGAATCCTTGATGATATCTTACTAGGCTTATTGCCTCACACAATGTATGCACACTCATGTATGGGTGTATACTAATCTTATGTCCTATACATGTTATAGGTTTTTATTTATATTTTTTATTATTTTATTGTGTCCATGAAGGTGATTTAGGATATAGAGGAAAACTGCGTGTTATAAAGAGGTGGTCCAAAATTTTGTTTGGTTTGGGTTGTGTTGATGTAATGGCCAAGAGAGACTTAATTTTTTTATATTTAGTTTCTTTATTAGTATTTGTTATGTAATATTTTTTAATCATTTATGTATGTTTTATAATAAAAATGGGTTGAATAATTATTATATTTTAGGATGCATTTTTATTTTTTATTCATTTTTTGTTATACTTATTGATGTTTCATGGACATTGAATGTATAGATGGTCCATAATGGAATTTCATGAAAAGTACAACTATGTGTAAAGTCAAATTTAATGGTGAAAATAATTAAAAAAAATCTTCCTTGGTTTCTGAGAACTATTTTCCTTCCCATTGGGATCTGGAATTCCCTTCGGTCCTAATAGTGATTCGGGTCGGGTGATGTGTTCAGTCAACCTGGATTACTTCATTACAAATGATATCAGAGTCTAGGTTCATAATAATTTCCTATGATATTGATTATTCCTTATTATTTAGGGTGTTTCATGGTATTTTGGAGTTATTAAAGTTATAATTCAAGAGGTAGGTGTGTGGGAAGGACTCATGAGCTCTTTCTCATTCGAAACCTTGAGTTACCATGGGTATTTTTGGATTGATTATTTTTATTTTTCTCTATTCTTGATTATTTGTTGTATTTTGGTGCGAAAGGATGATATTTGGTTTCCTAATTAGTTCTATATGTTTTTTCTTATCCTTGATTTATTTTGGGATTAAAGTGTAATTGGAATTAGTGTTGAACAGTTAGCTCATATGTTTTCTCAAACCGTGTAAAGAACATGCAGCTGGTTCTGAAAACTTCACAGAGTCAAACACACTATTGGGGAATGATATAAAAACCATGTGGACAAACTATAGAAAGCTCTATATCTCTTTAAAATTTTATATTTTTATCTCTCTTGGTTTCATATTTCCCCTAAATGTGTTTCCACTAGTTTTGGATGTATTAAAGCTGGTTTTGAGGGTGTTTTGACATGGTTGAAGTGATTTTGTTGAAGTTTATTATTATTATATGTTATTCCTTATATGTGTATAGTTTTTTAATTGATTTTTTTTATGAAAATTTTATTTTTTATAGAGTTTTTAATTTTATCATGATTTTTGGGGAAATATTTTGAAATAAAAGTTAGATAGCATGTAAATGTTTTGAAATCTCAAAACGAGGGAAATGGGATTTAAAATTTTAATGATGTAATAAAATGGTTTCAAAATGAAATAAAATTATGAAGTGATTTTATTGAAATTTTAAAGTGATATGGTTGTTTTTACCATTATGTATTTGTTTTGAAATAAGTGGTTTCATTTTAAAGTGTATGATTTTGGGAAAATTATTTTTGACTTGTGTTAAACAATTGGGTATTTTAAATAAAAGAAGGTTTTATTTTAGAAGTTTAAGTTTTTTTAGGACTTATCCCTTAGGTTATAAGGGGGTCATTTTATTTAATCTATGAGGAATTACTTTTATGAGATCATTCATTTTTATTTTTAAAGAATTCCTCCCAGAGTGGTCAAAAAAATCATGACAAGGTTGGTCTTTGATTAATTTATATTAGTGAATATTCTCATTACTTAGAGATGTTTTTTTTATTTCAGATTCTAACCTGAATCTAAATACAGTGGTGGGATTATAATTTTTTATTCTCTTAAATCTTGTTTAGGGAATTCATTAATTTTCCATAGTAGTTGGTAGTCATTTTATTAAACTAGTCAGTTGCCATTATTTAGATATAATTATTTTATATAGGGTTTATTGGGTATTTGAGATTCTATCCCCATTGTATTATTATATATTATTCATAGGAATTATGAAAGTTTATTTCCTAAAATAATTCTCTAATGTAATTTTTATTTGGATTTATGTTTGATGATTTTATGGATTCAAATCTAGTTAAATATTTTATGGTAGATCTGGTTAAGTCTTTTGTAGTAGCTCTAGTTGGGTGTTTTCTTTGGGTTTCACCTTGATAATTTCTTTCGGGCTGTTAGTTGTTTGAGATTATGTTTTTCATGGTTAGGGGAATCTATTTTATTGAGGTTTATATAGACTTGGATGTGGTTAATTTTTGAATAGATTTTTATGTAGTTTTTTATGATAGTTGGGTGTGGTGAGATTCTTGTAAGGTTGAACATATGAGACCTTTGGTTTGATGCTTGGTTAACTAGGATCAATATTACCTTATGATGAGAACTTGGGGTTCTAGGTATATTTCATGGATTCTCTCTGAAATGGAATTCCGTGGCTGATGTCCTAGTTTGATAATGTAGAGTGATGTTCCAAGGTGACCAGCCATATTAGTTCTTATCGAGGAAAGTTGATGTCCATTTCTCCCATTCCTTTAGGGGTAGATGTTCCATAAATGAGTGATGAGTTATTTTGATGATGTCAAATTTTATTAGGATTTTATATTTTAGGAGTTTTGATTATTATTCAAATAAATGGTTGGTTGTGCTCATTGTATGAGGTTATACATGGTTATGGTTTCTTATTATAAGTTTTTCTTTTCATTCCACCACCATAGAATAATTATAAATCTTAGGGAGGCCTCAATACATCTCTATTACTTTGAGGTTTTATATTAAATGGTTATGGTTTGGTATTGTTTGATTTTGGCTTCCATTGTTTGAGGATTTTGGTCAGATGGTCTTTGATGATGGATCATATTTGATGATTTCCTTTTTATTAAATCCTTGTAATATTTTCCCTAGACCTACCCACTCTTGGATCAGGGTGTAGAGTTCCTAGTCTTCCATTAGTGTCTATTTTTTACTGATATATTTCCTAAGGTAGAAATAATTATGGTGTGGAGACTATAGAACCTCATTTTAATGTTTATTTATTCATTAAATGTAATTTTGGATTAATTTAACTTTTTAAAATGTTGGTCTTGAATTTAAAAATTATCTATAAATTTTAATCTGTATGATTTGTGCATATAAGGTTCACATTTTAGTAAACCATATAGGTTACCTTTACGTAGGGGTTCCTTCTACACACAAGTTAGCACACATGGTTTAGAACAAACTATGTGGAAACCCTTATACCGAAGGGTCCTTAGTTTAATTTTGAATGTTCATAGTTAATGTTCACAAGTAGTGCATGGGTTGTATGATACCTAGGGGAACATATGCGAATTACCTTTTCATTTGAGTGTGTATAAGGGTGTTTATGCTTGGTTAGTGGAAACCGGGTGAGGAAACCGTGCACCATGTTATATCATGGATAGTTCCATCTGCATGGTTAGCACATAATTTAGAAAACTATTTTGAAAAACTATGAAGTCTAACCATATTTCATTTAAGGTTTAAATGAACCAAATTTTCCTCTCCATTTTTTTATCTCCTCTCCTCTTCTCCCATGTCCTTAATTTAGTTAAGGCTCTTAGAGCCCTAAAGAGATTATATTCTCATTTACCTTTTATTTTTTGGCTTCCAATCCCTCATATTTCATGAGTTCTTCAAGGTAATGTCTTTCTTTTCTACTATTACTCTTATTATTCTCTTCCAATTTTATTATTTTAGGTTCCACCTTCATCCATGAACCCTAAATCATAGAGCAAACTAGGTTTCATGTTTAGGTTTGTTCTAACCTAGAGTTTTTCATGTCTAAGACCTATAGAGGGTATTTCCTTGTTTTTTCAATTTCTCATCATGGGAGATGACACGTTTCGGCATCATTCTAAATTCTTTGAGGTTGGAGTTTCCATGATTTTCTTTTATTTGTCAATTTATTGAATGTTTGGGTTTTATAAGTGCATTTTTAATTAAAATATATTTCTATATGATGTTTTAAATGAAAGTATAAACCATTTTTTATGATTTTTATCTATGTGTAAAGGAATTTTAGATTGTATCATTATATATTACATTTGAATTAAAAAATTTAACATGACTAGTGTTATTAAAATTTACCAAGAGGCTCTTAAATTATTTTAATGGAAAATATAGGCCCTAGCCTTTATTTGGAGTTTTCAATGGAAATTTCCATTTTTTAAATTTGGATTTCAGTTTAATAAATGGGTGTGTTCTTGATCTTTATAAATTATTTCGAAATAATGAAATTTAAGGAAAAATTTATGGTCTTGGAATTTGAATTAATTTTTCTAGTTAAGGACTATATGACACTATATGAAGTAAATGGTTTGATGGGGTGAGATCCTCATCACTTTCCCCTTGTATTTATGTAAATCATTATGGATTATTAGTGATTATGTTATGGATATATGATTTTAAAGGGTTTGTTCTATGGGAGGTTTTTAGAAGTAAGGTGTGAGATATGGTTATGTTTTATTTATTTGATTATATTGATCTCTTAATCACCTCCATTGGTTGTTTGGTCAGGAGAAACAAGGTGTCTAGGTGGGAGGAATTTTTTTATGCTAACCTAGTTGGAACAAACATTTCTAGGTTACCCTATATAATTAGACCTGGATAGGTGGGTGGGTGGGTGGGGTCTATCTCAATGATTCTAGTGTATCCTAGTTGGATGTATTGTATCATGTTTTGGACACAATATAGGCTCATTGTTGGTTTCTTTTCTATAGCATTGATAGGATGATCTCACATTATACCTAGGGTGAAGCCTTTGAAACTTTTTCTTGATTAGTGGTTCTTATAGATTATTATCTTTATAAAAACATTAAATATTTTATGATATATTTCATTTAAAATAAATTTAATTTCTTTTATAGCTAATGTACACACAACACGGAGTTTAAACGAATCGTGATCTAATACTAAAATATTATGTGACCATTATAACCTAAGCATTAAAATTAGCGGGTATGAATATGACTAACTAAATTATTAAAAATTTATGGTCTATAATGAATTAATTTGTTATAAATTGATTATAAATTAAAATAAAAAACATTTAAAGGTAAAAGATTTGTTTTTTTCTCTGAAAACCCATTTTTATACGTGAAATGTATTTTTTTCATAAAAAAATAAATTGATAACTATTAGTGAATTATTTTATAGAAATTTATATATTATATATTGAAAAAATGTTTTAAAATTCATATAAAGTTTTTAATTTTCATGATTTAAGAATAAATCTCGTTTTATTCTTAAAAACTATATTTTTATGAAAAAATGGTTTTTGTTACATTTTGATCACTTATATTAAAATCAATTTTTACCAATTTTAGAGATTGAATATTGAAAAATTAATACCATATTTGGAACATATAGGTTAAAATTTATTAAATAGATACTTTTTTTGGTCATTATTAATAGTAACTATGGTAAATTTTATCACCTCAGTAAAGGATAAATTGGAAAAAACCTAGGATAAAACTAAGTGTTAAGGTCACAAATTTCTCATATTAATTTTTATTGGATGAATTTAATTCCACCATTATAACCTTAGGATCAAAATTTAACTATTTAAGGGACACATATCTAAGAAATTGACCTATATAATATTTATTCCAAAGAAAAATACAAAATATCACTCTCTTTTAAATATCTCATATTTGTTCAAATTCAAAAAAAATAACGCTAAGAATGAATAAAAATGTATATTTTAATAATATGAAATGTATTTTGGTTATGTTAATTTATTTATAATTTTTATTGATTATATAATTACCTTAAATGCTTATGTAACATCGACATCGTGTTTATTCAATTAATAGAAAAATAAAATAAATGATTTTTAAAATAATAAAAGAAATATAATTTGGGTATTTTATAGTGTTATATGAATTTTATAGATTAATATAAAATATTAGTAGATTTTATAATATTATATTTTAATTACATATTTTTAATTTTCTCTTTAGATTCAAATTAAATAAATAGTGTCAAAAATGTCATTAATGATATTTTATGAAAATAATATGTTATTAAATTATGTAAAAATAATAATATTTTGAAATAGAACAATTTAGATAATATTTGATGTAAAGTGTCATAAAATGGTTATTTAAGATCCAATTTTAACTTTATGAGGAAAATTATAACCCTTTAAGAGTGAAAAAGATGTTACTATGTCTAAGGTTAAAATATGTTTACTATGGGGTATACCAAAAGATAAGTTTTAAAACTCCACTTAAACCTCTAAAAAATTTATTGGATGACTATATTTTAAAAATATACAAACTTATACTCATTTTATTCAAATATATATCTATTTTTATGCATTTTTCTTGATAATTAATTAGTTATATTTTAATATTTTTTTGTAATTCCCAGTGTGTCCCTCTCCTCCCTTATAAAAGGACACCACTTTCCTCTCAAATTTACACCAATTTTTGAAAAATAGATTAATAAATAACTACCCATTTATCTTATAAATATACCTACCTGAGTTTTAAAGGTTATGGTATTCCCAAGTGACCAACCCTAGGTTTCATAAGAAAGGGTCTAAGGGAAGTCTCCCAAAGAAGAGGTAGTTGTATTACCTGAAATCTTTCAATTTATTTCTTATTTTAACTACTATAAATATATAGTATTTATTATAAAATAATAAATTAATTATAATAAATATACTTAAATGTTATTATGATTATGAAACCATCATTATCAACCCTATTTTCCATCAAATGAGAAGTGAGAAGTATCACTCATGCGTATGTACAACTTACCATCTCCACATAGCGATACAATTCATTTTTCCACACCGTCTTTTATGGATGGGTATTATGATGGGTTAAATGTTTATATATGATATTTATGAAATTATTTTTATTCTATAATTATAATTTCATATCTACTTTCTTACCTTCTAATCTTTTGGGAAATGATAATATTACTTGTGCGTATGTGTGGACTACCACATCCACGAAGCGAAGCGAGGTGATGCGATTTTTTTTCTTTACATGGATGGTAATAAGGATAGTTTTAATTAATACATATGATATATATGATATAAAAATTATTCTATAAATTTTAATTATTATTTAAATTTCTTTTTTTCATCTTTAAAAAATTGAAAACAGTGTTCATGTGTACGTACGAGTTACCATCTCCATGAATTGTGTAATTAATTTTTTTCTCTCTATAATTAATATATTATTATAAATTAATATTTAATGAATATATATTATATTTATATCATAATTAAAATTCGGGATATTATGACACCTTTATCAAATTATAAGGACTCAAACCATCAAAACAAAACATACATAAAAAATGAAGTAGTTATAAACCATAATTATGATTTTACCAAATAATTGTTAATAAACTGATGATTAAAGATTATAAGTAAATAATATATGGTATGGTATATAATATTATGGTTCTTAATTAAATTTAAAATAAATATATATTTATTATATATTATTTTATAACACATATTAATAAAGTCAAACCCAAGGAAAGGGTTTATTTCACAATATATTCATTATTCCTGATTTTTTATGTTTAAGTCTCCATTGGGAGAATTACTTAATATTTATTTATTAAACCCAATATATTTAATTTAAATTTGTTTATTTTTGTAAATTACAAGTTTTAATTTCATTTTCCTCTTTTTAGGTACTCAAGATACCAAAATAATGTTTTAAGGAAAAGTGACCCCATTTTTCTAATCAGTCGAGAATATATCTCTTTAATGTCCATATTTTCCTTAAAATTCCTAAAGTAATGTTTTTAATATTATATAATGATTTATAAAAGTAATTTTTACCCATATTTTAATTTTTTTTATTTTTTTTAAAGTAATATTCTTTCCTTTTTTCAAATGAGGTCCTTTTTTACATTTTACAACAGTGCAAGAGGAATGTTTTTTTACTTATATAGAATGAATAGAATTTCAGACCATCATTAAAACTAATTGTTTTGAAGTTTACAATATATGTTTAAATGGTTATTTCAAAATAAAATATTTCCCTCAATATTTGGGAAAACTTTAAATTTTAAATTACTGATTTCAAATTGAAAAGTATTATTTTCCTCATGAAATTGTTGAGTGATATTTTAAAAGTGTTTTCATATATGTAAAAAAAGTTTATTAATTATTAGGATATAATGAGGATATAATCAAATGATACCATATGAAATATTTATTTAGATGGTTTATGATCATTTTTATAAGGGAAAGTATTGATATCATGTATTACATTTCTTCCAATATGTAAAGTTATTAATTTTTTAAGTCATGTTGATTTAGTTGGGTTGTTTATTCATGTGATGAATGAATTGGACTTAATAAGTGATGATTGGGGTCTAGAATTAAATATCCCCTAGATTAATTAGTAGGTATAATGATACAAACTATATTAGTTATTTGGATTTGGCCTTACCCATTTATGTTATATGTCTTGGAAAGTGGCCTTGATGGTATATTTTAGATGTCTTCACATGTGGCCTCGATGGTAAGTTTTAAATGTCTGAAATTATTCATTCCATAATTATAAAATAATTTATGGATGTCCATGTTATTATTTTAATAGTTATTATATCCATGAATATTATTTGAAAATTTATGATATCCATGGATAGGTTTCTAGCTCATGTAATTATTTTTCTATCATTTATTTATTATCATATTATTCATGCCTTATTAGCTTTCGCTATACACATACCCTTATTGAGCATTTGTGCTCTCCAATTTCTTATATATCTTTTCCCCAAGATTTCATGAAGTGTATTATTGTTGATATTTTGGGGTTTGATAAAGGGAATAATAGTGTTCTCATATAAAAAACTATATTTTATTTTATGTTTTTAAATGTAATGTGAGATTCATGTATGTATCTAGTTTTCCATGACTACTAAACTATTCGGTCCTTTGGGGTGTGATTGCTTGTATCTAGTAAAAATTTAATAATGTAACCACTAAATATAGGATACTAGAGTTAGGTTATGTATAATTGGTATCAGATCAAGTTCAATAGAAACCTTGGGAACTAGATTTGAGAAAACATAGACTAAGGAATATAATATTGTGATATAATTTGAGGATAAGTATAAGTATAGGATAATATCCTAAAGTTGTGGGGAGGGTAGATATTATGTTTTTTTAATAGAAATTCATCCCTTTCTAGATACCATAAGTGGACATGTTTTTGGCACAAATACATCTAGGAGTAATAACCCTAAAAATAGTTGGTCAAGTATATCTTGGCCATCAGTATAGTGCACAGTGAGTGTTCCCTTACTACATAGATGGTTTGAAACCCCTAGGGATATTCTTTGGTTAATTTACATATTATTTACAAACCATTATGAAATATTTTATTTTTTATGATTTGATATTATTCCCAAATAAACTATGTTTATGGTTTTAATGTTATCTGTGCATAATTTTTTTAATTTATGTTAAGTGTTTGAATAGTTTCAAAATTACACACTATGATTCATAATTTTATGATCTAATATATTGTATTCCATTTTTTAGAAATAAAAATCAACAGAATGAAATGAATCCATATCAATTCTTGTATATCTATGTATGGATTTTCCTCTTAGGTAGGATAAAGAAACTAGACCTAGATATGAAAATGGAGTTGAAAAAATTGTAACTATATTAGGGTAGCTCACTTAGGTTATAACTAATAACATTTCCTATATAGAGAATCCTATTGACCCACAATGTAGTGTACATATATTATATTTCTTCATTAATCTACAACCTTAATCCTTCAATATGACTACAAATCCATTTGTATTTGGTTGATGTTTAATTTCCTTAGAGAATATATTTTACACTTTGGGAAGTAATGAAAGGGAGAAAGGTTTGCATGGTAGTTTATTATCTTATAGGGGATACAGATCAATTGTGGACATTTATTCCAAACATTTAGGATGAGGATTAAATTGTGATCACATTTTAGGGTCCCAAAAATTTAGAAAATGGAAGTAAAATACTCTCAAAAGTTTGGTAAAGAAGATGGACACATGTTTCATTGAAAATTTGAGGAGAAAAGTGAAGAAATAAAATTTCAAAAAAGGATTTTTCCCGACCACATACCGATTACCAAGAAAGGTTTGTGGAAGGCATAATATTTGAACCACCAGTACGTGGAAGGCCTATGATGCACCGGCCCATGAAGAATTGACCAGTGAACGAATTTTTTCGCGTTGGATTTCCACCTGAAAACTGAAGCCGTCGCAAATTACTTTCGCTAGAAAGAATCTGGAAGACGTACGCCTCACATACCATCCCCGTGAATGATGTGGTTCACAGATGATGGGAATTATTTGTCATCTCAAACCTCCACAAATTATGGCTGACCGAGTATTCTGCGAGCTAGATTTTCTCCATGGGCTTCTGTAAAATGTGTTGTGTGAATCTTAGATACATCTTCCTCGACACTCTATAAAAGGACCACCAGGAAAACTGAAAATGAGTGAGGGGGAAGGAATATGGAAATATTGATATAGGGTATGGGAAAAAGGAATGAAAAACATAGATGGTGTGGGAAAAATTTCTCCCACACCCGAATTAGTTTACGAGACTCCATCCCACAACCGAAGAAGTTCGCAGATTCCATCCTGCGAACCATATGCTGGTGGCCCTTCATGGAAATTATTCTCGAAAACTATATTCAAAATACCTTACACATCCAAATAGTGAACCAATAAAAAAATATAATAAAGATAGTTTGCGGATGCCCATATGCAGAAGACGGTTCACAAAATCCCATATGCAGAACCCAATATGCAGATGGTCCTTGGTGGCCAGCTCTTCCACATACCATCTTTGGCAGCTAGCTCTTTTGCGTACCATCCTACGTGGCCAGATTTTACACAAACAACCTTATGAAAAAACATTTTTCACCCACCGGTCCATACCGCTGGGGCTGCGCCCCTACACCCCTACTTAGGATCAGTGTCAGCCTGTGGTTCTAGTCCTTTGGGCCAGTACCTTTACTACCATCACTCACCCCCATGAAAAATAGAGTGTCACATTGCGAAATTTTCGAGCGAAGTCAACAAAATTTTCTATTGTGACCCTATACCACTCAAACATCTATCCCTTAAAATATCATGGGAAGAGACATTCCTCAGGAACCTCCCGAAAACCCTATCACATGCCTCCTATGTAAGGTTGACTCAGAACTCCATGGATAATCACAACCTTAATGTTTCTTAAATTCTTTAACACATCCTTTCCATCCATAAAACTCTATGTCTCTGGTGATTTTGGATCCCCATAAACCTCCATGGACATCAGAAGAGGAAGGCTAGTGTCTTGAGGACACCTCTTCTTGACTATGCACATCATGCCTTGATGGCTCTTCATATGTTGATCACAAAAACATCCATCAACCAAAGGAAAATTCATCCTTAGGAGAGTTTTTTTTACCTATGTACACCTCAATGGCTTCCATGCCTCATATCATTTCTCCTGATCTGAGATCCTCTAGAATAATGGTTTTCATGTTCCTTCCCTCTCATGCTCAAGGAATTTCGAAACATCCCAACATGATTATCCTCTAGTTAATCATTCTCCAAGCTATATTAATTTAAACTGTAATATAACTCATATAACATTTTGGGGCCCTCCCAATGAGGTAAGTCCCCAGTATTCTAAGGTCGGGAAGCATGAACTTTAATGTCATTTCACATGGAAAGTTTCATCGCTTCGCGCCCTCACCCATGGTCACCCAGGCCTCGTCTGTCATAGTCTCTCCCTCTCCCACCATAAGGATAGGAAGTATATGGTTGGTTTGATCTCTCACATCATCTTTTTTCTCACACCGAGAATGAATCACATGGGCTTAGAGGTTTGTGACAATTAAAACAACCACACACATCTGAACTACAAGAACTCTGATTCCTAATAAAACTAGGATATATAGGACGCCTACTGAAAGGCCAGATCTCAAAAGGGTGACCATCCAAAATGGTTCACCCAACCATGTCCCCCAAATGGGAAACTTTCATGCGTAAGCCCTAGCCATTCCAAACAACATGGGTTATGATTCCTCTCAAAAGGATATGTAGGAAACCCATATTATGGGTCCAATCCCAACATCAAATCACCTTTTGTACCCCCTGGATGATAATAAACTTTAGAGTTCCTTATTGTATGGCTCAAGTTAGCATCACCTTCATAGAATCAAATATATGCATGCCTAAGATGATCCTGAAACCCAAGGGTAGCCCATAGACACACTCTTCGTGAATAAACCAAGGATTCATGAACATGTGAATATGACTTAAATCTATAAGAGAGTCCTGGAACAGGCAATAATCCTCCCCCAGAAGGGTACGGTGAGCTTGAATTCCCATCCTCTAGACCAATGGAGTTCTCAAGTGTTGTTGGCTAAATCATTGATCAACGAGCACCTGCCTTTGGAAATAAGTTCCATGAATCATGGATACCATGTTCATTGGGTGTTTCTAGATCCACAAATAAACCCATTGAAGACTATCCAAGGAATGTATATCTGAGGAGGACCAATTTCCCAAGTACTTGACCCCACACAATCACCCGCTGGGACCGACTAACTATGGCATCTCCTTCATCATGAGAAAGGGGTGAATTTCCAAATCCACATGGGGTTAATACAACCTTATTTTAAAGGATAATGATGTAGAATGGGTAAAAACAAAAGAAATGGTGAATTTGATAGGAAACTGTCTCTGGAAAAAGGGACGGATGATGATCCTCATCGGAACATTTCCATATTAACCTGAAGCGCACCACCTCGGAGGCAAAACACACATAATAGAAGAATTTTAAGAATATTTTATTAGAATAAAACTTTCCTCATGAACAACTAGCGAATATGGAGAGACAATTTTTGAATTTGAGAAAAAATGAAAATAAAAATGTTGTTAACTATAAAGCTAACATTACAAGGTTAACAAGGAATTCCAAAGACTGCGTACATAATATAAAGAGTATGATTGACCAGTTGATATGGTCTTAATCCAATCCTTCTAAAGTAACTATTATATCAATCATTCTCATCATATGAAGATATAGTATCATGTACTATCAAGATAGAGAAATAATTATCCAAGTATTATGGTTTTAAGTAAATAAGGAGAAGAAGAAGATGATTGAGAAAAAATGGATATGAGGAAGAATACAAAGAGGAATTATCTAACATGTGATACTTATGGGAATAAACTCCTTGGTATATTCTTGGATGGAAAATGAGTTTATATCAAATTTGGAGAAAAATTCCATCATTCTTATGAATGGAAGGGTAAGGGATAAGCCATAAAAGTAGAATTATTTAACTATAAACAGATGGTTCACTATTATAATCAATTCCCTAAACATCTGGGGAATTTTCCACAAAAAAATACAAAGGGTGAAGGCCAACCATATAAAATTTATATAGTTGACATGGAAGTTACAATAAATTTGGTGAAAGGTACACTTATCATCCACTATTTGATTTAAAATGTTTTATTTGATTCTGGTTATACCCACTCTTTTATATTTGAATAATTTTCTATGGGTATCACATCACCACCTCAATTATTATATATTGTCTTGGTGGAGAAAAATACTAATGGTAGGAAGACTATATCTCATGTCTATAACTCCTCTTCGGTAGATTTTTTGGAAATTTTCTTACTGAGAATATTTTTATTCTTCCCATAGTTGAATTTTAAGTAATTTTGGTTATGGATTGGATCTCTCAGTATAGACCCCATATAAATTTTTGATGAAGGTAAGTTGCATTTGATATTATGAATCAACCATATATCATCTATCAGTTAAAGTATGATCCCGAACACCCAATGGAAATTACTTCCATAATATGGGTTTTTATACCTATTCATGAGGAATATTAATCTCAAATGGTTGGGGAGACACTCAACATTGAAAATGTCCCTATTTTTTGGGAATATGCTGATGTGTTTCCCAAGGAATTTCCTAGTCTTCCCCTGAATTATTAAGTTATGTTTTTAGTAGACCTCATACTTGGTGATACACATATTTTAAAGACTACATATAGAATGGACGTGATTGATTTGAGAAGATTGATGAAGTGACTACAGGAAAATCTCAGTAAGGGATTAATTCAGACTAATGCTTCTCTATGGGGTACTTCTATTCATTTTTTTATAAATAAATATGAAACAATTAATATTTTAATTGATTATCAAGAAATTAAAAAGATAATTATTAATAAAAATAATTGTCTACCTCGTATCAAAGATCCATTCAATCAATTACATAGTGCACTATATATGTCCTATATTAATCTTTGATCTATATATCATTAACTAAGGATCAAGAAGGATGATATACCCAATAAAACCTTCTATATGAGGTAGGGTAATTAAGAATTCATAGTGATGTCATTTGGTATTACCAATTCTCCTACTATATTTATAGTTTTAATTAATAGAGTATCTATAGATTATCTTGATTAGTTTGTAGTAGTAATTATAGAAGATATTCTTATATATTCAATGAGTATGGAAGGGAATTAAGAACATTTGAGAATTATTATAAAGACCCTGAGGATAGATAATTTGTATGATAAATTTACCAAGTATGATTTTTTTCTTCAAAAAGTTTCATTCATGGGTCACATAATCTCAAGTGAAGGTATATTAGTTGGTCCTTTAAAGACAAAATTTATTGAGAAATGGCCCAGACTAACAATTTTATCTAAAATACATAGTTTTCTTGGGTTGGATAGATACTGTATAATCTTTTTGAGAGATTTTTTATGATAATATAATCCACTCACCAAGTTGACTTGGAAGGGGGTTCAGTTCTTATGGATAGATTAATGTGAAGAGAGTTTCAAAAAAACCGAATATAAGGTTGGTCAGCACACCTTTGATTACACTAAACTATAGTAGAGAAAGGTTTGTGATATATAGTGATGCATTGAAGAAGTAACTAAGGTTATTTCTCTTGAATAAGGATATGGTTATAGTTATGCCTCATGAAATTGAAGGTTTATGAGAAAAATTACCCAAATCTTGATTTGAAGTTAGCTATGATAAATTTTCAATTTAAAGACATAGAGGTATTATATTCATGGATAAATATGTGAGATATAAAGAGATCATAAATTTTTAATGTATATATTCACAAAAAGTGTTGAATATGTTCTAGATAAGATGGTTGGAGTTTATTAAAGATTATGACTACCAAATAAATTACCACCATGGGAAAGAAAATAATTTGGAAGATGTTTTGAGTTAAGAGGATCATGATAGATTATCAATGATGAGGATAAAAAAGGATCTAATATTTTTGTATTTGAAATGAATGGATCTAGAAATATTTAAGAAGGGGTCGCATTTTTTTCTTTCTAAAATGAGTGTTCAACCATCTATCCATGTGAGAATTAAATAGATGCATAAGGGAGATGTGGAATTATAGAAGAAGGTCAAAAATATTCCTTATTTTAACCTTGATTGTTATGTAATGATAAGGTTTAGGAACCACGTATGTGTTCCTTCCATACTAGATTTGAATAAAGAGATGTTAGATGTGGCTCACAGTTTATAATTCCCTATTTATCAAGGAATAATGAATATTTATAGATATCAGAAAGAGTATATTTTGAGGGACAACATGAAGAGAGGTATTGCTGAGTATGTATCCCAATGCCTAGAATTATAGTAAGTTAAGGCTGAGATATAGAAGTTTAAAGGGATATTGCAACCATTACCTATACCATAATGGAAATGGGAAAACATCACCATGTATTTTTTAATGGGACTCCTAAAAAAGAGTCTAACTACATTGTTTTTTTATGAAATATTTAAACCTATTTTATTTTACCATGGTACCTTGGAACCCCTATTCTCCTCGGTCCAGTACATAGAGACAAAAAATATAGGACCCCAACATCATCACAGAAGAAAGGACTCACTAAGCTATAATCACTCACTAATACTAATATAAAATACTATAAAATACTATAAAATAGAAAAAACATAGAAAACATTTTCTTTTCTATATAATGATCCTTTATTTCTACCGAGAGCTTTAGGAATTGATAAGATTATATAGAGTTCGATTTAACACAACATAGGTCCTCAAAAGGATCTCAGAGACCCACCAAACCACAAAAGCCAGGATCTTTTAGAAAATGGATTCCTATTTGAAGAATGATGGATAATCGCATGGATAAGCTCACACTAAACCGTCCATGGGATCCTATTTGGTTTTCTCCTTGAGAGGTACTCAAGGAAGGAATTGGAATATAAACTTTAAATTTGATAATTACATTTGGGTTGTAGTATATCACCTTATAAAGTCATCACACTTAATTATTATTAAATAATATTTATCTCTTGGTCATATGTTCAAAACATAAATCAATGAAGTATTAAGGTTACATAGAGTACCATATTTTATTATATATGATTGGGATATGAGTTTTACCTCAAAGTTTTACCAAAGTCTTTAGTGAGATCTGGATACATCATTGAGTTTCAGTACTTCCTATCATCCTCATATAGATGGTTAGTATAATAGAACCATTCAAACCTTAGAGGATATGATGATATTTTATTCTATGTATTTTAAAGGTATTTGGGATAAACACATTCCTCTAGTCAAGTTTTCTTACAACAATATATTTCACTCGATCATTCAGATGGATACTTATAAATTTATATATGGAGAGAAGTGTAAAACTTTAATGTGATGGAATGAAGTTGGAGAAATAAATATTGTGGGGCTCGATACAGTTGAGGAAATTCCAGATATACTCAGATCCATTCAGCAATTCATCAAGGTATATCATATTCAGTATAAAATTTATATTAATTTTCATCAGTGAGATCTAGAGTTCGAAGTTAGATAGATAGTGTTTTTTTCAATTTCCTAAAGGAAGAAGGTTATGAGATTTATAAATAAGACAAAGTTGATCTCTAGGTATATTTTCTCCTTTAAGATTCCTGATTGAGTAGAGATGATATTTTATTACTTGGTGCTTCCACCAAACCTCTATCAAGTTCATGATATGTTCTATGTATCTTAACTAATTAAGCATATACCCAATCTTTCACATGTAATAAAATAAATGGTTGTATAACTTTATTAATATCTCTCTTATGAGAAACAACTGGTGGAAATCTAGATCATAGATAAATATTTCTATGAAACAAGACCTCTCACTTGGTCAATATTTTTTGAAAAGATAACAAATTCGAAGAAGTAATGTGGGAACTAGAGTACGTGATGAGGTAGAAGTATCATTATTTGTTTTTTATTGAAGTAATGAATTTTTTAGGGTGAAATTATTTTAAAGGGTTATAATGAAACAACCATTGATTTTATAATATATATTTTTAAAAAAAATTAATTTTTGGTAGCTTATGTTCCACGCAACACCGAGTTTAAATGAACCAAGATCTAATATTAAAATATTATATGAACATTATAACCTAGCCATTAAAATTAGTGATTATGAACTGTAATAACTAAATTTTGAAAAAATTATGTTTTATAATGAATTCATTAGTTATTAATTTATTATAAATTAAAATAAAATTCATTCTAATGTAAAAGATATTTTTTTATGAAAAACTATTTTTATGAACTTAATCTATTTTTATCTTCATAAATTAAATTGATCACTATTGGTGAATGATTTTAATGGAATTTATATATTATATACTCAATAATTGGTTTTTTTTTCACATTCATTTTGATTTTTTACTAGGAATGTGATAAGAATAATTTTTTTACACTTAAAAATTATTTTTTTAAAAGTAGTTTTCATCTGGTTTTGTGAAATTATTTTAAAATTAATTTTTTTCACTTCTAGATACTAAATATTGAAAAATGGATAAAATATTTGGAATCGTGAGGTTCAAATTTGGTAAATATTTCCCTTTTCTTGTAATTATGAATAGTAACTATGGAAAATTTTATCACCTCCGTAAAGGATAAAGTGGGTTAACATCGGATAAAACTAAGTGTTAAGGTCACCATTTTTATTCTTAATTATTATCCAATTAAGTTAAATGGACCATTATAATATTATTCTTAAAATTTAATTATTTAAGAGAGAATTTTCTTATAAAATTGCCTATATAATATTTAACACAATGAAAAATACATAATTTCACTCTCTTACTTTTAAATATCTATTATGTGACCACATAGAGAAAACAAAATGTTGTAAACAAATATAGAAATGTTTATTTTGAGAAAAATGATATTATTTTCATAATGTTAATTTAATTATAATTTTTAGTGAATATATATAATTACTTAAAATGCTTATTCAATGTTGAAACATTATTTCTTCAATTAGTATAAAAATAAAATAATTTATTTTAAAAATATTAAATTTAATATAATTTGTGTGTGTGGTATTATATTATGGATTTTATAGATGATTATAAAATACTATTGATGTTTTAGAAGAATATATTCAAATTCTATCTGTGTATTGGGGTCTTTAGAGTCAAATTAAATGAATAGTAAACAAAATGACATTAATAATATTTTATGAAAATAATATTTTATTAAATTATTTAATAATCATAAAAATATTTAAATATGATAAGTTGGATAATATATATCCAAAACTATAATCTCTTGTCCATTTATGATCCAAATTTCCCCTTATAAGTACAATCACAACCCTTTATGTGCGAAAAAACTTGTTATGATGGTTAAGGAAAAATTAGGTTAACTAAGGTGTCAAACTAAAAGATAGTTTAAAAATAAAAATTAAATGTAACACCCCAAGATTTTGTGACATATATTTTTTTATAATTAGTTTAATCATTTCTAAAAAATAATTTCACACAATACTGAAAATAAATTCCATTATACGAAAACGCTATGTTTGTCTTGTGTTATACGCAACACCAAGCCAAGATTTCACTACTAGAAACACTTATATTATATTTTGATATACGTAAAACTATTATTAGATTGTGTTATACACAATTTCTAGTTATTTCAATAGCTTTCATTACACACAAGACTGAGTTTTCCCAAACATAAGTATATTATTAAATTATTATTATTTAATATAGTAAGATATAACATAGCTATTAAATTAGTAGTTATGAATATTATCAACTAAATTATAAAGATATAAGTTTTATAATATAAATTAATTGGTTAAAAATTCATTATAAATAAAAATATACATCAATTTATTTTAAAAGGAATATTTTTATTTTTATACTCCCAAAGGAATTTTGTCTTAATAAATTAAATTAATTATAATTAGTGAATGATATTAATGAAATATATATATGTTATATATTAAATAAAATATTTTTTATATTCATACAATATATTTTATACGCATAAGATAATAACAAACCCAATTTTACGCATAAAACCCTATATTTTTCAAAAGGGTAATTTTACCTCCTTTTAATGGAGAAGCCATTTTAAATATAATTTTTGAAAATTTTTGAATTTTTATATGAAAAAATAAACTTATTATTTTAAATAGGGATATAAAAATTACTTTGGATTAATGGTTTTTTTATTTTTCTGAGAAACTTTATTTTTTGGATGAATAGTGAAAAATACTGTATTTTAGTTCAAAACTGCATTTTTATCAACTGTATTTACATAGTTAAATTATATTTTAAATTTATTTTAAAGAATAATTAGTTCAATTATATATATATATAAAACCAATTTAGGTAATTGGAATCAATTTCACATTAAAATTAGATATAAAAACATTTTAAACTTTTGAATGTTTCACTTTAAAAACCCACTTTTTTGTTTTTTCTGCGAGATTAATTTTAAATTTAATTTTTCCAATTATGTGTGTTTAATTAGATAAAATGGATTAATTTTTTGGAATCAAAAGTTTCATATTATTTTTTAATTTTAATTTAATTTTTCGTTATAAAAAATTTACCATGGTAAAAAAATTATTTACCGCGATATAGGTAAAAAATGAAACATTCTAAAGTTAAAAGGTTAAATGATTAAAATACTTAAAAAATACAAAATTTAAAGGTTTTTTGAGATGTTTATAGAAACTATAAATCCTATAAAATATTATATTCTATATAAATTCATTTAATTTAATTCCACCTCAAATTGGTTGGCTTTAAATATAAAATATTCATTATTTGATCACTTGAACCCACCTCCCCACAAATATAAATACCACCCCATTTAGAACCAAAAAGAATTGTAGATCCTAAAATATATTCCCAATATATCCTCCCAACTCTACCCACATCCAAGTTCTTATGGCCTCACCAAAAGACCAAATCCAATGTCCTCAAGTGTCTCTGAAGGAGGTGATATTCAAGAGGTAATTTTCCCAAAGTACCTCTCTTATTTTCTTTTCTTTTTCAACATTATCCTCAACTCCTTTATCCGTAAATGAATTATAACTAAATAATTATTTAAATACTAGAGTTTTATGTTTCTAATGGAATATTTTATATCTATTTCATTTATAATCTCCACTTATTCAAAGGAACAAAATTATTGTTGAAGTTATGCCAGTTAATCGCCTCTATGAATAATGTTTTTGTTCTTTTTTCGTTACCTCTTTCATGGATGGTCTTAAAAATATTTTTATGGTTAAATAATATTTTAATATTTATATTATAACCAATATTATATTATTTAACTAATATATACTCATAATATGAAAAAAAAAATAAAACCAGTTCATGATGTTCAGAAAAACCTGCCAAAATAAACTAAACTCTTATCATTAACGTTTTATCTAATGAATCATCATCCTGTATGAAATACATGTGACCATTTATAATTATGGAATTACATTAATACTATTTTATTCCACTTATGTAGTTTTAATCTCATTTTAAAATAACATCCATAATTTTACACAAATAAACTGATCATGAAACCATGAAACGAATACACCCGAAACAATGAAAATAATGAAATATTATTAATTAATGGGTTGTAATATGTTATAAAATAATCATATAAGGTATTATAAATATGAAAATAGTACTGGAATAATTTAATAATATTATTTTAACCATTATAAAGTAGGTTAAAAAAACACTACACTAAAGGTAAGCATCATGTAAGGGGTTTCTTGACTCAATTTCTACTCACTGGGTTTTATGCATACTTCATTGATTATATTATGACAAGATTATGTGTTGAGTAACTATTTATTTAGTTATGTTGAAATTTACACTTCCCTTTTTGTGGATATATTGTTTCTACACATAATCATCCCATTGATAAATTCTTATGTCATTAATATGAACTTTGTAAGGGAATTTCATCTCACTTTTTATTTCCATAAGATACATGCCTTATTCACCAATCATTTATTTTGTGTGGTGTACATAACACCCATTAATGTATTCTATTAATTTTATAATTTAATTTATGGGTATATAAATATCCATTTTATGAACTATATTTCATGGGGTTTTAGGGTTCAAAAGTTACCAAATGAGTAAGGTAGTTTTGTGACAATTTTCTTTCTTTGAGATACATGATTTGTTATAAATATATGTTCTTTTATGAGGTGTATATTCGAAAATTTGACATTTTATATCATTAATATAATTTATTTCATGATATTTTAAGATTTTTTTAATGCTGTTATTTCATGGGTATTATGATATAAATGTTTCAAAGTGGTATGGGACACTTTGAAATGTTCGAAGATTATTTTCCTCAAGAAATATTGAGCTCATTTTCAAGGAAGAGGATTATAAAGAAATGTTTTATGTTTTAAAGAGTTTTTTTTTAAATATTACCTTATATGTTTTCAAATATATTTTCAAATAAAAATGTTTTAAAAAAAATTCTATTCTGAAAATAATTTTTCCAAGAAAAATGGTTAATTTCTCAATCTTATCGCTTTCTGAGATTGTTTATACATAAGTATTTATTACAGTATATTTATCATCCATGTCCAAGTTTCTTGAAATTATTTTATAGAATATTTTTAATATTATTATAAAATAGTTTAAAGATATTTTTAACAATGTATTATTTTCTATTAAATGGTTTGAAATAATTTTTTTTTGTTTTCCCAATGAGGTACTTTTTGACTTTTTCAGCAAAAGTACGGGAAGAATACTTTTCTTAACTTGTATGAAAAGAACGGATTTTTATACTTATATTATGCCTTAATTCCTTGAATCTTCCGGTATAAGTTTAAAATGTTATTTTTAAATAAAAATTTTTCTTTTAAAATTGCACGACATTTCAAGTAAAGAAAGTGTTTTCGAAGAAGAAAGGATATTTTCTTCAAGAATGGTTTTTTAAGAGTTATCTCAAAATTATTTTCCATATAAGATGATGTTATATTATTTTACTTATGTTTTAATGGATATATAAACCAATGATACCATTATTATTCTTTATTTGAATGGTTTATGTTTATGATGGACTAGTACTTATGAATTTTGTTTCTTTTCCATGAGTTATACTATGATGAATTGTTTTATGAAACCCGTTTTTTTCATGGGTTATAAATTATTTCTATTATTTTGGAACCCATTTTTATGATTTCATTATGAAATTGTTGGGACCTATATCTCCCTCTAATGCATTGGGTAAAGATTTATGTCTCATGAGATAGATATAAAGGACCTTGTCCACCTAGATGGTTATGTGAGTAAACCATGACTACCAATATGGTTATAGGAGTGAACCATGACTACAAAGATAGTTATAGGAGTGAACCATGACTACCAAGATGGTATGGGAGTGAAACCATACTACCAAGATGGACTTGACAGCAATGTTTTAACAACTATGGAAATCATTATTATATTCGTATGTGTCTTCTATAGTTACATGTTTTATTCCAAGTTTATGCTTTCATGGATCATGTTCTTTATTTTCTTATGATTTATGTCCTATGAACTGCCAATATTTTTATCATGACTTATGCATATGATCTTATGATATGTAGGGTATGATATTCAAATGTTGTGCTTATGTTTTCATACCCTTATGTTCTTATTATGCTTACATATATTCCTTTTTTACCCTTACTATGCATATGAGCTCACTTTTTTCTTATGTTTGCTTTCACTAGGTTATAAGGAAAGGTTTTAAGTAAGAGTAATAAAGGGAATGATCTTGGTGGGAATCATTGAAGATCTTACACTAGACTATACATTTGTTTTCTAAGGTTGCAAAGGCACTAAACTAATACAGTCTTTGGGTGATTTTTTGTGTAATGTATTAAGTATTCTGAAAAAGTGATGTAATGTACATGTATGAAAAGATTTGTTCTCTATAGTTGGTATCTGAGTGAATTTTTATTCAACCTTTGGAAACTAGGATGAGAAAACATACTGATATCCCTAGTGATATTTATAAGGATATTTCTAGGGATGTATCTAAGGATAAGCCCAAGGTGTGATAGATTTAAAAGCATGTATCATGATTTAGACATCATATAAGTGATTTTTAATGATTATGTGGTTTTCCATTATGGTAAATGTTTCTCACACTATTATTCTTAGTTTTAGTGAATGTTAGGAACTAGAAGGAACTTGGTTAACATTAAATGTTTTAGATGTGGAAAGTATGGGAATTATGAAAATCAATTTCCTAAGTAGAAATCTGATGAAGATAATCATAAAGGTGGTATGAGTATTGGTTATACTACTGAAGATAATGAGACTGCATATGTCATGTGAAAGGTATGGGATTTTATAACATTATTATTTAAATTAAACATAAGAATCAAGGTTAGATTGAGGTTGAGTAACCTCAAGACATGATTAATATTTCATATTATATGAAAGAAATAGATGATGAATATTGGGTAATGGTTTAATAATAAAGTTGGGTGATTGAAGTTTATATGTTTTGGTAATTCAAGGATTATGTAATATGAATCCTGAAACATGAATTCATTTTCATTATATGTCTTCATTAAGGATTAAAAATGATATGTTGAACAGTAATGAAGACTTAGAAATGTGATTTAAGGGAAATGTGATATTTTTATTTTCGTAAAGATAAAACATAATACATTACTTGTGATGAGATAGTGATGTTTGGATAAAGATATGTTGGATATGAATAATTGCATGATACTAGTTACTTTGGAATTGATTAAGGATTTTTTTATAAGTAGGTTATGTTATCATGAATTTAGTTTAAAAAAATTTGCGACTTAAGGAATATATCCAATAAACTTTGGAATAAGGAAACATGCATGTTTTTAATAAGGATATATAGTAATTCAGATTATTACTATGAATCAAGAGAATAAATGATGAAGGTATTCACATGTTTGGAATATGAAAACCAAGAACTACCTTATGATATATGGGAGATAAAGGTTAAGGTGATTTAGTGAACTTATTCCTAAAGTTTTGGTTTTTCATCTTTTAGAAGGATTATAAGGTTAACCATTTATGGAATGGTTTATGTTAAACATCAAATGAGGTTTTAGATATCAAAGTATTATCTCTCCATTTGAGTATTTATTTATATTTTATAACCTATGATTACATTTTTGTTGTGATAAATATAGATGGAATGACCTATCATTCTATTAATGGATTTCATGATCTCCTAATGCTTAAAGAATGAAAAATTAAACTTCATTTCTTGGAATATGAGATGAAGTGAAAATTGATCAAGGAACAATAAGGGTGATGTTTTCCTAAAACCAAGTAAGTATATCTTCTCATGAAAATTATTCAACTTTAGGAAAAGTGTATTGAAATAAAATTGTTTCTTTTTATCATCATTATTGATGATTTCAATGACCTCTTTCTCACTTCTTTAGTTTATGGTTTTGTGATTGTTAACTTTATCTAGATCACCCAAATTATGGTGATTGGTTATCTTTATCAATATCTATGATTATTTACATTTTTCCTCCTTGCCCAAGTCTTCACTTATGTTCTCCTATGTAAAAACCTTGTTATGATTTACATTGGGTAAGTGTTATTTTCCAACTTTTCCTTTTTTTTAAAGTTTTCATATTCATTTTTATGATGTTGGTTTCTACAAAAAAAACTCTCAAGTATTAAAAATTTGATAAACCAATTAATTTCAAGGGTGAAATTAATTTTAATGGGGGTATAATGTAACACCCTAAGATATTATGAATTTTTTTTGAATTAGTTTAATCTTTTTAATATTTCTCATTTCACACAATACCGAATATATCTCTGGTTATAAGAAAAACACTATGTTTAGCTTGTGTTATACGAAACACCAAGTCCATGTTTTGATACATGAAACAATTAGATTATCTTGAAGTATATGCAACACTATGTTTGTCTTGTATTATACACAATTTTGATTTCTTTCGATAGCTTGAGTTACATGTAAGATCAAGTTTTACCAAACAACAATATATTATTAGAATATTATTATTTAATATAGTAAGATACAAAAAAGGATGTTAAATTAGTGGTTATGAATAGAATTAACTAACATATTAATATATAAGTTTTATAATATAAACTAATTGGTTACCAATTCATTAGAAATGAAAATATATACCAATTGATTATAAAGGGAATATTTTTATTTTTATGCTCCCAAAGGTGCTTTATCCTAATAAATTGAATTAATTATAACTATTAAATGATATTAATTAAATATATATGTTATATATTCAATAAAATATTTTTTATATTCATCCAAGATATTTTATAGTCATAATATACGAATAAATCAAATTTTACACATAAAACTCTATATTTTTCAAAAATGTAATTTTACTACTTGTTAATGGAGAACCCATTTTGAATATAAATTTTGAAACTTTTAGAATTTTTATATGATAAAATAAAATTATTATTTTAAATAGGTATATAAAATTTTACTTTGGATGAATTTTTGGTATTTTTATGAGAAACTTCATTTTAATATGAATAGTAAAAAATATTGTATTTTAGTTCAAAACTGTATTTTCATATAAATTTTTATATAGTTAAATTATATTTTAAATTTGTTTTAAAGTATAATTATTTAAATTATACATTATTAAAACTAATTTAGGTAGTTTTAATCAATTTTACATTGAAATTATATATAAAAACATTTTAAACTTTTGAATGTTTCACTTTAAAAACCCGCTTTTCATTTTGACTGCAGGATTAATTTTAAAACAAAATTTTACAATTATATAAATTGAATTAGGTAAAATTTATTCCATTTTTGGAATAAAAAGGCACATATTATGTTTTAAGTTTAATTTCTTTTTTAGTTATAAAAAAGTTACCATGGTAAAAAAAATTATTTACCACGATATAGATAAAAAATGAAACATGTTAAAGTTAAAAGGGTAAAGGATTAAAATAACTAATAACTAAAAAAATTAAAGGTTGTTTGAGGTATAGATCAACCCTAGGAATCCTAAAAAATATTAATTTATATAAAAAGTCATTGAATTTAATTACACCTCAAAATGGTTGACTTTAAATATAAAATATTCATTATTTAATCACTTGTACCCACCTCTCCTAAAGTATAAATACCACCCCTCACCACCCCATTTCAACCCAAAAAGCATTTTAGCACATAAAATATCTTCCCAAACCTCTAATACTAACTATATCCATGTAAAAGTTCTTATTTTATCACCAAAACACCAAATCTAAGGTTCTCAATGGTCTCTCAAGGAGGTGATATTCAAGAGGTAATTTTCCCAAAGCACCTCTCTTATTTTCTTTTATTTTTATAATTTATCATCACCTCCTTCATCAATAAATGAATGATAACTCCATAATAATTTATATTCTAGAGTTTTATGTTTCTAATTTAATATATCTTATCCATTTCATTTCTTATCTCCACTTATTCAAAGAAATGAAATTATTGTCAAAGTTATATCGGTTAATCACCCTTGTGAATAATGTTTTTGTTATTTTTTCATTACCACATTCATAGATGGTCTTAAAACTATTTTTAATGTTAGATAAAATTTTAATATGTATATTATAACCTATTTAATATTATGTAACTAATATCTATTCATAATATCAAGAAAAATGAAACTAGTTTTTGGTGTTTGAAAATGCCTGCCAAAATAAACTAAACGTTTATCATTAACATTTTATCTAAGGAATAATCCTCATGAAATAAATACAAATGATATATGGGACCATTTATAATTATGGAATTAAATTAATACTATTTCATTCCACTTCTGGATTTTTAATCTCATTTTACAATAACATCCATAATTTTACACAAATGAATCGATCATGAAAACATGAAAGAAACACACCTGAAATAATAAAAATAATGAAATATTATTAATGAAAGGGTTGTAAGATGTTATAAAAGGATCATATAAGATATTATAAATATGAATATAGTTTTCAAATAATTCAATAAAATTATTTAAACCATTATACATGAGGTTAAAAATTTCTACACTAAAGGGAAGTGTTTTGTAAGAGGTTTCTTATCTCAATTTCCACTCATTGGGTTTAATACATGCTTAGTTGATTATATTATGAAAATATTATATGCGGAATCACTATTTATTTAATTATTTTGTAATTTCCACTTACCTTTGTGTGGATAAACTATTTCTACACATAATCACCCTATTTATAAATTTTTACATCATTGATATGAACTTTGTAAGGGAATTCCATCTCAATTTTTATTTCCATAAGATACATTTCTTATTCACCGCTCATTTATTTTGTGTGGTGTACATACCACCCATGAATGTATTATATGACTTTTATACTTTAATTTATTTTTATTTATATATACATTTGATGATATCTATTTTATGGTGTTTTATGGCTCAAAATTTACCAAATGAGTTAGGTATTTTTGTTTCAATTTGCCTTATTTGAGACACATGTTTTGTTATGAACCTATTTTATTTTACATGATGTATATATTACCATTTTACATGTTATATCAGGAATATAATTATTTTCATAATATTTAATCTTTTTTTAATTTTTAAATGTCATGGGGATTATGATGCAAATGTTTTAAAGTGGTATGGGACACTTTGAGATGTTTGAAGATTATTTTCCTCAAGAAATATTAAGCTCATTTTCAAAGAATATGATTATAAAGAAGTTTTTTATGTTTTAAATTGTTTTTTAAAATAATCCTTTATAATTTTTCAAATATATTTTCAAAGAAAAAGGTCTTTAAAATATTTTATGTTCTAAAAATAATTTTTCAAAGAAAAAGGGTTAATTTTACAATATCATTACTTTCTGAGAGTTTTTATACATAAGTATTTACTAGGGTAAATTTATCATCCATATCTATGTTTCTTAAAATTATTTTCCAGAATAATTTTACTATTCTTTAAAAAAAATTAAATTATTTTTTACCAATGTATGAGTTTTTATTAAATGTTCTAAAAAAATATTTTTTTGTTTTCGTAATGAGGTACTTGTTGACTTTTTTCATTAAAAGTATAAAAAGAATGTTTTTCTTAACTTATAAAAATGACTAGATTTGTAGGATTTAATTATTACTTAATGAATTGAAGCTTCCCTTATAATATTACAATTTTATTTTCAAGGAAAATTTTTTCTTTTAAAATTCCATGACATTTTAAGTAAAGAAAATGTTTTCAAAGAAGAAAGGATATTTTCCTCAAGAATGGATTTTTAAAAGTTATCTCAAAATAATTTTCCATATAAGACCATGTTATTTGATGTTACTTATGGTTTATTAAGGTTGTGAACAAATGATAACATTATTATTATTTCTTTCAATGGTTTACATTTATGATGTACTGGTACTTATGAATTTTATTTATTTTCCATGAGTTATGCTATAATGAAGTGTTTTATGAAACCCATTTATTTTCATGGGTTATGAATGATTTATGTTATTGTGGAACACATATGTATGATTTTATTATGAGATGGGTGGGAGATATATCTCCCTCCAATGAATTGGGTAAATATTTATATCTCTTGAGATAGACATAAAGGACCTTGTCCGCCAAGGTGGTTATGGGAGAAAACCATGACTAACAAGATGGTTAGGGGTGTGAACCGTGATTGTTAAGATGGTTATGGGAGTGAAATATTACTACCAAGATAGTTATGGGAGTGAACCATGACTACCAAGATGGTATGGTAATGAACCTATACAAATAAGATAACCTTGGAAGTGATGCCTTGACTACTATAGAAATCATTATTATATGCTTATGTGTCTGCCACAGTTCCGTGTTTTATTTCCATGTTATGATTTAATGGATAATATTATTTATTTCCTTATGATTTATGTCTTATAAACTGCCAATATTTATTCCATGACTTATGTATATGATCTTTTGATACGCAGGGTATGATCTTAAAATGTTATGCTTATATTTTCATACCCTTATATTCTTATTATGGCTTATATATATTCCTTGTTTACCCTTATTGAGCATCTGATATCACCATTTTCTTATTTTTCCTTTACCCAGGTTATAAAGAAGTTTTTAAGTAGGAGTACTCAATGGAATGATATTGGTAGGAAATGTTTAATATCTTCTACCATACTAGACGTTTGTGTTCCAAGTTTCCAAAGGCACTAAATTAATACAATCTCCAATCATTTGTTTGTGTATTGTATTAAGTATTCCAAAAAAGTGATGTAATGTATATGTAGAAAAAGCATGGTTCGCTATATTAAACTTGTAAAAATTATATTGGTTGGTGAGATTTAATCCATATCATATATTAGACTCTTTTTCTTTGAATCTTTGGCCATTTGGATGAATTTGGATTGAGAATGACTTTTTTATATTTTAGTATTTTTTGTCATTTTAATTATGTTTGTATCGTCCCTTATAAAAGGACACCACTTACCTCTATTATTTACAAAAAATTGAGAATGACAGTGTAAAAAATATATTTTTCCATGTAATTCTTTGAAATATATATAATATTATTTTCAGATCTAGGCGTTGAGACAACATGAGATTCTAAGTTCTGAAGAGTCTTGGTATTGATATTATATTAATATTAAATATATTATATCATGTTCACAAAATTTTACACCTCTCTTATTTACACTACTTTGATAAACCTAGTGTAACATCTCTATTTTATCCTACAAATCATTGAAATATATATAATAATATTTTCAGATCCTGGCGATGAGATGACATGAGATTCTGAGGTCTTGAGGGGATCGATATTGATATTATATAAATATTAAATATATTATATCACATGCACATATTCTTCTTGAAATAGTATAATAAAACCCAACCGGGGGCTTAGATGGTAAATTGGACACCATAATTGAGTATTAAAATTGGGTTTTACCCTAGGCATGAAATAAACATTGTCGGTGTCAGGCGTTTAAATAAAGTTAAATCATGAGCACAAATAATAAAATAAAATAAATATTTTTTTTTGTTTGAAACACCTATAAATCTCCTATATAATCATATCTATGGATAATTTATAGGTTTATCCATATAAACCTATGAATTTAGAGGATTTATTTGAGGATCTTGGTGAACAACAATGAATCAGGGATAGTTTTTACTAGCAGAATTCAAGGATATCACCAATGACTATCATGAAGATTCATTATTCATCAGTAATTGATCCTAACCTAAGGAAGTGAATTTTATTTTCATTTTTTAATTCATCATTTTATTATCACACAATGAACTTGAATCAAAAAAATTAATATATTTATTAATGGGTCAGTCGTATTGTGGGTGCAGGTTTATTTACAAGGTATTTGGAGAAATTATTATTGTTGTATATTTTTTGGTTCTTCATTCTTTAATCTAACAACAATGTATCAAGGAAAACCCAAAAAAATCTAATTTTCATTCCTCATTTTTTGTTTTCTTCATTTCTCTACCATTTATTTTCACATTTATTGTCATCAATTTCTTTTTCCAGTGGTTTGATGAATACCTAGTATTTCATCACTTCAAAACTGTTTTTTAGCACAACATATCAATACCATGGATGTGGGTTTGTGATTGAAGGTGTGATCAAGGTGAGATAATGATGGAGGATGTTTAGATGTAGATCAGGATTAGAATGATGATTATAGATTCACTATTTTATACGTGAAGATGGTATGGGGTGATTCTAGTGGTGATTCGAGTGGATCGATTGCCTGATTCCAGTAATAAATGATAGTGGGGGTTAGTAAACCCCTGATCTGTGTTTTCTAACATGATAGATGGATGGATCAATAGTGGTGATTATAGAATTTAAATAAACATTATAGAATTATAGTTTTTTGTAGAATTCTGGGTTTCACGATGTGTAGTCCAAAAGAAAACACATCATATGGACCCAGCTGAGGTGGATAGGGTTTATGTGTGAAATAAAATATCAAAATCCATGTGAAATGTGTCACATGCCATATGATCTAGTTCTGGTGGCTCAGAATGTACCCCAGAGGGTACATGGTCAAGGAAACAAAAAGGTACATGGGCATGATCAGAATATATAGGAATGGATGTGTACTCAGACATGACCAGAGTAACCAAACATGGCCAGGTAGATGGGCATGACTAGAGTAAAAAAGCACAAGCAAAGGTACAAAAGCATGAGTCATGGTACACAGGAAAACTAGGGGAAGACAAGACACGATGTGTATTGATAGTATACACTATGTAAATTTTCTAGGGTAGTGTGAGGACCTCCTTTCTTAAGTATAGACCAGGTTTAGTTTTTTGTAATTACTTGGTCCATACTTATGAGAGTATAGTGTGGAATTATTTCCTAAGAATAGGATTTTGATCCCCTATATGAATTTTTTCCTGGATAGAGTTTAGTATATCTCCATATGTGACCAGGGTGGGATCCTCTGTCATTCATTCTTATTAATAGGTATGTTTCGTGGTATTGGTGTGACCCCCATCCATAGGGAATATATCACATATCTAGTAGGTTGTTTATTATGGTTTGTGTCATATCCTAGTGTTGAATGAAAATTAATTTTTTATTAAAACCCCCTTTTAAGGGTTGAAGGAGAACCCAACATGACATCATGACTTCAACAACAACCAAGCCTCCATAGTTAGTTCGAGGACAAAAGCAACTCATTAAAAACTACAAATCAAGGCTCTTACCCAACATCATAACCATGAAGACCAGCTTCCACCTACTCATAGCTGCTCAAAAAGTTTTCTTGTGCATGATTTCATGGGCTTGGAACTGATGGAAAATCCATAGCCTCTCAAACATATGAATACAAATAGAAATTCCGGGTAAACACCTCTTCCCTGAACCTCCTCTGGAGCACCCCCTTATAGTTGAACTGGTTGAAAATTCCCTTAAATTCAAACCACACAGCCACACTGTAAACACTTCAACAAACAGAAATCCACACAACAAAAACATGACACAAAAACCTTCACAAAACCAGTGCACAGATTGCAGGTCCTCCACCTTCACCTATCAAACGCAACAACAATCCACTCTTTAAAAACTTTATAGAAACAGATCAAAAAAAAATCTTTCATGAAAGCTTCCCACCATTTTTAGAATCACAAAACCCCCAAATATAATTCACCACTGCCACTAGAATGAGCCTCCGCTGCAAATCCAAATAGATTAACTGCAAAACACAAAACTAAATCCAAAAAACGAACCAAAACACATCCAAAATGCACTCAAAACATGAACTAAACATAAAAAAAACATTAACAAAAACAGTCACCTGAATGCCACACCAACTCAAAAGAAGACCTCAAATCTCATCGCCTCCTTCAAGTGCATACGACGACTAGATCTGCCCAACGCACCTACAGCCAATGCAATAACATGATGGAAACCTTCACCGCAGCAGCCAAAAACTTGAACATTGGACTCTCACTATGCCACCATGTGAAACTCTATCCAAATAAAAGGTGAGGGTGTAAAAAATTATATCAATCAGAAATATTCATCATGATTTTCATGCCCATATAGTCACACAACACCATCACAGAAGAGACGTCACACACTACAAGATCTCTGAGATGAAGCGTTGAGAATAAGCTGATCCACAATAAGGGAGGAAGGCGGAGGTAGGTGTATGAAACCCTAGAGAGGATCCCCTTATGAGAAAATTCAAAGTTGGGATCATTAGAACCTTACAATATATTTAATTCTTTTTATTATAATCTCCTAGTGTTCTTGGGTGTGATCCCCTATCTGTGCATTGAAAACTTTAGTGTTCCAGTGAGTACTCCCTTGATGAGACCTAATGAGCATGACCTCTCAGATGAGTGTCACCAGTGATATCATGGATCATGGTGTGGGTTATCCAAGATGATCATTACCTTGAAGCCTTGAAAAATAATTATGTGGTGGGGAGTGGTTGAGACCACTTAAGACTTTGAGCCTATTATGATTATATCTATATATTTTTATCATTATGCATCATATCTTGATTTTCATACTTGTGTATTAATTAGTTGACAAATCTCAATGCTTTGTGTTTTAATGATTTCATGGGTGTCCTGCTGGGTATTGTTATACACACCCCATCATGGGATCTTCCCAAAAGTATCATGTCTTATAAAGATGAAAGGAATTTTGACGAAGTCCTTGGAGGACTGGGAGTAGGTAGATCATAGTTTGGGCTAGATAGGCCATTTATCTTATCGAGTGTTGCATCTATTTACAACTCGTTATATATAAGAGTTTGGAATATTTTTCAATTTTGAATGGTCATGTATTTGGATCCTTATTTGATTTCTATACATTCTTCATACACTAATTGTGCGATATAGATGTAATCATGTATTTGTATCAATTTTTCTTTACTTTTAACATTGTATGGTCATATAAATCCATGAATACTTATAGGAACCTTAGGCTAATTATTCCCATGTTCTTGATATGTTTACTCATCACTTATCTTCATTCCCTCTCCTATTAAAAGTGGGTTTGGGTTTTTCATTCTTAGGTTATCACTGGAAAAGAGGGCTTCGATGGGTCAGGTTATGACAGAGTATTATCAATGAAGTTATTTCCACCGTTGGATCATATTTTAGAGACTCTCTAACTCTGAGGTTTGTTTTTGGATTTATGGAAATAATTTTAAAGTGTTTTGAGTTAATATTTTAGGGCAGGGACTCTAGTATTGGTGCAGTCGTTGACATATCCATTCACCAAGACTATGATAACATTATTTATTACTCATTACATGTAGGAACTGGTTTTAGGGGAAAACATTGGTACATAAATCATATAGGAATAATTTGTGGTTTGCATGTGCCTCTTGAGTTATCTCCCCTATATACACATTAACCATCGCATGTCTTGTTAATTCAGGATTCCATTATGATGATTTCAATATAGGATTCCATAGTTTGATAGTGAGGATGATCTGACGAGTGATAATGATTTAGTACAAGGTCCAATATTAGAGGTGGTACCTTCGATGGTTTTTTGGTTTTCCCTTACCCATTGAGAAGAAAGTTTCACCAGCAATACCATCTAAAAATGTGAATTGGATAAGAACACTCTCTGAGTTTTAGAGGTAGTTATGCCCTAGGTTTTGGATTAAGATTCATCTAGAGGTATCTGAGGAAAAGTTAAAGGCAGTGGCATGAGTTTTCCACCTTTTTAGGATTATTATAGATCATATTATGGTCCTAGAATCAAGTCACCTTTAGGGATTCACTAGGTCATGGTGGATTCTGGTGAATTAGTTGAATGATGAGATAACTATCTCCTGGTAAGATTTTGAGCCGCTTTTAAGTGAGGATTTATATTTTCTTCATGTTGCATTTGGTGATCATTTAGGGACTTCTGTAGTTATAGAAAGGCCACATGACCATGAAATTTCACTCGACGTGGATCATTGGCCTCGTATGATACTCTTTGGATATGGTTAAAGATAAATTCTTTAGAGAACAAACTTTTAGAGGGGGGATTATGCTGATATATTAGGGTTGTAGTGATATCTATTTTTATTCCCATATATTCTTGATTTATTGAATGGTCTTTAGTAGTGGATAGCTTCCTAGAAGAGTAGACACTGGAAGTGGGTGATGGTAGTGGGAATAAAAGAGTTGAGAACTCGATAGTTGGTAGTTGATGATATATGGAGTGATCTGGTCATGAGACACACTTTAGGATATGGTACCATGATAGAAGATCGATGGTTCTGGTCTCACATGATTATTCTATTCATCTGAGAGAGAGGTGGTGTTTCTATTGTGAAATTTGGGGATAATTTATTGAGATTTTATGCCCCATTGAGTAGTAGATGGATATATGATCAATGGACTACCTAGAAAGAGATATTAGTAGGATCATGGTGGTCCATAGGGGGGTGAACATGGTAGAGAAGTGAGGAGAGTAACTAGAGTTTTCATACGGTTTGACTAGTTACCACCACCACAACCAGGTGGTCTATTCTAGTCTTAGGGAGATGGTGGTCAAGGATGAGGATAGCTTTAGCTAGTGGAGTCCTATAAACCCAAGACTCTCAAGAATATTAGTGGTGTGATATTTGTATTTTCTACTTTAACTCTAGTACTTATAAAAATTGATTTTGATCCACTCTTTTCATTCAACTTCTCTAGTTTAAGGATTAAATATTCTAATTTATTTCATAGATTGAACATTGGTCTTGGTGACTCCTAAAGGAGGTGAATCAATGATCACACACTTCTACTGATAGTGTTACCTAACTCTTAAAGGAGATAACTTCTTGTGGGATCTCTTTGTAGTAGCAATGTTTCCTTATGATGTAAACTTAGGTATGGAATGACTATCCATAATTCATACCCAGATTGATTGTTATATGTGGAGGATGTGGTGTATCCATTTGAATAGATTGAGTGTTTATGTCTTAGGTGAGAAGGAAAAATAGGTAGAGTAGGATATTCTCATAAAAATGAGGTCACAACCAATTACTCACTTGTTGTTTAGTATCACCCTTGGAGCAATGGATGTTATGTTCTTTCAATTCCCGCTAGTGGTGGAGGAGTATGTGTACATATTTACTAAGGAAGTTATAGGATTAAATCTACATTGGGAGATAGAATTTTTCATTGAATTTCATCCATAGATGACCCATATATTTTTACTAGCATATCTGATGGCTCTTGTAGAGCTTCAGGTGCAGTTAGAGGACTTGAAGAGGAAGGGATTTTTCAGACCTAGGGTTTCACCCTTGGTAGCCTCAATGTTATTCATAAACAAGGTAGATGGAATATTGAGATCTTGTGTGGATTACCATCTCTTGAACCTAGTGACCATGATGAATAGGTATCCACTATTAAGGATCAATGAACTCTTTGATTAGTTGAGAGGGATGAGATGGTTCTTGAAGATTTACCTCAGATTAGGTTACCAACCACTCAAAGTATGAGATTTGGATATATCGAAGTTGAAATTATGATGTTTATACATTAATTATGAGTACCTGGTGATTCCTTTTAGTGTGATGAACTCCCCATATGTGCTCATGTGACTCATGAAATAGATCTTTTAGTCTTTCTTAGACTTTTTTTAGGGTCTTCAATGATGAAATTCTAGTGTAACCTACATACAAGGAGGAGCACACGAGACACTTGAGAATAGTTCTATAAATACTTTGGGGAACCATATTTATTAGAATATCATTAAGTTTTAGTTCTAAATTCAAGAGGTCCACTTTTTGGGACTTTTTTTCTCAGTAAAGGGAGTAGTTGTAGACCTGAAAAATATTGAGGTGGTGCTATATTAAGATCCACCCAAGAGCATGATAGAAGTGTTGATATTTCTTGGGTTAAAAAGATATTATAAGATATTTTTTATTTATTTCTCTAGGATATCAACACCTTTGACTTATTTGACTATAAATGGGGATCCTTTCATGTGGGCGGTGAGGTGAAATCATGATTTTTTAGATGTTGACGAGCGCTCCCAATTTGAGATTTATAGATGAGGGTTTAGAGTACATAGTTTTTTCCAATTACATAGGGATTGGGCCTGGTTTTATTCATATACAGTGGTATTCATTGATTGAATATGGGTTCTAGAAATTGATAATATAAGAGTAGAGCTACACAATCCATGATCTGGGGTTCTGAAGATATGGAAATACTAACTTATGGGTGAGCGGTTTATTGTCTATTTTGAATGCAATAGTATCAGGTATATCTTCTATTATATGTATATTAAAATGAGATAGAGGTTATGGTTAGAGTTCCTCCATGATTATGACTTCGAGATAGTCTATACTCTTAGAAAGGGTAACATGGTGGTAGATTATTTTAATAGAAGAGGAGAGACCTCTAGGAATTAAAAATGGTAGAGCTTTCCTTCTGGTTCGAACTTACAAATGGGGAACCCAAGGTGTAATTTTATAGGAAAATGGGAACGTGTTTTTGAGCACACAGATTTCATAAAACCACTTTTCACATGGGTTTCGACCTATATAAAGCCTTATATCGATTTGAAGAAAATAAAAAAAAGTTGTATCCAAACCTCGTGGATTTCTTCACCAAAATTTTGGAATAAGTTGGACACCTAGTGCTCGAGATGTGGACAGATCACAGCACACCACTTTTGACTTCGTGCAGATTCAGTGTTCTGGAAAAATCAGGTCGGTTGGGCTAGAATATGGCCGAATGAGTCTTGGTTTAATTCATAGTAAATGTATTGCAATGAATTTTTGACCATCCCACAAAATTTCGGCCCATTTGGATGCACGGTTCTGGAGAAGTGCATGGATGAGTCCACTAGTGTGTATGGATCTTGCGCAGTTTGGCCCTTTTTTCTTGGACATCATCATGGGTCCTCTAAATCACCTCCTCCTATAATGTAATAATAAAAACAAGTAACATTGCCCTTTTTAATAGTGATAAAAAAATGATTCAAACATGGAATGAAATTTGTTGTTATTTTTGGAATTTACAATAAAAATTTAGTTTAATACAATGGTGTAAGGGTGAAAATGACACAGTGAATCATGGTACGATCACACCCCCACACCTAAACATTTGCACTCCTGGGAAAATTAATATTTAAAAAAATTATGCATGTAGATATTTCCAACTTCATAAAGATTTAACATTCAATGAAAATTAATTCCTGATAGAAATGTGATCAAAGAAAAAATTATACTGAGGAGTAATTCTCAACGATCATTGAAAAATACATCTCAAAAATTGTTTCCAAATGAAATTCCAAGAGATACATGATACCAATCAAAGAAAATAATTCAAAAGTTAATCATGTCACTAATTCTTCACGTGTGTGTGTGACAACCATTTCATGCTATTCTTTCGACTTTCTATTGAGTAAATATAAGTAATTTCAATAATTTTCTACTTACAAGATCATTTCCATATAACTTTCCCCACATCATTTGCAATAAAATTTCAAGACCCACTCACTTAAGCATTCCTAGAAGTCAAACCATAAACTCAAGACCTAGATATCCCCATATGTTGTACATTTCATCACTCCCCTAAATTATTATATTTTTCAAAAGTTGCACCTGGAACAAATATCAAACTCTTCTCCTAACCCATGTTTGATCTCTTCATGACAATAATTGTAATAGTTATAACAAGATCAAAGGTCGAGGAATGGTGGTTTTTGAACTGCCCAGTATACAACCCTTTTTTTGGTTTTTTTAGGGCGTACAATAGTCGGATAATAGGTACACACACATAGGTCAATCTGATACAGTAATGAAATAGATCAGAAAAGGAACGAATGTATGGAAAAATGATTTTGGAAAGTACAAAAAAATCAACCTAACTTATATTTACCTTCCATTTAAATAAGAAATTTTCCACACATCATGGTTGGGTGAAAAAAAATGTGTGGAGAGATTAAGTGAAACAATTTTTCTTTAAAATATTCACAAAAAGGGCACCATTATTCTCAAAAGTTTCAAAATGATACAACCATTTATATCATCAGCAAAGAACTAAATTTCAAAATAAAGTCACCCCATAGTATTGAATTGTTGGTGCAATGCATATTTCCTTAGAGATTTATTTTTGAATGTTAAAACAACATGAAATACAGACATTCCACATGAATTTTCAATAACTTCCATGATTAAACGGGCATCATTTTCCATGATAAAGTAGGAATAAAAAAAGTAAAATTATGGAATAAAGGTGAGTGGGAGGGAAATGGGGGAAAGTAACAATACTATTCGGCAAGCTAAAAATATAAAAGGAAGAAAGATGATGAAAATTCATAACTAACCCAAGAATATACCCATCCCCCCACACCTAGAGTGTGCAGTGTCCTCACTGTAATAAAATAGAATGTGGTAAGGAAGGATAAAACCTAGTGGGTGTTATTCGTAGACTGATTCTTGAACCTGGAGTTCCTCTATTGGGGACTCCAGAAGGTCTTCGTGGAAGTGCTTCAGCCGCTGCCCATTGACAGTAAAGGTTTGCTTGGTTTTATCATTTTGAACCTGGACAACACCAAATGGAGAGATGTTAGTAATAGTGTATGGTCCAAACCAGCGGGAATAATTCTTACCTAGATGAAACTTCATCCTTGCATTGTATAGGAGGATCTTCTGCCCAATGTTGAACTGACGATGAAGGATGAGATTGTTGTGGGAAGCCTTGGTTCGCACTACTGGAAATATCACCTATACCCATGGTTTAAAACTGTGGGTATATCCCTTGAAACTGTGGGTATAGGATATACCAACGATTTCAGAAACCGTGCACTACAGTGCCGTCGCAATAGGTCTATACCCATGGTTCTCTGAAAACTGTGGGTATAGACCAAGGAAAATTGATATTACCCATGGTTTGTTAAACCGTGGGTATTGATGTATACCCAAGGTTTTCAAACCATGGGTATACTGATTTATAGCGCCCCATATTTACCCATGGTTTACCAAACCGTGGGTATAGACAGGTTCCCCAGGCGAGCAGCTGCACCTCCCTACCATTCTGCACCTGCATTAGCACATATACATGGCATTTCAAACTAGATGTTCGATAATCCAACCTAATCCCCAAAATATAAACAACTAAACTAGAAGTGTCAATCCACTCTATGGATTGTTAAATACATGATCCTCTCTATATAAAAATATCATCCTTACCTCATACATGTGAAAATGGAATCACAATACCAGAATAAGATGATTTACAGTGTTTAGTGAAAAGCCTACTTTCTATGTTGGTTATACGAGACAACATGGATAATCTAATAATATCAATACTAATTGGTTATACACCATGACTATAAAAATCCATCAAATGGTTATACACCCTATCCTTTATTCAAAAATTGGTTATAAACCACAATTTAAAACTCCTTCAGTGATTGGTTATATACCCCATCTAAAATCCTCCTACAACTGTTTATATACCCCATCCACAAGATTCTTTTTACAGTTGATCAAGTGTAGAAAAATAGACTTCTTTGAATGGTATTTCTCAACAAGAATGTTGGATCACTATATCTTGTGTCTAACTACTTAGAGATCTTTAACATCTTTTGAGAAAGGTATACTTGTCTTGAAACTTCCTCTAGATTTGGGATGATTTGGATCTACTCAATTTTCAACATTATGTAACTTCGTCAAAAATGTTGTCCTTCTAGTTCTTATTCTTACAAAACTCTATGCTTCTGGTTCTTCATACCTCCTTTGACCCAAATGCACTTTTGATGAAAGTAGATCATAAAATCCCCTTCTTCAACACTTTTTCTTAGTAAATCTCAATATCTCATTCTCAATATTCACTATTTTTCATATACTTAACTCATGTGATGTTCCCCCTTTATATATGAAGTTTTCCTCTTATAGATGTGGGAATGTATGGGCTTCAATTTGAAATTCTAACTACCTCAAGAATTGACTACTTTACTATCTTCCAAAGATATTGGTATTTGACTTTGTCAATGTTCCCACAAAATTCAGCATTGGCTATATTTAACTGATTCTAAAATCTCATCTTGAATCATGAACATTCCTTCCTTGAATATTTATAGTTGAATGTTTAGCTCAACATCATCATAGTGATTAGATTTATAATAATGTAATGCCCTTTTGGAATCTTCCAAAAAGTTTTATTTTGATGTAATAAATATGCTCATTATGGTTCTTCCATTTCCTCAACTCGAACTTAAATACAAGCATTCTTAATAGACTTCTATGACAACCACTAATCACTTTACCAGAAACTATCCATCAATGGAATCCTCAAGAGCCCCTTAGACTCACATCAGTAGTATAATGGTACCCGATAGTAACCTCCATAAAAAGGAGTCATTTCTTCCAAAAGATTCCAATATATGTGGTCCCCAAACTCAAGAGTTATACCTCAATATCTCCAATCTTGAGAAAACAGTCCCAATACACAAAGTAAAACAATGAACTCCTCATAGAAACTACTTGATCTCTCCTACAATGATACATCCAATTGAACATTAAACAAAACTAGTTGGCATACACAAGACATTTCTAAATAATGAGCTCACACCCTCCCCATCCCCCTGCCTAGCCCCTCCCCCTCCCCCATGCCTAGCCCCTCTTCCTCCCTCCCCACTGCTCAGCCCTCCCACTGCCCAGGCCCTCCCACTCCCCCTGCCCATCCCCTCCCCCTCCCTCCCCACTGCCCAACTCCTCCCCCAACCCCTCCCCCTCCCCCCTACCCAACCCCTCCCCCTCCCTCCCCTCTGCCCAGCCCCTCCCCCTCCCTACCAACTGCCCAAATCCTCCCCCTCCCCCTCCCCGTCCCCCCCTGCCCAGCCCCTACCCCCTGCTCAGTCAAGTATAATGGCATATTTAGAGAAACTTTTGGATAAAAAACACATGAAATAAAATACACAAACATGTATTGCAATGTCATTAAACAATTGATATATATACAAAGTATCCACCATAAACATAAAATGTTATCAATATTCAAGACTTGCTCGTGTTAAAAGATTAAAAAATCTAGAAAAATCATAAGGGTGCATACCTCCTGAAAGTACACCGTGATCCCTGATTTCTAAATAACATCCTGAGCCTTTTCAAATGCGATGATAGTTTAATATATCCAAAACATACACAAATCTACAGCCGAATATTAACATTAAAAGTTTGGAGTAAAACCTGAATCAGGATTCCACTGAATAGGCTTTTTCCTTTGTGTTTGGAGTCTTCCTAAAGCAAAAAAACCACATTAAAAAATTAGATAAAGGGAAGATGAAAACCAAAAACAACATATGCAACATTTAAATTAGTTAGTCAAATTTGAATATTCATATAACTGTCATATCACATACTAATCAGTAAAGTACAATGACATATTTAGAGAACATTTTGGATAAAAACACATGAAATAAAATACACAAACATATATCGAAATGTCATTCATCAATTGATATAAATACAAATTATCCACCATAAACAGAAAATGTTATCAATATTCAAGTCTTGTTCGCATTATCAAGATTAAAAAATCATCTCCTCATCTCACCCCTACCCAGCAAATTCCCTTCCCCTCCCCCTCCTCCTCCCCTCTACTAAGCCCCTACCTCATGCTCAGCTCCCCCCTACCCAGCTCCTCCCTCATGCCCAGCTCCCCCCTACCCAACCCCCCCCCCTCCCCCTCCCTCATGCCCAGCTCCCCCTACCCAGCCCCTCCCCCTCCCCCTCCCTCATGCCCAACTCCCCCCCATCCCAACCCCTCCCCCTCCCCCTCCCTCATGCCCAGCTCCCCCTACCCAGCCCCTCCTCCTCCCCCTCCCCCTTCCCCAGCCCCTCCTCCTCCCCTATATTTATTTTATACCAATCAAATATGAGATTCATTGACATCCCAAGGCATATAGTTTTTTTAGGAAAATAAAATACATATGGAAAGTGTTTTAGTTTTTGGTGTCATGACTGAACTACGTAACAATATAATCATAAATTGATGATCGAAAGGGGAAAGGGGAAATGAGCGCAGGTTACTTGCCTTTCCTTGTAGAGAAATCATAGTCCTGATCAAATTAACACCACAATTTTTTGCCAAGGTTAGATGTATTGCCTCAAAAGCAACTGCAGCAGCTTCGTAAGGCCCCTGTTTAGAAAGAAACCAAACACAAAAAATATGAATTACTCCAAGAACAAAAAATCAATGCCTTTATGTTTAAATAAAAAGATCATAAGTAACTAAACCTTCTCAACACCTTCAATAGATGAGATCTTCTTCTTCAAAGTGGAGGACATGGTCATACTCGCCTGATGAACATCCTCTGCATGCCAAGTATATGAAAGAGAGATTAAGTCAATGCAGCCCCCTCCCCTCCCAGCCCTCCACTGCACCCCCCCCCCCCTCCCAAACTTCCCCTACTAGCCCCCCCCCCCCATCCATCCACTGTATCACCCCCCCCCATCCCTCCACTGCAGCCCCCCCTCCGAGCCCTCCACTACAGCCCCCCCAGCCCTCCATTGTAGCCCCCCATCTCAGGCCTCCCCTCCACTGCTAAGGCCAAGATTAGATGGCAAGATAATAATAAACACACCAAACCATAAAAAAATATAAGGCATGTGAAAATTACCTAAAGAATTGTCAAATAACACCCCGTATGAAAACATAATACAAAATTCATTTCATTGCATAAAGAAATTCACATACAAGAAATTCACCAATACAAAAAATAAATAAACTCCAACACAAGTCTCTTATAAGTAAAAAATGGAGGGGATTAATATCCCTCAAATCATCATCATCATCATCCCCATGTCCATCATCATCATCATCAGTAGAAACATTAGCAGTAATGTCATCAGTAACATCATCACCAACCACACCATCAGCTTCATCATCAGCAATCTCATCACCAACAACAGCATCAACAACATCCTCACCAGCTCTATTGCCACCACCGTCATCACCACTAGGACCCTCATGGGAATCACCCAACACATTATTCAAAGAGAACATTTATTCCATACATGAATGAAAAGTGGCAGTAACCTATGATGGTAGTGACTGACTCAAAACTGACATATCTTTCATGAAATGTTCATTAATTAGCTTACTTTTTTCACGCTCCTCTAATACTATTTTCTTTGTCGCAGCTAATTCAGCACATGCATTTTCCAACTCAGAGGCCTTAGAGGCTTTAGAGGAGTCTAATGATGACCAATACATAGAGGGGACAATGTTTTTTCCTGGTCTACAACAGAATCTTCCTGGATGCTCCACACTTAACACCTAACTCAAATGATCATTTGGCACTAAGTTTTCAGCTTCCTTCTCATCCATGGCCTCCAAGGCAGACTATTGAAATTATAAACATATTAATTTATGAATTTTGTATAAATTTTTGAAATATAAATAAACCAACTTAAAAATTTTATCTTGTGTTTATGAATTAACTGCGGTTCCATCTTTTTTTTTCCTACTGAAGCAGAATAATTTGGCACGAGGTACAAGACCTTCAATGCCCAATACAGCTTGATGCATATGAGAAATGAACAAATTTGGATTAAAACCATATATGATAAATTAAAAAAAATATTTAAGTGAGTTGCAACAAAGACCTACAAACATTGAGTTAAATGAAGGTCATAACCGATTGGTGGTTTTCTTAAATGGTTTTCTGAAATGGTTTTCTGAAGTGGGTTTCAAGGAAATATACTACTTGTTTAAGAAAAATAGACAAGCCTTCTCCTAGTATAAGATGTGATTTCTTGGATACGTGGACTAACCAAGGGAAGGAATGAATAATTTATGATGACATGTTATAAATAAGGAAATTATTTTAATTCAGATGAATGTACTAGTCGCTTCTCATGCTCAGGAATTGTAGTGCACCCCAATGTGTGTATATATGTCATTTCATCTTTGTTTTTTTGTTTTTCTCTGACACTTACTAATAAAAAAACAATACAAGTAATAAAAATTAAATTTTATATAAAAACCATTAAATATGGGTAGTACATTATACTATTCAGTATTCCAATGTGTGATCATTTTTTGATACTGACTTTTTGGATAGTCAGGGTTTGTGGGTACACCCTCTAACTTAGTACCCACTTTACTCCTCCAACCAATATGTAACTCATACTTTTATGACTGACAATACTCTCCAAGATCACTCAACCTAGATGCTTTGGCAGCTTCACCATTAGAAAACTTAAATCGACTCTACAATGAACATGTTAAGTCATATAAATACATTTCTAATATAAATATAAATTTATAAAATTTTTGTACCCATATCTGCGCCCATGCCCTATCCTTGATGTCAGCACTGATATATCTCCATGAGACTGGTTCCACCAGAACGATATCATGATATTTGGCTAAAGTAGCCATGAAACTTCTACACTCCTTAGCATTTTTACCTACCATTTGATTTTGATAATTGTAATCCACCATAATCTGAGTTTCAAGATTTCAGGCATCTTGCATTTGAGTGTGCCCACGTCGCCTACTAGAAGATCCCACTAAATAAGATAAGAGGTTAAAAGAGAAGAGTTAAGTGACAATACAATAGGAAAAAAGTGAAATTCTATAATTTGAAACATTTATAATAAAAACCCTGATGTAGGCTCTTGAATAGGCTGTGAGGCATCTGTGGACTATGCTGGATCAGCATCCTCTGAAGGAAGTCTCTACTCCACAGTATGCTCCAGCTGATCTTCATGGACAGGAGTGGAAACTGAAGGAACATGCTCAATATGTGTAGGATGGATGGTAGGAAAAGGAGGTGGCATAGACATGTCAGAATATGCATAGTAAGTTTTGGGATACATGAATGGATATGGAAATTGTGTAGGTGAGAACATCGGTCGAGTCGGTGTGGACATGGAATGGGAAAAAGAGGGTAAATGGGATGATGACGGCTACATGTATGGGAACATCCCAGGGGTCTCAAGAGGAGGGCGGACATGTGTGGTATATGGGATGTCCACTGATGGGTCATTGTGGGGAGTGGTAAGACAGGAGCTCCGTCTAGGTCTAGGAGGATCCCTGCTCGGTCCCATACTGGGAAGAGGAAACTCTGGAGTTATATATCCCTAAATAAAATTGATCAAAAATATTAACTTGATATTATATGTAATGAAGAAGATAAATATTAGAATTATTATACTCACTGAAGACAACTCATGCTCATTTCTAATAGGATCAACATCAAATAATCTCTTCTTGTGAGCTTCTGTAGTTTTCTTCATAATCTACATAAGAATGAAATAAATATTTTTTAGCAACAATTTTTACAAATCATACATACAACTTAGAATCCAAAGAAGACAAAAAATGTCATAACATATTTCAGTAGTGATAATTTACAACCAAGTTATACAATTTTTAAAACCACATTTTAAACCCAGTTTTCTAAATTGAAATAAATATAATTAAATGAAACGAAACCAAACAATACTAAAACAGACATATCATTCCAAACTAAAACTAAATTAAAGTAATTACATTAGTACCAACCTAAGAAACTCATGTCATGGTAAACTAAATGAACTCTGAATATATATGGTTGCTTTTATATATTACCCTCCACTACCTCAGGTTCAACATCATCTCTCACAATGGGACAATTTGTGTCATCAAATACAATATTTTGGCTAACACTGATTGGGGCGTCAACGGTGAAAATTTCATACCCAACATCATGAAAAATATGTGTTGGGATTACTTCATTAATGACACTGTAATCAGGTTCTGGATGATCTTTTACATAAAACACTTGTTTTTCCATTGATGCAAAAATGTATGGTTCATCAGTATGCAGGAATCGACTCATGTCAATAACTCTAAATCCACAATCATCAATAAATGTACCATGTCGCATCATTGAATCAAACCATTCACATTTAATCATAGTGACTCGAACTTGAGAGTAGTAATCCAATAACAATATTTTCTCAACCAATCCATAATAATACACATCTTTATATCGAGGTCGACTATCTGATGCACTGGCATAATAATCAGTTCTAGAAGTTAACATAACTACATCCTGTTGTGTTCTCATTTTCACCACTCTATCAGTTGTATCAAATTTATATCCATTGATTATTAAATATTTTCATTCACGAACCAAATAATTGGGACCAAAATCCAACGCTCTTAATTCTTGAGAAATGAAGTCAGCAGGTAAAATCAATACCTGGAATACATATGAGTAATATAATTAAATATATATCTATATTTTAAGGTATTTAATGTAATGGGCATACCTTTTATTTCAACCAAGCTGGGAACTCTTGGCTATGCATAGCCTCTCTTCTTCTCACTAGTAAAGACTGATGAACTCTACTTATAATTTTTTTATGTTCTCTACATAAAATGACAATAAAAGTATAAGGTATATGTGATATGATATCGTATGAGATAACATATATATATATTCAAATTAATTACTTGATATAGGCATCGAACAAACCACAATTAAACAAGACTGTATGATGTTCCATATTCTTCTCTTCAAAGTTCAATGTAACCATTGTATTTGACCAGACAATTCCACCTCCTTGGGGAAGAGATGGAAATGAGGGATGAATTTACTCATACTGCTCATCTTCATTTCTCATTGGTCGATTATGTCTTGTGCTTGCATCATACAAATACATTGAACAAAAATCCATACATTCTTGGGCCAGATAACTCCTCACAATGGAACCTTTAGGATAATTCTTATTTCAGACATATGATTTCATTGTACACATATTTCTTTCAGTGGGATACATCCACCGAAAAGAGACCGGTCCCCCAAGAAGTGTCTCAGTTGGAAGATGAACTATTAAATGCAGCATGCAAGTGAAAAAGGATGGAGGAAAAAAATTTCCAACTCACATAGAATTAACGGTGCCTCTTGCTGCATTTTTATCAATAATGATTTGGATAACCTTTTAGCACAAAGGTCTCTAAAAAATGACACAACCGAATCACTTCCACCCTTACATTATTGGATAGAAAATGCTAAATTTCTATTAGAATAAATTCATGAAGAAGGATGTGATAATCATGAGTTTTTAGGGATTTCAATTTCAAATTTCTTCTGTTGACTTGTTTAGATATGTTGCTGGAATAGCCATCTGGAAACATGATATTCTTCAATATTTCTATAAATTGATCTTTCTCTATTAATGCCATCACATAAGAAGCACAGGGAACTTTCCATTTATTTTCACCGATACAAACAGGATGTAGTTTTGGTCGAATACCCTGATCCAATAAATCCCGAGGAGATCGGAAGTCATATTTAGTCTTCCCCTTAATATTCAAAAGAATTTCAAGAAACATTTCACATATTTTTTTCAATATGAATTATGTCTAAACAATGACATAACAAATTTGTAGAACAACATGGAAACACAAAAAAAATACTTCTCTTTTTCCAATTGTAAGTGACTTCAGTATCAGTATTCTTCCTCTTTCGAGATTTCAAATGACATTTCCCTAATGAAAAGCTAAAATATTTCAATTCATTAAGCACATCACTTCCTGACATACGTTGAGGTGGTTATTCAGTGTCAACATTATTATCAAACCTCTGATGATTCTTCCTGTATTGATGATCCATTGTCAAGAATTGGCGATGCCCCATGAAATTGAAACTATGAAGATATTTAAGCCTTCTCAATCGTGTATTCTTCATACAAACAGGACATGATATTTTTCCCTTCGTGCTCCACCCAGACATCATTGCATAGGCAGGAAAATCATTTATGGTCCATAGAAGGGCAGCATTCATCTGAAACGTATTATTTGAAGAAGCATCAAATGTCTACACACCTAAATCCCAAAGTTTTTTCAACTCTTTTATTAAAGGCTGGAAGTAGACATCCATATAATTACCAGGATCCAAAGGTTCAGATATCAGTATAATCAAGAAAGTGAAAGGTTTTTTCATACACATCCACAGAGGAAGATTATAAACATGAATAAAAACTGGCCACGTGCTATGAGTAGTAAGCATCTGACCAAATGGATTAAAACCATCACATGATAGGCCCAATATGACATTACGCACCTCAGCTACAAAATCAGGATATTGTGCATCAAATGTCTTCTATGATAATCCATCTGCAGGATGGACCAGCTCATCATTACCTTTAAATCTCTCAACATTATGCCATTGCATATTGACTGAGATTTCTGGAGACATGAATAGATTTTGAAGTCTGGGAATCAATGGAAAGTACCACATGACTTTCTGTGGCACACAAGATGGTGTTCCATCTGCATTTGTCTTCCATCGAGATGTACCACATTCTTTACAGAAATTACGGTCAGCTGTTTTCTCCAAAAATAAACTGCAATATTTTGAACAATCATAGACTTTATTAGTAGAAAATCCAAGCTACTTAATTAACTTCTATGCCATGTGTAATGATTTAACGGAATATCTGCATCATCAGGAAGTAAGTCCTTCAGAAATGTAAGAATATAATCAATAGAAGTATTAGAAATTTCATACATGGTTTTCCTATAATATAATCACATTAAAAATTCCAACATGGTCATTTTAGTACATTCTTGATATACTGGAGTTCTGGAATCATCCAATAAATTTTTCACTCTCTCAACATCATCGTCTTCAATATTTTCCTCATGTGTACTAATATCATTGTCTTCTTGCACTGGCATGCTATCTCTCTTGGAGCACATATGAAAATCGATCAAATATCAAATTCTCCATGTCACTTCGCTCATTTCGTTTATGAACAGTCAAAGATTGACTCTTCTCTCCATGGTGAAACCAGACATTATAGTTTTCTTGAAATCCAAATTTCATTAAATAGTAACTAAATTATTCTCCTCTTAACCATGGTCTTCCAACACAATTATAGCAGGGACACTGTATACAACCTCCATATGACGCATTGTTAAATGAAAAATATAAAAAAAATATTCAAATTATTTTGAAACTCGGTTGAAATCCAATCGGTATGATATATCCAGCTTTTATCCATTCTATAACAAGAAAAAAATCATCATTAAATCAACAATGTAAATCATATTTAAAAAATTCATTACAATCAATTTTATTATTAAATTAATCAAATCATATTAGTAGCTAGAAAAACATATTTAATAACAAGAGGAATCCATGATTGAATAAGTAGGAAAAAAGAAAAAAGGTCTACCTTGAGATGTAAACTAAAGAAAAAAAGTTAAAAAAGACACTCCCAAGTGGTCATTGATGAGGAATAAAAAAGAAAATTTCAATGTAAAATACTCCTTTATAGATATAGAGTAATTATACACATGAGAAGAAAATTTTATTTTAATAATGTGAATTTATAGTTTTATATATTATTTGGTAGGGGTTATTTGATGGGGAATAAAACATTAAATGAAAATAGTGTAGTTATAACTTTAATTTTTTGGAATTAATATTGAAAAAAAAAATCAAGGTATCCTACAAATTTTGTACAACATGATGCTTAAAAGATATACTTTTTATAGATTCTATTGGAACTTTGGAATATTTGTTCATATGGAAAAGATATGTTTTTTAAAATAGACATCATGATATACTTGGGAGTATTGAGAATCAATGTTTGGGGGTTTCAACCCCTTTAAAGGAATAAAAGTTAGAAATGTATTGTAAATTCTATATAGAAATCACAGAACATGTTTGATATTCTTGAATAAGTCTATAGAAGGTGTGACCATCCTATTCATGATGAAAATGAATGCCTCATAATTATACCATCCTGAAAAAAATTTAGTTTTAATACTCAAAATCCTCACAAGAAGAATATAAAAGTGAAGGAGAAAGATTTAGTTGTTGAAGTTTCACCCAAAGTATCCAAAGAGGAAATTCCATGGATATTGGATAGTGGATGTTCTTCTCACATGATAAAAGATTTAAAAACATTGAAATCTATTGAAAAATTAAATGGATGCTTATTTACCGTCATAAATTATGGGTCACTAAAGGTTAAAGGAGTTGGTTTGATTGTTATTGGGAAAGAGAAGCTTAAATCAAAAAACACTCTTTATGTTGATGGATTAAAACAAAATCTATTAAGTGTTTCTCAACTTCATGATAAAGGAAATATATTTTTTTTAGTAATTATGGGTTATTGGTTGAGAACATTGAGAATGGAAGAGTGGTTAAAAGAGGATAAGAGTGCTAGAGGCAATTTATTCCAAGTGGGTGATGTTGAAAATTCATGTTATCTAGGCATGAATGAAGAGAATGAATTATAGAATCGAAGGATTGGATAATATAAATGTTCTATTTTTTAAAAAGGAGATGGAATAACTTTTTATTTTTATAGGATATGATAAATGGAGAATATATAGAGAGTGTTCCTTATTGGGGAGACATAGGTAGTTGGCAGTTGAAACTTAGAGAAGAGTTCATGTGTTGTTCCCCATGTTTTTGACAAATAAAAAGGAGGAAATTGAAGAGCCCTTAATGATCATAAAACTTAACATTTCTTAGAGTCTAAGATCCCTCATTAAGTTAATTGATTAAGGGGGTGGTGATTAGATCTTAATTAATACATTTCTAGTATAGTGTTGATCATTACTCTGAGGGTTAGATAATTAGGAAAACCATTATTCATTACAATAGTTCAGTGTTTAAAAAACATTTTTAGTGCTTTATTGCTATGAAATTGTTATGAATAAAATCCATTCAGGGATATTGAATGAAATTTTTATGTTTTATTTACTAGAATCATACTCATTGATGGGTAATAAGTGAATTCGAGATAAGTTTAAGAAAAATTAATAAAGAAAATCCATCAAATTCCATGTCTACATAATGGTTGTAATGACCCCTACTTTTTATATGGGAATTTACCATTGAATAAATTATATGTGTGATATTTCATAAAAAATAAACAAATGATTATTATAAATTCATAACTTTACATGTCCATAATATGATCATTGGCCATTATATACATTAGAGATGTAGTTGTTAGAATGTGATAATTAGAATTGGTGCATATTAAGGGTAATGATGAGAGATAATTTATATATAGGGGTAAATGATGGCCTCAACTAGTAGGAAATAACATTTTTGAAACACAGTAATATGAGATTGGGAAAATAGTTGGATACAAAGGGTTGGTTTAATAATACAAACCAAAATCCTTAACTTGAGGATGGATGGGAAGGATCCCTCTCCCAATGTGTTCTAATATTTTTTAAGTGTTGTTTGAAGTGATGAAGATTTAATAGGGGTGTGATTATGGTAAAAGGAGATAAATTCAATAAGTGGTGTAAGATTTATTAGATATATTAATTGGTATAAAAATATAAAATGGTATCATGTCCTTATATGACTCAATAAATGGTGTTGAGAAACCACTTTAGATTTGTATGCTAGATATGGAATTTCATCTTGTGATGAAGAGGCTCAAATGATGTAGAGCCTCATAGAGAATTAAAGTTGTTTCAAAGCCTCATATAAAATTTTCAGTTATGTTAAGTGAAATTTGGTAATTGATAAATGATATCATTTCATATGTAAATTTTTATATGTCTACTAAAATTAAAAGAATACAATACATGTAATTAATAATAACTTTCATGGAATTTATGTTTATTTTTTCATGTACTAATAATGTGGTGTTAGGTTATTTTTTTTCTAAGATACCAAAATTTTTAGGAAGTAACGTTTCATAACCAAAAAACAGTTACAATGTTTGATGTATTATATATATAATTAGTGTAAATAACTAAATGCGTTTAGGGGGATTTGGGGATGGGAACACATAAACTGTTTATTCTTATCCATAAAAAGGAAATCCATGTGAGGAAAGGAAGGTTCATGGATATCAAGTGGTGTCATAAGTCCATTATGAAAAAGTGATATCTATTATTTAAACAAGTGGTGTGAATCACACACTTAGTACTTTATTGTTTATTTTCTGATGGTTTTGTGTAATTTTGATTGAGATTACAGGATGTGTAGAAGAAAGAAAAATCTCAAGTTATACATGTTTATATAAGTAAGTGAGTCGCATACACAACTTTTATGTTATTGACTATATCGAGTTTAGAATTATTAGGATTAAATTATTCATCAATAACTCAATGATAAGTAGTAAATTAAATTGCTAGAAATATTTTAGTAAAACATGGCTAAAGAGAAGAAACGATTACAATTATAGAAAATAAAAATTAGGAATTATTTTTATCTAACAAGTGGAATTGACAGTGGTAAAAGATCCAAAGGTTTAATCAACACATGGTTTAAAGATAACCTAAAGGTTTGAAAGTGGTAAATGGATCCAAATTTTCAAGAGATGGATTTTGAGGAATAGGTTGAAAGAGCTCAATATCAAATGGGTTGTAAATGAATTTAATGTGAAAGGGGGAGAAAAAACTCTCCAAATATAGATTTTAAAAGTTGAGGAGAATAAAAATGTACCAAGAAGGATTTAGTGGAGACCATTAAAAATATACAACATGTATTGTATGGATGACAGGGGAGTATATCTAATAAGGTAACCCTATGTAATTATCTAATAAAGGGGTGAGAATGAAAATAAAAATATGTATACAAATTCCATTTTCATTATATTTAAAAAAAGGGTAGTGAAAATAATACACCATAAATATGTATTCTTTTGAATAATTTATAGTTAAAAGTTGGTGTAGGATTTATAGTTGTATTATCAACAAAATCTAAAGGGAGACAAAGTTTCAACCAGGAGGTTGTGTGTTGTATTTATTTAAAATAAGTGTTATGTTTTCTAATAAATAATTGTGTTTGATAATAGAAGTCACAAATTGGAGTTTTGAGATTGTTTAAAAGTTATTTAGGAAGATAAGTGAAGAATGATAAGTTATGAAAAGTGTTTTGGAAGTGGAGTTGGAGATGTTCTAGAAGTAAATTTGTTAAAAATGTAAAACTTGATATTTTAAAAGTAAATTTATAGTGGATGTAAAGGTTCTGCATTCTGGATGTAGTATGTTACAGAATTAGAGAACCAAGATGTTCTGAGAAGAATTTTTTGTTAACTAGAAGTTTGGAAGTTAAGTATAGAAGTTTTTTTGAAGTGTAAGTCTATAAATTAATTAGGGAAGATAAGTTTGAATATTTTTGGATAAGGTTAGAGCTTTGTAAGATGATTAATTGGCTATTTTTGGAAAATTAATTCTGGAAATTGAGAACATTGGTTATTATGGAAGTTACAAAAATAAATCATGGAATAAACACAAGTATTGCTCCATGATTTATGTTTAAAAAAACTGGGAAAGGAAATGAAAAACATTAACCTGATATACATAATATCTTCCATGCTGATGCATAATAAATTGTATAAGAGGAAAAATTAGTAAAGTTTATATAGGATCCTATACATAAGGATTACCTCAAAAAGAAAAATCCTACAAATGGGTTGATCTATACTTGTAATCTAGAAAAGGAAAACACTCTTTGTATATATAAGAGTAACTCATGCCAATACTTAAGTTTTCTTTCTAATTTGGAGATTGTAAAATTTAATATGGAATGGTTTTTTTCATGTTATATAAGGGAATTCCAAATAAGACTAAGTAGAAAAATAGAAAAGTGATGAATTTGATGATACCCGGAAGAGAGGGAGCTGAGAGGGTGGAGCGGGGACGTATTTGAAGCTGGGGGCAACGTGGAAAAGGCTGGGATGTTGAGGCAGAGGTGATGTCCAGGAGGTCTAGGTCAGGAGTAGAGGCAGAGCTGGGAGGCGGAGGCCAGGGAGGGGATGAGATGGTCGGGAGGCGGAGGTCGGATGGCCGGGAGGCGGAGGTCGGAGAGGAGAGGAGAGGGCCAGGAGGCAGAGGTCGGATGGCTGAGAGGTGGTGGTCGGGGAGGGGAGGACAGGACTGGGAGTCAGAGGTCAGGGAGGTAGGGTTGAAGTGGGGGGAGCGTGATGGAGCCCGATACTTAGGGGTTGAATACCCACAGTTTTAATAAAACCATGGGTATAGACAATTAAAAACCATATATCCTCACGATTCTTTAAACTATGGGAATATATGTGTGGGGATAAACCCCATTTCTAGTAGTGTCGCTCCTTATAAATCCTGGAGTTCTCATATGAATCTCTACACATTTCCGCCAGCACCTAAATCTATAACTTCCTCTGAGTACCTACACCTGAAAGGTTAGAATTGTATTTTGTAATGAACCAGTAGGTCTGGTGATCAATCTCAACAGGGAGGTGAAAACTCTTTCCAAACACAAGCCAATAGGGTGACATTCCAATGGGAGTTTTGAACGCAGTATGGTAGGCCGATATTGAATCATCAAGTCAAAGACTCTAATATTTTCTATTGGGTTGAACCGTTTTTTTAAGAATTTGTTTTACCTCTCTATTTGACACCTCATCTTGACCATTGGTATGTGAGTGATATGAAGTAGACACTTTATGACCAACCCCATACCGACACAAAAGTGATTGCATTGTTCAGTTACAGAAATGAGAACCCTGATCACTGATGATGAACCTAGGTAAGCCAAACATATAGAAAAGTTGGGTTTTCAAAAATTCTACAATTGCCTTAGAATCATCAGTTTTTGTGGCTTGTGCCTCTACCCATTTTGACATGTAATAAACTACCAGAAAAATGTACAAGTTATCAAAGTAATTTGGAAATGGCCCCATAAATTCAATACCCCAAACATCAAAAATTTCATTAAAGTGCAATGGTTGTTGTGGCATTTCATTTCTTTTAGAGACATTACCCATTCTTTGACAACAAGGACAAGATTTAAAAAAATCATGGGCATCCTGAAAAAATTGTTGGCCAAAAGAGACCAGAATAAAGGATTTTGTTAGCAGTTCGTTGGGGACCAAAGTGGCCCCCACAAGCAAGAGTGTGGTAGAATCTAAGAACAGACTGAAACTCACTATCGGGAACACAGTGTCTAAGGACTTAATCACTACATGTGCACCAGATGTAGGGGTCATCCCAAATTTACCAACGAGACTCATGTTTTAGATGACTGGCTTGGTTTTTGTTGAAGTCAGTAGGAATACAAGATGCTACCAAATAATTTACAATTTCATCATACCAAGGAATAGCATCTTGCACTCGGTACAATTGCTCATCAGGAAACATATCATTTATAGGAATACAGGGGGATGAGTCAATGTCTGAGGATGGGGGAATCTTACTAATATGGTCAGCCACCACATTTTCTGCTCTTTTTTTATCTCTAATTTCTAGATTGAATTCTTGAAGGAGGAGCATCCAACAAATGGGACGTGGTTTTGCTTCCAGTTTCTTAAGGAGATACCGAAGGGCTGTATGGTCTGAGAATACAATGACTTTGGACCCCAAAAGGTATGACCTAAATTTTTCCAAGGCGAACATAATGGAAAGGAATTCTTTTTCAGTTGTGGTGTAGTTTTCTTGGGCAGGGTCCAAATTATGTGAGGCATATGTAATGACATGTAGAGCTCGATTGACACTTTGTGACAAGACTACCCCAAATGCATAGTTAGAGGCATCACACATGAGCTCAAATGGTAAATCCCACCGAAGTGGTTGGATTACCAAGGGTGTCGTGAGACTAAAATTTTAACTTATTAAAAGATTCATCACATTATTTATCAAAAACAAATTATTTTTCTTTTTGAAGTAATTAGGAGAGGGGGAGTTCAATTTTACTAAAGTCATGAATGAAACGACGGTAAAATCCAGCATGACCTAGGAAAGACCACACATGTCGTACATTTTTTGGGAATGTTAGGGAAGAAATGACATCCAATTTTTGATTTATCTACTTGGATGCCATCCACAAAAATGACATGACCCAAAACTATACCTTGTCACACCATGAAATGGAATTTCTCATAATTTAATACAAGATTATTTTCAATACAATGATGTAGGACTAAACCAATACTACTCAAACATTCATCAAAAGAGGAGCCATAAATAGTGAAATCATCCATGAAAACTTCCATGCAATTCTCTAGGTAATCCCAAAAAATACTAACCATGCGTCATTGAAAAGTACCTCGAGCATTGGACAGACCAAATGGAATACTCCTATATGAAAATGTTCCAAAGGGACAAGTGAAGGTAGTCTTTTCCTAGTCCTCAGGGGAAATATAGATTTAAAAGTATCCAAAATACCCATCAAGAAAACAGTAATGGGACTTACCCGCTAGCCTCTCTAGAATTTGGTCAATGAATGGAAAAGAGAAATTGTCCTTCCTAGTGTGTTAGTTTAGTCGACGATAGTCTATGCAGACACACCAACTATTCTTCACACGAGTTGGAACCAATTCATTATTTTCATTTTTAATTATTGTAAGACCAGTTTTTTTAGGAACTACTTGAACGGGACTGACCCATTGGCTGTCAGAGATGGGGTAAATGATTCCAGTATCCAATAATTTTGTTACTTCATTTTTCACAACTTCTAAGAATTTTGGGTTTAGTCGATGTTGTGCCTACCTCACTGGTTTAGCCTCATCATTTAATAAAATATGATGTGTGAAAATTGATGGGCTAATACCAGGAATGTCAGCAAGTGTCCATCCCAAATCTTTTTTATATTCTCTCAAAATTTCAAGCAGTCACAATTCATGATCAGGAGGTAGTGAACTATTAATGATGATAGATAGCTTGTTTCCATTCTAAAGATATGAATATTTTAAATCTTGAGGTAGTTGTTTTAGTTCCAATTTAGGTGGATTTTTGATTGATGTAAGTGTGTGTGAAAGTGATAGGTCACTGATCTCACCTAACTACTCAATGATATAATACTCGTATGAGGAAAGAGATTTTACAAGCTTAGTAGTATCATCAATGGTCATTGGATCCTTAGTGTTCAAGAAATCATCAATCAATGAACATGCATGACACTTTTCTAGACCACTACAACAATCAATGCATGAATAGTTTCCTAGCATTTCAATCAATTAAGAACACTTAGAAAGGGGATCAGGGGAATGAAATGAAGTTTTTTTCAAGGGAAGGGAGTACATCTATAGAATTAATAGAGAGAGAGGAATGTTCTTCTGAGGGGTTATTCATGGAATCAAGGATATTGAAGTGGACAATGTCACCACAAAACTCCATAGATAATATACCATTGTGGACATTAATTATGGTTTTGGTGGTTTTCAATAAGGGTCTCTCCAATATAATCATGGCATGTCCATTCATCCTATCATCCTCCATTTTAAGCACATAAAAGTCAGCAATAAAAATTAAATTTTGAACCATCACAAGAACATCCTCTAAGTCACTAGAGGGGTGTGTGGTACTCCGGTTAGCCAGTTGAACAAAAATTATAATGGGTTTAAATTCCCTGACCTGTAATGTATAGTAAATGTAGTGAGGCATCACATTTATAGAAGAACCCAAATCAAGCATAGCATTGGAAAAAGAATACTCCCATATGGTACATAGAATTGAGAATGTTCTAGAATCATTGCACTTGGTGGGTAGTGATGGATCTATCAATGCCGAAAAATTACTCCCCAAGATCACATTCTCATCACCTCGAAGTCATCTTTGGTGTATACACATCTCCCTTATAAACTTGGCATATCATGGAATTTTCTTCACAGCATCAATCAAGGGGATGTTAACCTACACTTTCTTGAAAATTTCTAGTATTTCTTTATCAAGTTTAGTTTCCTTTTGTTTTCTTGGTTAAGTGGACCTTTGAGGAAATGGAAGAGGAATGGTTGGGCTAGGTGACTCATCAATAGACACACTCTTTCCTTTGGAAGGACTTCTCTCAAGACAAGGATCTACCTCATTTAATGCATTTTCAGTGGTTGTGATGGTGGTTTCCTCGGGAGGGGATGACTCTAATGGAGGATTAATTTGACTTTATATTTGTTTTCCTCTCCTAAGGGTGATGGCACTAACATTTACTTTATCCCTAGGGTCAACTATTGGTTGAGAGGGTAGTTTACCTGACCCATGACTTTGGATTTCCCCCACAGAGTTATCTAGTTGGCCTAATTGGGATTTTAGGTCTTGTATGGATACTTGGGTGGTTTGTTGGAATTGGATATTATTGGAAGCCATTTGTTTCATCATGTCTTCAAGGCTAGGCTCAGCTTTTGGAGGGGGTGGTTGGAAAGGAATTTGGGGTGGTTGAGGATTTCTGGGTGGTGGTGGTGGATGACTACTCTTCCCTTGTTGGTTCCATGGTTGATGAGGCTGGTTTGAATACCCCCTTGCCTATAAGATTGGTTTTCTTTCCACCCAAAGTTGGATGTATAGTATGGTTCTTGCCTAAAGTTTTGGTTATAGGGGCGGCCTAGAAAGATTATCTCACAACTCTCAGATGTTTCCCTCAATTGAGGAAATTGGTCAGAGTAGTGGGTGTCAGAAGAAAATATAACACAATGGATGGGAGGAGATTGGGATTTCCCTTGGGAAATAGCAAGTTGTCGAAGAAGGGTACTTACCTCTTCGAACTTTGTGTCCACCTTCTTCTCAAATTCAGTACTTTGCACCTCATAGATACCTCAAATCGGTACATTAAACCTTGAACCAAATTGTTGTGTATTTTGCACCATGTTCTTAATTAGGGTTCTTGCAACAATTGGGGTCTTATAAACTAGCACACCACCTGCATCAGCATTGATCATATTTTGATCAATAGGAATTAAACCTTCATAAAAATATTAAATTAAAAGTTGATCACTTATTTGGTGGTGTGGGCAACTTGAACATAACCTTTTAAAGCATTCCCAATATTCATGTAATGTTTCCCCTTGATATAGTCTTATCCCAAAAATTTATTTCCTTATTGTTGCAGTTCGAGAGGTTGGGAAATATTTTTCAAGAAAAAGGCATTTCATGTCCGCCTAGCCTCTTATTAGGGAATTAACATAATATAACCAATATTTTGCTATATCTTCTAAAGAAAAGGGGAATGGTCTAAGATTTACGTGTTATTCATCCGCATTTGTAGGTTTTAATGTTGAAAAAATGGTATGAAATTCTTTTAAATTTTTGTGTGGATCCTCTCCAAGAAGTCCATGGAATCTTGGTAATAGATGAATTAAACTAGATTTTAGTTCAAAATTGGGTGCCTCACCTTGTAATTGAATATAGGTGGGTTGGATATCAACATCAGGCGAGGTTAGTTCTTTTAGTGTTCAATTGTTTTCAGCCATATTATTCACCTTAATTTCAGTTTTAATGTGGGTTCCTGAAGAAGAAGAAGGATCAAGATGAGTGTTGATGTTTTGTGTGTCCTTCTTCAAAGGATCCTCTTGTGTATCTCAGGGTCGCTGATGTAGGATCCTCTCCAGTTCGGGTTTTAAAGGTGCTAAATCTCCCAGAGTAGAACACATCATGCACCAAACCTACACAAAAATTAGATCAGAACAAAAAGGGATTGAAAAGGTAGAAGAGAAAACAAAAAAAATATTCACAAAAATTACAAAAACCTTATCAAAAACAAACACTAAAAACCAAAGCGCTCCCCAGCAACGACGCCAAAATTTGACCGCGCTATCATGACACATCAAATTGATTATGTTTTTAAGGTTGATTTATAGTATAGGTAAGACCCTAGGTCATATATCAAGGAGCGTTGGTGGGTTTTGATTGTGTATTTTTAATAAAAATTGCTAAAAGAGGGGGTGGTTTTGAAAACAGTTTTTTTTAAATAAAATGACTTAATTAAAGAGTTTAATAGTTGATAAATAAAAGTGGTGTTTTAAAATTATGAGATAAAAGGGTTCATTGTGAATTCACTACACACTTTCAAGTTCATCATTCTTGTAAATTAATTTTGGTTTGGAATAATTCTTTGGTTGAAATTAATTGGAATCTCGATTAATTCCTAAGCCTTTATTTTATTGATTGAAGAACCAAACCTTGACATAACAATCATATTGCCAAGGTCCAGAACTTATGAATGGAATAAGAGCTTCCAAATAATATTAAAATCTCAAGAAGGTGAGTATGAAAAGGATTCTTGTATTGTCCAATCGAAACAACACAAGTCACGCACTCAAAACCTCACACCTATCGGTTAGAAATTAAGAGTATCTCAGTCACATGCATCAAAACAAGAATTCAAATATAGAATTATGCAAGATACATGGAAAGAAATGTTTTCACACCCAAATTACTCCAAACCAGTAGCTAAAATAAAAATTGGAACTCTCTTGACATGTGCGTATCTCCCTCACAACAAACGCCCACTGTTTAGCTTGACATCAGGAGGAGGAGGATGCTCAGGTGGAACTCCTTCATTCTTGATCCCCCTATGAGGATAGGGGCCACCAGAACTTCAAGGATGAGGAGGAGACTCCTCTAGGACATCAAAATGGTAGATATTCCCTTCTGGTTTGAACTTACAAATGGGAATCCCAAGGTTCCATTTTATAGGAAAATGGGAAGGTGGTTTTGAGCACACAGATTTCAAAAAAACACTTCTCGCGTGGATTTCAACCTCCAGAAAGCCTTATCTCGCTTTGAAGAAAATAAAAAAGTTGTAGACCCTCCTATTTTGTGTATCCACAGAATGTTTGGCACAATTTGGACACCTAGAGCCGGAGATATGGATAGAGTACAGCACACCACTTTTGAATTCGTGCAGATTCGGTGTGCTGGACAGATCAGGTCGGTTGGGCTAGAAGATGGCTGAATGAGTCTTGTGTTCCTGCATATGAAATGTAGCCCAATGAATTTTGGACCCGCCTATAAAATGTCATCCCATTTGGATGCACGGTTCAGGAGTAGTGCACAGATGAGTCCAATGGTGTGCATGGATCTTGCGCAGTTTGGCCCTTTTTTCTTGGACATCATCATGGGTCCTCCAAATCACCTCCTCCTGCAATGGAATCATCAAAACAAGTAACATTTCCCTTTTTAATAGTGATAAACACAAAATAAATGATTCAAACATGGAATTCAATTTGTTATTATTTTTAGAATTTACAATATAAATTTAGTTTAATATAATGGTGTAACGTAAAAATGACACAGTGAATCATGGTACGATCAGTAAGACAAATAACATTAAGAACTGAGAGGAGGTCATGAATGATTTTGGTTAACGAAAACAAATTGATGATTTATTTCACCAACAAAATTCGATTATCTCTCTAACTATTACAATGTAGATCCATTCTTCATTAGTGATCAATCCTAATATGAGTTAGGGAATTTTATTTTCATGTTTTATTTCCCTGTTTGATTGTCCCATGATGAACTTGAATCTAATAAACTTATAGATTTATTTGTGGGTTGATCGTGTTACAGGTACATGTTTATTTACCTGGGATTTGGAGAAACTATTATTGTTTTTTATTTATTAGTTCTCTATTCATCGTTATAATGGGAAATAATCAAGGCCAACGCAAAAAAATAGACTAGGATTATTCCTCATTTTGTGATTTGTGCATTTATCCCCCATTTCATTTCATATTCATTACCAAAAATTTATTTTGTCGATAGTTCGATGAATACGTGGTATTTGATCATTGCATGACCATTTTTTATGCAACAAATAAATACCATAGGTACGAGTACACGATTGAGGGTTTGATTAATGTGCAATGATGATGGAGGATGATCAAAGGTATATATGGATTAGATATTTTATTCTTTTTCCACAGTTTGATGTGAGATGACAGTATAGGGTGACAAAAGTTGAAATTTGAGCTGAACTGAGGCTGGATTACGATGAGTTGTGATTATGAGGGTCAGTCAACCCCTGATCCATGTTTTCCAATGTGATAGAAAACTTGATCGAAGGTGGAAGTATTGGAACTAGAAGATGCTTAAAGGAACCATATATTTCTTGAGAATCCCATATTATACGGTGTGTAGTCTAGAAGAACCCAAGCCTTGTGGAACTAGCGGTGGTAGCTAGGGTTACTACATGAAATAAAATATCACATTATATGTGACACATGTCACATGCCATGCGACACATGTCACATTCCATATGAGTCGATGTTGGTGGTATGATGTGTACCCTAGAAGGTACATGGGGATAGACATGGATAGGTACACATGAACGGGCATAATACATGAGAAAAATTATGTACTCAAAGACAACCAAAGGACCTAGACATGTCTAGGTATATGCGCCTGACCATAGAACATGGGCACGGCTAGAGGTAGATGTTCATAGGTCGTGGTACATGGTTAGATCTATAGAATATGAGACACACCGTTTACTGATAGTACACGTTTTTTAATTTTTCCTGGGTAGTGTAAGGCCCTTCATTTCTTTAGCACAGACCAGGTTTAGTTGAGTGTGATTCCTTGGTCCATCTTAATGAGGGTATAATGTGGCATTATATCTTGATCATAGGATTATGATCCTCTATATGGATTTTTTCTCTAATAGAGTTCAGTGTATCATCCAGTGAAACTAGGGTGGGATCATCTACTATTCCTTATTAGTCATAGGTAGCGTTCATGTTATTATCATGGCCACCATGAAAAGAGCATAGATCCCCTATCTAACAGGTTGATCCAGTAGGGTTTGTGGCACCCCCATTAGTACTAGGTGTGATTCCTTATCAGTGTATTGATAATTTTAGAGTTTCAGCGAGTAATACTTTGGAGAGACATGATGAGAATGACATCCTGGACGAGTACCATCAAGGATAACATGTCACATGGAGTGGATTCTCTTGAAAAGTATTACCTTGAAACCTCGAGCAGAATCTTGTGGATCATAGTGGTTGTGACCACTAGAGACTTGGTGTCTTCTATGAGTATAATTGGGTTTTTTTAATCATTATGCCTCATATCTTGATTGACATACCTATTTATTTATGATATGACTACTCTTGATGCTTTATGATTAGTGATTTTAGGGTGTCCAACTGGGGATTTTTGTACTCACGCCTGTATGGACTCTGCCCGCACATGTCATGTCCTATACATATGAAAAGCCTTTTTATGGAGTCTTGGGAGGACATGGAGTGGATGGGGTATAGTTTTGGATAGAAAGATCAAGGTTCATAAGTGTTACATCTGTTAGTAGTCCTGTCCTACTAATTAGGTTGGACTCTTTCACTTTTTGGTGGGCTTGTATTTTCCCCTTATTTTCTTTTAATACCTTTATCATATTCTGAGTGTGGGATATAGACATATGCATGAATTGGTACCATTTTTACTTTACTTTCAGAATTTTATAGGATTAGAGATGTGTATATGCATACAGGTACCTTAGGTTAATTCCTCCCTTATGTGTGATATGCATACTCAACATTGGTCATTAGCCGTTGGCCTATTAGAGGTGGGTTTGAGATTTTCATGCTTGATTTAATAGGGGCTAGAAGGGCCTTGGTGGGTCAGTTCATAACAACTAGCTCAACCAGCCCCTAAAAACTTCTCTTATAAACATCCTTATCCAAGTTATAGTTGTGTTGGTATTCTCAAAAAACCAACCCTAGGTTCTATAAGAAATGTTCTAAAGGAGGTCTCCCGAAGAAGAGGTACTCATCTTACCCAAACTATTTCAATTTGTTTCTTCTTTTACCTCCTCTAAATATATGGTATTTATCATAAAATAATAAATTCAATATCTTAAATATACTAAAATATTATTATGATTGTGAAACAATCATTATACACCATCTTTTCTATCAAATGGTAAGTGAAAATTATCATCTATGCGTACGTATGACTTACCGTCTCCACATGGTGATACAATTCGTTTTTCCTCACCATATTTTATAGATAGGTATTATAATGGGTTTAATGTTTATAAATTGTATTTATGACATTATTATGATTCTGAAATTAGAATACTGTATCTGTATTCGTACCTTCCAATCTGTTAGAAAATGTTGATGTTGCTCGTGCATATGTGTGGACTACCACCTCCACGAAGCGATGCGATTTGTTTTTCATTTTCTCTTTACATGGATGGTAATAAAAATGGATTTAATGAATTTATATTATATATATGATATAAAAATTATTTTATAAAGGTGAATTATTATTTTTATTTCTTTCATTCCATCCGTTGATAAGTGAAAACAGCGTTAATGTGTATGTATGGCTTATCATCTCAATAAACGGTGTAATGCATTTTTCTATCTCTATATTTTATAGATTATGATAAATATATATATGTAATGAATATATATGATATTTATATCATTTTTAATATTCTATAGATGATGAAATCATGATCAAATTACAAGGACCAAAACTATCGAACCAAAACATACATACAAAATAAAGTAGTTATCACCCATAACTGTGATTTTAACAAAGAAATGTTAATAAACCTGTGATAAATTATTATAAGTAAATAATATATGGTATTATATATATTATTATGGTTCTATAATATATTTATAATAACTATATATTTATTATATAGGAGGTTTGAACACATACAAAGGAATTTGGACCTGAGGTAAGAGATTATTTTTCAAAATCTCATCATTATTTGGGATTATTTATGCTTAAGTCTATGTTTGAAGAATTATTTAATATTTTAATGTTAAACCCAATATATTTTATCCTCCGATGGTTATTTATGATTTTTTTTTTCATTTTTCTCTCTTTAAGTGATCATGATACCAAAATAATGTTTTTTAAGGAAAAATGACCTAGTTTTTCTACTTTGTCAAGAATCTTTCTCTTCCATGTACATATTTTCCTTAAAATGCCTTAAATAATGTTTTTAATATTATACAATGATTTATAAAATACATATTTATCTATGTTTTAATTTTTAATTTTTTTGAAGGAGTCTTCCTGTCATTTTCTAAATGAGATACTTTTTGAGCTTTTACAAAAGTGTGAAATGAATGTTTTTTTAACTTATATGGCATGAAAAAAAAAATTCACCATCATGACCACTAATTTTTTTGAATATTTCCTTAAAAACATACTAGGTTATTTTAAAAGAAAATATTTTTCTCAACATTTGGATTTTTTTAAAAAAATTTGAATAAGTGATTATAAAGTGAAAAAGAAAATTTATCTAAAAAAAATTTCCAACGGTCTTTTGAAATTATTTTCATCTATGTCAACATACTTTTTTGAATATTATCGTTTACTGCAAATATAAAAATTGATACCATCCACCATATTTATTTGGATCCATTGTGATCAGTTTACTAAGGAAATTATTGATATTCCCTAAGCTATTTCTTCAAATAAAGGAAATTATTTATTTTTTAATGCATGTTGATTATGTTGTGTTTGTTTATTCACATGATGAATACATTGAAATTATTAATTTATGGGTGGGGATCAAAATTACGAAAAGACTACAAAGTGTGAATTTGGGGGGGGTCTGAAATAATGAAGTCTAAGAGTGGCAGCTCCAACAAAGTGGGAGCCTTCTGAAGGAAAGGACCCAAGAAAATATAAGACAATAAGACGATCATTTAGAGAAGCTTTAGAGGCAAGGAAATCAGCAATCATATTGCCTTCACGCCAGATATGAAGGATGCACGTGTGGCTATCCAAAAGCTGCTTGAACCTTCTGATCAGATATTCAATACTCCACAAAATATGACTTTTTCCAGACAGAGCCTTGAAGAGGATAAACGAGTCAAACCTCAACCTCCCGAATAGGTATCTTCCTCTGGTGGCAGAGGAGAAAACCGGTAAAAATGGAATGAGACTCCTCTTGAAGGGAATCCCCATTACCGAATAAGTCCGAGAAGGCCATCACCACTGACCCGAGGGGATATTTGACAACTCCACCTCCACGCATTGACCACCTACCGCACGACCCATCGGTGTTAATCTTGAACCCCAAGATGGGAGGCTTCCACTTGACCCACTGACCCTGGGCTGATCTGCTACAGGTAGGATAAGGAACCGAGGGCCTAAGAGCAACAAAGGAAGGACCAAGGTCTGAATCCTTGCACAGCCTGCCAAAATCCAGCAGCAACAATCTAGTGTGATATAGAATTCCAGTACTGGACACAAGTAGGGAATTATGTATCACCAAGTTCCTGGATGACCAGATTACCCAGCACCCTATTGTAACAAATAGCACCCTGGCCTTCCAATCAGGGCCTGGACTATCCACCCCGTGGAACCAGCTTTGGAGGAAAGTCCCAGAAGAATCCACGCCAACAAGGCACCCCGCGAACTGTCCAAGGTATCCCCAAACCTCCTTCACCCACTCGCTGTCAAAAAATAAATGGAATATGGACTCATACTTCAGCGACCTGCAACAACAACATTTTAAAGCTATACTAATCCCTCGCCGCTGAATGTTCTCCTCAGTTGGCAGTGCTTTGTCCCAGACTCACCATAAGATAAAGAACTTTAAAGGCAGCTCCTTTCACCAAATAACCTACCTCCAAGGATCCTAAAGATAAGAAACAGAATGAATATGGAGAAAGTCTTTAATATTAAAAGTACCTGCAGCTAATCCTGTGAAAACAAAACGAGCCTGCTCATTATTCAAAAGAATGGTGTCAAAAACACTTCTATGATTAACATCTAAGGTGGAGCTGATAAGGAAAGGGTGGAAACTGGCTTTTCTAAAGCAGAAAAATGGAGGACAGTACCGGAAGCCCAAAACCGACCCAGACCAATTTTGATGCCAATATCTGACTTCTCCATTGCTAATAACCCACCTGGAATGCTGCTGAAGGACGGGAATAAAAGGCTGGACAAACTTCTGAACACTGGAGGCCTTGATTCTAGAAAGACTTCCATCAATACCATAATAATTATGCATGTATTTACCCCAATAAGATATCCCCTCAACAATCTCCCAAGCCAGTTTGGAATGAAGACCAATCATGGTACTAGAAATGCTCTTGATATTAATACCACCTTCCTTGACAGGTTTAGCAAGCTTTCTCTAGGAAACACAATGACACTTACCTTCCAGGTGGCCATCCCATAAGAAGGAATTCAAAGTTTTCTCTAAGTTTGAAATAACCTTCTTAGGAACTTTAGTGGTTGAAAAAATATGCGTAGGAATAGAAGCAAGGATAGAATTGATTAAAGTGATCCTCCCACCAAAAGAAAGGAACATGTTTTTCCAATTGAGAATACGCCCCAAAATATTTCCAACCTCATCAAAGTGCTTAATAAGAAGAGCTTTCAGAGACACTAGGGCACCCAATTAGGTCATAGGAAAGGTGCCTCTATGCATGCCAAGACTGGACTCCAGCACCCTTATCCTCCTCTCTAAACAACTATTAGGAACAAAAAAGAAGCTTTTCTCATGGTTCACAACTTTCACACTCCACAAAAAATAAACATCTAGCACTTCATTAACCCCCTGAATTGACCTGCAACAACCATTCACAAAGAACATGGTGTCATCCACAAACATAAGATGAGAAACACCTCCACTCCTATGCTTATTATGAAAGGGGAGAACCTTGCCAATCTGAATGGAATGATTAAAGTACCTGCTGAGGACGTCCTGAGCAATGATAAATATGGAGGGGGAAAGAGGGTCTCCCCGTCCCAGACCTCTGAACACTTTGAAGAAGCCAAACTGTTTTCCCATTAAATAAGTTGACACCCAAGAAGAACTGAAACAATGAAAGAGGATGTCAATGACCCATGCTGAAAACCCCATGCTTTGCAGAACCTGAATGAGGAAGGTCAATTCAACTCTATCATATTCTTTGCTCATGTCCATCTTAACAACCACATTGCTACAAAATACCTTCATATTGATGTCAGTAATCACTTCTTGGGCTAAGGCAATGGCCCCTTGGACAGAACTTCCTTTCACAAAACCATGCTGCTCCTCAGCCACCCAGCTTGGAAGAAGAGGAGCAAGTCTATTGTTGAGGACACCAGCCAGAACTTTATAAGGGACATTGAAAAAACTACTAGGACTGTACTGATTCAAAGACTGCATATCTTTGACTTTGGGAACCATAACTATTTTTGTAGCACAAGCCACCCTAGGAAGATTACCACCATTAAAAAAGTTCTGCACCACACTGATCAGACATCCCTTCACAATATCCCATTAAGATTTGAAAAAAGTAGGAAAGGCCTCCAGCCCAGGAGCACTATTTGAATTCAAAGACTAAACCAACTCATGAATTTCATCCTCACCTGGAATAGCTTTCAAACCATCGTTCACCTCCTCAGACACAATACTGGGAAATAGATAAAAAAGATAAAAACCTCTAGGATAATCACCTGCCGTACTCGGATTGGGGGCTTCCAAAAGTGACCTGAAGAAGGAATCCTTTATATTACATACAACATCCCTGTCATTAATATAGGAACTATCCTCCTGAAGTAGATTAGGCACCATGAATCTACGTTTTTCTTTGAGACAGGCATGAAAATAGTCGGTATTTCTATCACCTTCTCAGAGCCACTTAACCGTTGACTTTTCAAGAGCAGCCCAATCCTATCTCAATAGAATCTCTTATAAATAGTCCTTCTTGGAACCCAAAATGCCATAAACAACATCATTCCAAACACTCTCCAGATTTAGCTCCAGATTTTGGATGTCCCTGCTAAGTACCTCCAACTCCAAATCACTTGAGGGAAGATCTTTAACCCAGGCTCGCAGACACCCTTTTATATGACTAAGGTTATTATGAAGGGCCAGCCAAGGGTTACCCCCAACTAGATGATTCCAAGAGGCCTACACGATGTCCATAAAACCTAGAAAATCTGCCCAGGTAAAGGAATAATGGAAGAACTCTTCACTGTCACTACTGGACTGAAAAACAATATGTAGAGGGGAGTGATCCAAGAGGATTTTGACCAAATGAGATACCTTGGAGGTAGAAAAGGAAGAAAGAGCAGCATTATTCACTAAAAATCTGTCACTCCAAGAACACCGAGCTCCACGTTGATTATTACACCAGGTAAACAGGTCTCCAGAAAATCCAGCATCCATAAGGCCATTGCTTGCCATAAACTCCACAAATTCTTGACTAGAAATCCTTGAAAAAGGACCAAAACCTTTTTCTCCCCCAAAAAAGCCACAATATTGAAGTCTCCACCAACCAAGCAAGGAGAATCTCCTAGATTAAAAGAACTCAAGTCACTCCAAAGAGGAACTCTAGCCTGAGAATCACATTTGGCATAAACAATCGAAAGGATGAGAGAAGTAGTTCCCATCGAGACTTTGATATTGATAAATTGATCCGACAACGAGAGCATGTCAACTGAGATCCCAACTTTCCAAAAAACCTAGATATGAGAGTTAGTAGGAGATCCAGAAAGAGATCCATACACTCTCAATCGACGAGCATATTCCTTGAATTTAGAAGGGTCCTATTTGGCTTCGAGAACTATAATCATAGAAACTGAATTCTTACAAAATTCTTTGGAGATGAAGTCCAATTTGACCTGAGAGCCCAAGCCACGAGCATTCCAAATGAGGAGATTAATCATCGATGGAAGAGATGTCTGGCATTGGACCCTGACTCATGGCCCTGATAAATCATTAAAGATCTAGAAAGGGACTTGGATCTCAACTGTGATCTGGTCCGAACTCCATAATTAGGAGGGAGTGATAGAGAGGCTGGAGACCGCATTCCGGTTGCTGGCACTTTAGGAGTGGCATGGCATCTTTCTAAGGGAGGGAGATCCAATAGACCCACAACTTTCTACGGGGAAGGAGACTGAATAACTGGTGAAGATACCTGCTGGAAAAACAATCGATCCCCAGGATCTTCAGGATCCAATTCTATGGTATATAGAAGTGGCTGGGAGGGGGAGGCCTGAAAACTAAAAGAAAGACCCTTGGGAAAAGGCATCCTTATCTGCAGAGACTGAAACATGCTAGAATTAGAAACCATCGAAACACCAGGTTGACTGCTAGGAACCACTTCCAAGCCTGAAGAAGTCTCCTTCTCCGGGACAAAGCTCACTGAGGAGGAGGAAGCTCCCTGAAATGCTGAGGGGGGCGAAGGAAACACACCCTTCCCCTTGTCTCTAGGCCCCAACTCAGAATGGAAAGAAGCACCACTAGACTCCCCGAAAGAAAGCTTGAAGCAACTGGGAGAGGCCACCTGCTTCCGAACCAACTTTGGACCCCTGGATTTGCAGCATACAAGGGAAGTGTGCCCTTGCAGGTGAAAGATTGTGCAAAAACTGGGCGGAGAAGGAAACACCAAAGCTTGAGACCAAACAGGCATTCCTTCAACAGGAAGCATAATATTGGATGGGAGTGGAAGTGAGAGATCCTTCTCTACACAAATCCAGGCGGTCGCAACATCTTCCATCCAGATGGACCTATCATTGGCGCAAAGGAAAGAGCCCAGGGAATTCCCAATGCCACCATGAAAACCAGGATTCCTGAAGGGTAGAGGAAAACCCAGAAGAGAGATCCAAACCGCTGCTTGGGGGGAATATTTTCCCAAGTGAACCTTCATAGACCAGTGAAAGAGGGAAAAGTGCCATCGAACCACTGACCGGGGGCTGTTACACCAGGCCGAAACAAAGTCTTCCCGCAATCCCAACATGATGCAGAATGATTTCCAATTAAGGACTGAAACCCTAGCCAGAGAGCTCAACCTCCACGAACTAATGAAACAATGGAACACTGGAAGAGGGGGTTTGTCGATCCCAAATATCACAAATAGGGTTCACTGAAGCTACGCAGAAGCCTCCCGAAAAGAAGCCGCAGAAATATCGAACGCCGAAGATCATTCCTTAGAATGAGTAGAAACGCCAAAGGGGGCATCCGATAGATCTCCAAAGGAGGCATGCCTGAGTGAGGCATGCAAAAACCCGGAGAGCCAGAAGAAAGTAGAGAATCCCCCGCAGACGCCGCAACAGTCGAGAGAACCACTGGAGAGGACAACAGCGCGTAGGGGGAGTTCACTGAAGGTTCAAATGCCATTCTTCAGTTCCATTCCATAGATGTCATGGGAGGCCCTTATCCATTTATCCTCGTATCTTGGAACGAGGCTTGATTGTAAGTTTCGCATACCTTAGAATGAGATCTTGATAGTAAGTTACCGATGTATTAAATTATGCATTCCATCAATATAAAATTAGTTAATAATGACCATGTAATTATTTAAATAGTTATTATATCCATAGATATTGATGACGATAATATTTTACTCATTTTTTATATGTATTTAAATTATTTAAGCCCTCCAAATTTATCAATTTGTTCTTATTTGCATCAATTTTGGATTTATGGTGTGTTTTGGACTAAAATGTGAACGTTACTTAATTCTAGAATTTTTTTTCATATTTTAATCACCTTGGTATTTTGGAAATAATGTTTAAAATATTATTCCAATATGAGTTATTTGTTTTTTGTAGGATTCCATGATTTATTGTCTCCAACTTTTTCTTTTGGACTAAGAGCTGATTCAAATAACTAGAGACCCGAAAAAATCAATCAAGTTGACACATTGTTCGGGAGGACATGGTGGACCCACCTCCGAAAATGAGGCATAAATCATGGTAAAAATATCCAATCGAGGTGATTAAAAATTTATTTGAAATGGGATTAATTGAATCGATCCCAAATTAATTTTAAAGGATTTATTCACTCATTAATTGGGGTCATTGAACGCTCAACGTTGAAGGATGATTCAAGATGCATTCAGCCAGAATAAAATATCTTGGAGTAATTGGAATATTACTTCTTCTATAGAGGGAGGATGGAGATGAAATTTTGAGGTCAAATAAGAAACAAATTTCGGTACAACTTTTTAGAATAAGATATTCTATGATTCGGCCAAAATGATGGGTTGCCATGTGAATACTTTTTAAGGATATATTTTGGAACCGAAATTTCAACCTTTGATGACTCATTATGTTCTGAAACACATTAATGACCATTTATGACACCCCAAAGTCTCTTCCATGCCTATACATAATAGCATAGGGGTCGGTTGAAACAAATAGGAATTGGCATGAGAATATGCGGATGACGACTACTGCTTTAGGATTTCTCTCTTCTTTTCTTTTTTATTTTAGTTTTCTTTTCTCATGTAACCCATGCATAATTATTATTAAAGTGTTTCCATTTTCTTCTTCCATTTCTTATTCGCTCTTCTATTATTTTTATTATTTTATTTTCTTCTTTTATTATTCTTTCTTTCCACTATGACTTCTTACCCTAAAAAATGAGGGGCTAACCCAAGGCTTGGCCTGAGGGTGGAATGTGGAAATTTCATTTATTATGCACTTAAATTCTTATGTTTTTTTAAGTTTGTGATGAGAAAGAGTGACGTGAACGGGTGTGGCAATTTTCCACCATGAAACTAATCTAAAAATCATATTTGTTCTTTTATTAAATATTTTCCATCCCTTCTACTAGATACAAGCACTTTATATGATGGAGTTGAGCCATTCAGTGGATGAAATGACATATGATGGAGCCAGGTCTTGGAAGATGTCAAACTCTCGATTGAGGTGTGCCATCAAATTTGATTATAAGAGGAGGTGGAATTGAGTTTACTAAAGGAATTCAATATTTCACACTACTAAATAAAATAATAGTAATTCATGAATGAGATCTCAAAATTGAAATATCAAACTTAATTTAAACATAAACAAGGAGAATAATGGAACCCACAAACCAAACCATAATGGCCAAGTTCTTTCTTTACTAATCTCATTCTGTCATTGCATGTTAGTTTATGTTTTAGCATTTCATTTTTATTTTAAATTCCATTAAATTACTATATTAAATAAAATCATCCAAAAATAAGTAGTTTAGGTGAATTAGACTAAGTGAGTGAACAACTGAGAAAGATCCTCAAGTGAGATGACCCTGGTCAGCCTCGGTACTGCATTAGGAAAATAAAATTTCTTTTAGCACGCCCTATGACATGCATACGTCAAAACTGACACCGTTGTTAGGGATCCAATCAGTAGTTTGATTTACCTTTTCTATTTTCACATTTTAGATAGATTTTAATATTTTCAAAATAAAAAAACCCATAATTTTTTTTACATGATGTATCCAAACTACTATTATTCTGCATGGGAAGATTACTCACTGGTGAAAAAACAATAGTAACAACAACAAGAAGAAGATTATAATAGAGCTCAAATTCACAAACTTATAGAAAACATAGAAAAATGATGATAAAAGTAGAGTTGGCATTTGAATATGTTCATGCATTAATGGAACAACCCGAACCTGAGTAGAAGAAAGAACCTAAGGCAGTGGTGGAATGAATTTCACCACTCGTCATTGAAAAAAAGGAACCCGAGGAGGTAATGGTGGAGGTACCTAAAGATTCATTCATCCTCACTCAACCATTTCTAGGATAGATAGATGAAAAGGACTTGCCTATTGAGCTACATGTGGGATATAAACAAGTGTTGGATGACTTCTGGAATGAATGTGAGGAACTAATTGATCTCCCCATACCTTGCAAAGAAGAAGAGCCACCACCATTGCATATCTCCCTAGATATGGAAGAAGAATCTACCCAATTGGTGGAATTAGAAGAATAGATGGAGGAGCCTAACTACCTTCCTCCATCCAGTAAATATCAACTCCAAGATGCACTTTCAATTAAAGAGAAGATTCAAGCCGAACCAATTCAGGGAGTTGACCCTTTCATGAACTCTTTATCTTCTAATTTCATTGAAATGGAATTGAGTATCACTCCTAGCTATTTTGATTTTACAGATTTGGATGACTCACATTTTTACTAGAGGGATCACAAGAAGAGATCCTAGTGGAACTTCTAGAAGAACAAGATATACGTAAATCCAAAATTAAAAGGGAATATTTTGAAATTAATTCTTAAAATTTAAATTTTGAATCTCCCTTTGATTATTATTTTAATGAATCACATATGGAGAAACCACTAGATTTTGAAGAAGACATTTCACAAGTAGCAAAGAAGGAAGAGGAGCTTCCATACTTCATCATACCCCCACCATGCAAGCTTTACCACATTGCAAAGGGGTAGGATATAGTGTACTCTATACATGTAATTCTCCTAAAAAGGAACAAATAAATGAAATTTGTGAAGAACAACATGTGGTGGTTCAAGTCCAAGAAGATCCACCCACTATCTGATTATGGATAACAGCTAGTACTGCCATCTGGAGGCAGTAAAAATTTCAGGCCCACATGTGGAATCGTACCAAGATTTATCTTTAAATTATTTTTCGGTATTTAGATTTCAATTTAATACTTAGGATTATTCTAGCATGAAGCCAACTCCCTACTATTCTTTTTTTGAGATTTAATGACATGATCCTTATGGTAAATTGATTTATTTACTTTTTTAGGATCATGATGCCCCAAGGAATCCCCCAAACATTGGATGAAGATTACCAAAGAATTATTTCCAAATGGAGTTCACTTTTTATTTTTTATCTTTTAAAATCTCTACATTTTTTTCTAGACAACACATTTTGAGCTTTAAATAGGAAAATTGAATTCCCATTCTTAAATTACTACTTTACTTGACTTATCTAGAAAATATGAGTTTCTTAGGAATCTTATGATTCCATGTTTTATATTTTAATGTTAATGAGATTGAATGAGTAAAATAGATAATTAGATTATTAAAGTGAAGCATTGATATTAAAATGAGGACTCAAGATTTAAGGACTTTTATTGATTCATGTAAATGAAATTTACCTAACATTTTTCATGCTTTGAATCTTGGAAATTCATGTGAATTTATTTGTTATTATTATTCATTCCATGAGTGATTTTCCCAAATCATATGACCCATTCTCAAGAGTATTTCTAGTCCAAGTACTTCATATTTATTTTTTATCATATTTATTGAGTGATCTTGGGACATGTCACCGACCATAACTTTTATTTGAACTTATCAAAGCTATGACTATAAAAAAACACATTTAAAATGATAGAGGCATATTTTGATAAACCCCTTATCCTTAAAAAACCACCTTTACATCAATAATTCTTTATCCCATAGAGACAATGAACGACCTTGTTAGGTATGATCTATGTTTCAATCCATTTGCATCCATTCCTACCCTCCTCTTAGTATTTGCATGATATTTTAAAATTGAAGTGTGGGGGTGAAGAGAATCATGGTGAAAGGGGTGATTTAAATTATAAGAAAAAATTATAGGGGTGCATATTGTGGGAGTAAATTAAGGTTATTGATTCTTTCATGATACTTCATTATTTTACCCTCTTGAATTTAAAAAGAAGGAAAATGACAAAAAGAACCAAAAAAATGAAAAAATGATGTGATTTGGGAAAACCAAAAATCCTCATTCCTAGACCAATGTTTTTTATAATATGTGGTTAGGTGATGAATGTGAAGTTTATTCTAATCATAACTTTATAAAAGGAAAAAAATGAAAATGTTATTTGAAAATTTAAAAAAGTATAAATGTGAAGAAAAATTCAAGAGGGTGCACAGATAATTGATTATGCTTTATTTGATCATGACCTTTACTTTGAGTTAGGGATAAGTGAGAGTTGCTAAATTGAAGGGGATAATTTCATCATACTTTTATTTTTGATATCATACATTGTACTTAAGAGATAAACCTCGTCCTTGATCATTAATTTTTAAAGCATAAAATCCTACCAACCCTAAGCTTATGAGTCATTTGAACCTTGATTGGAAAGCCCTCATGATTTTATGTGATTTTTTCTTTAAAAAGTTGATAAAGTATTTCCTTAACAATTCTATGGATAAGGATAATTTTCTCAGAATTTGATCATATCTCTACTTGAATTGTATCATGAGTGGTGAGAGAAAAGAATAAAAAATGAGGTAAATCATGACTTAGCATATTTGATAATAATGAATTGAGGATCTTGAATTAATGAAAGGAGAAGATCCATCAATTTTCAAAGGGGAAAAGTAAAATACATGGATTGGATGTTTATTTGAAAAATGAAAAAGTGAATTGATATTTTATGAGGAATTTGAAATTTTTATTTGACATTAATAATTGTTTGATTTTATTGCTTTGGAATTTGAATATTGATAACATTGGTTCCCTCTAAATTCCTTGTTGAGATTTCATACTTGAGGAAAATCATGGATTAAGTGTGGGTGAATTGATATAGAAAATATTTTTCTTATTTTTATATGTATTTAAATTATTTAAACCCTACAAGTTTATCAATTTGAGCTTATTTGAATCAATTTTGGATTTATGGTGTGTTTTGGACTAAAATGTTAAAATTACTTAATTCTGGAATTTTAAAAGATTTTTATCACTTTGGTATTTTGGGAATAAATTTTAAAATATTATTAAAATATGAGTGATTCTTTTCTTAGTATTCCTTGATTTAATTTATCCAACTTTTTATTTTAGACCAATATCTGATTCGAAAAAATAAAGGCTCAAAAAAATCAATCAGGTTGACAAATTATTTGGGTGGATTGGGTGGAACTCACCTAAAGAAATGATAAATAAATCATGATACACACCTCAAATTTTGGTGATTACAAATGTATTTGAAAGAGGATTAATTGAAGATTTTCTACATTAATTTTAAAGGAGTTATTCTTTCATTAAGGGGGCCTTTGAATCCTCAACATTGAAGGATGATTCAAGATGTATTTGTCCAGAATAAATGTTTTGGAGTAATTGGGATATAACTTCTTCTACTGATGGTGGATGGAGCTGAAATTTGGAGGTAAAATGTGAAATGTATTTTTCAAAAAAATTATAGAAGAATACATTCTCTGATTCAAAAAATCAAGAGGGTACAATGTGAAAACTTCTTAAGGATAGATTCGAGAATCAAAATTTCAACCGTTGATGACACATTATATTCTGAAAAAAATTAATGGTCATTTATGACAGTCCAAAGTCTCTTCCATTACTATAAATAAGAGGATAGGGGTGTGTTAAAGTGAATATCAATTGGTAAGTGAAGTTGTGGATGATGGCTATTACTTTAATATTTATATTTTCTTTTTAATTTCAATTTTCTTTTTAATTTCAATTTTCTTTTTAATTTCAATTTTCTTTTCCCATGTAACCCATGCATAATTTTTATTAAAGTGTTTCCCTTTTATTATATCCCTTCCACTACAGGAAAATGGAATATTTGCGACGGGATCCCATCGCAAAAGACCTTTTGCGATGGGGCTCCGTTGCAAATCGCCCGTTGCTGAAAACGGCGTCGCAAATAGGTGTTTTTGCGACTCTTGTTGTAAAAATAGTATTTGCAACGGTATTTTTCCCCCGTCGCAAATTGGTTTTCATTTATATATAAAAAAAGCATTTGTGATGGGCCGTCGCAGATATATTATTTGCGACGAGTTTCTGACCCGTCGCAAATGGGAAATTTAAAAAATATTTGCGATGTAGGTATTTGCGACGGACCATCGTAGAAATTGTTTTTACGATGAGTATTCTTTCCGTCGCAAATGTGACAGTAAAAAAATTTTTACGACGGGACACCCCGTCGCAAATACTCCCGTCGCAAATACTAAAAAAAATAAAAAAATAATTAATACAAATCGTATAATATTATATAATAATAATAATAATAATATAAAAAAAATTATTATTATAATATAAATAAAAAATTATATAAAATATAATTATGAAATATTAATATAAAATAATAATAATATGAATATAAATAATATAATATTATATAATAATACAAATATTAATAATTTAAAAAATTAATATAATAATATTATTATTAAATTATGTATATAATAATGATAATAATATTAATAATATAAAGAAATTATATTATTATAATATTAATAATAATAAAAATATATAATATAATTATGAAATATTAATATCAAAAAATAATAATAATATGAATATAAATAATATAATATTATATAATAATAATACTAATATTAATAATATAAAAAATTAATATAATAATATTATTATTAAAATAAACATACATATTTATGAAAAAATATTATTAATAATATTAATATTAATAAAATTATAAAATTATAAACTTCTCAATATTAACAATAAATATAAAATATTAAAATTAATATTACTAAAATAAACAGACATTAAAAATAATACTAAAAAGTAATAAAATATTAAAAAAAATAAAAACAAATTAAATCATGCAATATTCGTACCAATATGAAAGAGGAATTGTAAATAGTTAATATGACAATAAACTTTGAACTCAAATGTTTATTACATGTTAAAAAATCACTGGGGGGTAGATAATCTGGAGGACCTGGAGGAGGTGGTGGAGGAAACTCCATCCCTAAACTATGAGTCAGACGATGCATATACTTCATCTGCTCCTGATGTTGCTCCTCATATCGACGCCTCTCCTCATCTTACTGCTGACGCATTTGCTCCTGCCATCGATGCATCTCCTCATCGTGCTGCTGACGCATCTGCTCCTGCCCCTGACGCAAATCCTCTATAAGCTGACTCTGAGCACGCAGCTGCTCCTGATACAGTGAGGCAGAAGATGATGTCTCTCCACGAGCTCCTCTCGAGTCGGATGCCGACATCGCAGCAGTACCATAATAAGCTGCAGGAGTCAAATGAGAGCCGATACCAACTACTCAGCCCTTTTCAAATCCATATTGGGTCGCCTGCATCCATGTCGTCTCATCAAAATGGTGGGCACTAGTCTGATCACCCATCTCGTCTTAACTCTCAGCCTGTGTCTAAGAGGTCACAACCTCATATGACTCCTTAAGTTTCAATTAGAAATTAAAATAATTAAAAGATTATATGCATTTAATTTTCAAACTGAAAAGAAAATAATACTGACCACAATCTGACACTGGCGGTCACCTCTAATCTCTCCAGTAGCTGGATCAGTGTACATCCTCCGATAAACGTCGTACGTCGTAATACTAGGCTGCTCAGCTTCCTATATGAATATAAAATAAACTGTTCATATTTAAAGTTGTATAAAATATTAAAAAAAGTACTTACCATACACTCTCTATGCGCACTGAATGTACGACTACCGGCTCGATGCGTCACCTCTTATCTCCCCCGATTCTGTCGACCCAATGCAGATCTCCTATGAAACCCACCACCCAACCAGTGTGTACATAATCCATCCCAAACGTGAGATGAAATGTACTCTGGTCGGTGGGCTCTACAGGACTCATCAAATTCTGTCACTCCGACTTTCCTCACTACCGCCTTTCTCAAATTATGCAAAAAACTGATGGAAACTGTCACGCATAGACACCACCCATGCTGCGTGTATAGTGGCACGCATGCTATCGTCGATGGGATACCATAAACCCTAATATAAAGTTATTAATGAATTAAATTTCAAAATAAATAATATTTAATTACGTACCAGCCAATGATCGAACATGGCGACCTGCACATCAGCGAGAATCTGATCCCATGTGAGCCAGAGCTGAGAAAAATAATTACGCAAGATAGCGCTCCCCTGTCCAATAGCTATATGCGAAAAACTGTGGAAAAAGAACAAATAATCAAACAATTATAATATAAATAAATTATAATGAAAGATAACTAAAATGCATAGGTTACCATACCACCGCATATGCGCATCGAATCCAAGAGGTGGACGTCGCTCCAGGATAGGATCCAAAATCATCATTCTGGCAAGACCACGCCCCCTCTGAGTGCTCCCTGTAGTGCCAATAGCCTGAGGGTCAGATGACTCAAGAACCTCATCATCCATAGGTAGATCAGCCTCCAGCAACTGATGATATGTTTCTGAGTCCATCTGAAACATGAAATTATTGTTATTAGCAAACAGTTGAAAATAACTATTATGTATAGATATATATTTGTTATGATTCTAACCAGCATTTTACTGTGTCAATTTTCATCTTCATCATCATCTTCATAGTTTTCAATGTCAATTTCTTCATCTTCCTCATCAACATCATCAATTTCCATATTATTTTCACTTTTATCATCTCTTATCATTTCAAATTCAGTTGTAACATCATTGACAACATCGTCATCATCGACCCTTAACTGTGGGGTGTCATCATCGATATTCACGTCTCTTTGTGAAAAAGATGTGTTTTGAGGAGTATCCTAAAAAATTTAATTTCCTTGCACTTCAGGGGAACCACATTCAGTTTGAGTAAACTGATTTTCTCGAGATTTAACTTTTATTATACTCCACCAATCATCCGACTCTTTTGCAGTAGCACAATATTTTACATAATAAATTTGATGTGCCTGATGAGCCAATAAAAATGGTTCATTTACTGCAAGAAGACTTTTATGTTTAATATCAACAATTCCATGAGTCGGATGAATACGCAATCCTCTCTCAGTATCCAGCTATCAACATTTAAACATTGTTACATAATTCTGTCCCAAATAACACAGTTCAATAATTTCTTCAAGCATGTCGTAAAAGTAAACTTCTATATCTCTATGATGTGATCCATTCAAACAAACACCACTATTCATTGTTTTCTTTGATTCCCCATATGCACGTGTATGAAAGCGATAACCATTCACCACATATGCATTATAAGATTTAACCATTTTGGATGGTGGACTACTCAATATACGTAATCGACTATCAATCTTATCAGCATGTACAGATACCTGAAAATATGTAAAACATTTATCACTATTACAAGTAATAAATTGATTTTATATTTAAAACCAAAAAAGAATGTACGTTACCAGTTTTTGAAACCAGTAGGCAAATTTTTTTTGCCGACGTTCTTCTAAGCCAGCTGCTGTAATTTGTGGAAATTGTTTCTTGATATGATCATCATATAACCTACAAATACAGTATGATTAATTTACTGTAATAGAATCTATAGAATAAGGGATAGGAGCACTCACTGTACAATTGGTGACATTTCTTCATAGTTGAGTAGAACATATGTATAAGCTCTATGATGTTCATCATCTGAAAGCCATCTATCATGAACTCCACCAAAGCCAAGTTCAGGATTATTGACAACTGATAATTGATTGTTCATATCATCATCAACATTCCCCTTGTTCCAGCCCATGCGGTTAAATTTTGAGAGATATTTAGATTCAAAATAATGAGAGCAGAATAAAGCAATTTCCTCTTACAAATAAGCTTCAAAAATTGAGCCTTCAACTGATGCTTTGTTACGTACTTTTTTCTTCAATTTCTGCATGCATCTCTCAAATGGGTACATCCATCGAAACTGAACCAGACCTCTATATTTTGATTCATGTGGAAAATGTAATATCAAATGTTCCATTGAGTCAAAGAAATCCGACGAAAAGATTTTTTCCAGTTTTCATATAATTACAACAACAGCTTCTTCCAGTTTGTTTAGTGTATCGTAGTCTGTTGTCGCCGCACACATGTCTCTGAAAAAATATGACATATCTGTTATCGAATCCCAAATCTTATAATTCAACAAACCTCTTAATCCAATAGGCATAATTATTTCCATTATAACATGACAGTCATGACTTTTTAATCCGGTAATATGACCATTTTTAACACATCTGCCCAAGTTGGAAGCATAGCCATCTGGAAGTCTCAAATCTGCAATCCACTGACAAAATAATAAGTGAATCTCTTTGGTCAGTGTATAAGATGCTTTTGGCTTCATTAATCTCTGTGATCTGACATTTTCAAACAATTTAAGTTCTGGTCGCCTGTAAATTTGGGCATGATCTAATCGTGCATTTACATTATCTTTGGTTTTACCCGGTGTATCCAAAACAGTATGAAATAAATTATCAAAACAGTTCTTCTCAATATGCATGAAATCCAACTTGTGTCAGACCAAAAAATCAGACCAATATGGCAGATTCCAAAAAATACTATGTTTTGTCCAATTGTATTCTTTCCCAAAGCCATGGATTTTCTGTTGGTTTATTGTCGGTCCAAAAGTGATGAAAGGTAATGAAAATACAACTAATTGTAACTTTGTACCTGAGATCATTTTTGGAGGTTCATCTCTTTCAATTCTGCCTTTTTTGAAATGAGATTTATTCCTCTGAAAAGGATGATCGATTGGAAGAAATCTGCAATGACAGTCAAAATAACAAGATTTTTTTCCATTCACGAGCATAAATGTTTTGTTGTCTCCCATATAGTAAGGACATGATTTTGGACCATGTGTACTCCAGCCAGATAACATGCCATATGCCGGGAAGTCACTAATTGTCCACATTAAAGCAGTTTTTATTACAAAATTCTGTTTTGTAGCAGCATCATATGTACGAACACCATGACTCTTCAATAAATTTAACTCATCAATCAATGGTTTCAAATAAACGTCAATATTCTTTTTTAGATGTCCTTGGATTAATAATGTCAAAAAGATATAAGGCTCTTTCATCAACATCCATGGAGGCAAATTGTACGGAGTTGTAAAGATAGACCAATAGGAATACTGACGACCAAAAGATCCAAATGGACAAAAACCGTCAGTAGAAAGACCCAATCACATGTTCCAGGATTCTAAAGAAAAAAACAGATGCACTTGATCAAAATGTTTCCATGAATCACCATCAGATGGATGAATCAAGATTTTACCATTTGAAATATTGGTTTTGTTCCATGACATCATTGTCGTTGTGTTCTGAGATAAAAATAAACACTGCAACCTGGGTGTAAGAGGGAAATATCTCAACTGTTTTACAGGAATCAATCCAGACTTCCCTGATTGAGCTTCTTTATACCTCGATTTTCCACATGTGGGACAACTATCCAACGACTCATTTTCACTAGAATATAAGATGCAATCGTTTGAACATGCATGGATCTTCTGATAACTAAGGCCCAAATTACGAACCAGTCTCTTGCTCTCATAATAATTAGCAGGCAACACATTTCCTTCAGGTAATAGTGCTTTAACCAAAGAAAATATCTGATCAAAACAGTTATTTGACATTCCATTATCTGATTTAATAGCCATAAATTTTGCAACTGCTTCTAATTTTCTTATCTTGCAACCAGGATATAATGCATCCTCAGCAGACTTGAACAACTCAGCAAATTCAGATAGTGCCAACTCAGGAGGTAAATCAACATCATCCTCGATTTTAGTTTTTTGAATGGATGACCCTGCAACATCATGTACTAAATTCTGAAACCATGATGGATCCAGAATCAAATTATTAGTATCTTCTCTAGAACATCATTCACCGTGTTGATACCAAAAAATATAATCTGATTGAAAACATAATGCAAGAGATGTTGCCCAATGATGTCAAATGTCTCAAACGTTCTCAGAGAACATTTTTTACAAGGACACTTAATTGTCCCTTCTGAAACAAATTTCAGGTTTGATGATGCAAATGATAAGAAAGCTTCAACACCATCAACATATACAGGATTTAAACTAGAACCATTTAGATTTCTGCGTTGATTTATCCAAGCACGATCATCTAATAATGATTGATGTTGATTTCCTTGTTCCATATTCATATATATGTTTCTACAAAATTTAAAACCATTACTGTTGTTAAATAATTTGATATAAGAAAAACAATATCCTAAAAAGAGAAGATACATAATTACAGTTATTTCTTAGTAATTACCAATAATTATAGGCGACACTGTTAGTTTGTAATCATCCCCACTAATTATTATTAATTTAGCAATACTTAGCAATACTTGGCAAAATGAAATATGCTTGAATAATGAAATAAAATTTTGTAATCATAGTTGTAGAGATTATATTACTAATTATTCTTATTTTTTTCCAGCGGATTGGCGACAACTCTTTTGCCTGACGACTCATCTCTTTTTATCTTTCTCCAGACTGAAATCAGTATGAAAAACTTGCTCTGACATATGTTAGAGCACATTTTTCATACTGATTTCAGTGGGAGAAAGTAGCAAAGATATGAAACGTTAAACAAAAGGTAGCCGCCAATCCGCTGGAAATTGTGTCAATTTATAACCATGTACTCGAATTTATTTGATTTTTGAATAATTATTACTAATTATTACTAATTATTACAAATCTCAATATTTCCAACATATTTTACTCTATTCTTAACATGTTCAAATCTTAAAAGGTCGTCAATTTTCAGGTCATGCCCAATAAAAAGTTTGTGTAAACCATGTCCAATGTAAACTCTATAATTTTCCTTATATGGTTGATCACCTCGCAAGTAGTATTGCAATATGACGACACAAGTAATGTCGTTCTCATCTTTAAGAATCATTTCATATGACCCTTTACACAGATCATTCTTCCTTAAAAAATTAAGAGAACTTCAGTATATTTCCCTTAATTTTACAAGAAAGAATAGTCTATGTAAAAATTCATGTGATATGATTCTTATAGATGAGAAAGACATGACTTGGGTTGTCCTATTGCAACGCTACTTGCGAGGTGATCAACCAAACAAGAACAATTATAGAGTTTACATTGGACACGGTTGACCCAAACTTTTTATTGGGCATGACCTGAAAATTGGCGACCCTTTAAAATTTGAACATGTTAAGAATAGAGAAAAACATGTTTAATTGTAATATTTTATAAATATTTTATAATTTTAATAATTTTAATATTTTTTATAAATATTAAACATATAATAATAAAATAATTATATTATCTGTATTATTTAATTATTAATATTAGATTAATATAATATTTTATATTATGTTACTATTTATGTTACTAATTATATTACTAATTATGTTACTAATTAGTAATACGAAGATATGCATGTAGGACGGGTGGTTAATCAATCATTGAATAGAAAAACAAACGTGATTGACTGCTCATCTACCTCAATTTTCTTTTCATTTGTGTGTTGAGGTTGACAGGAAACTTCTACCTCCACATGTAATATTTGCTTTTACTGTCAAAATTATAAACCTCCTCACCTCTATGCTGGCGAGGATGTTGATAATTTTGACATTAAAAGCAAATATTACATGTGGAGGCAGAAATTTCCTATCAAGCCTCAACACACAAATGAAAAGAAAATTGAGGTAGATGAGCGGTCAATCACGCTTACTAATTTTCCTAATTATTTTTAATTGTTTCTTAATTGTTTTATTTTTAACTATTTCCTAATTATTTTATTTTTAACTGTTTCCTAATTATTTTATTTTTAAGTGTTTCCTAATTATTTTATTTTTAACTGTTTCCTAATTATTTTATTTTTAAGTGTTTCCTAATTATTTTATTATTAAATGTTTCCTAATTATTTTATTTTTAAGTGTTTCCTAATTATTTTATTTTTAAGTGTTTCCTAATTATTTTATTTTTAAGTGTTTCCTAATTATTTTATTTTTAAGTATTTCCAAATTATTTTATTTTTAAGTATTTCCTAATTATTTTATTTTTAATTGTTTTCTAATTATTTTATTTTTAATTGTTTCCTAATTATTTTTAATTGTTTTCTAATTATTTTTAATTGTTTCCTAATTATTTTTAATTATTTCCTAATTATTTTTAATTATTTCCTAATTATTTTTAATTGTTTTTTAATTATTTTTAATTGTTTCCTAATTATGTTTAATTATTTCCTAATTATTTTTTATTGTTTCCTAATTATTTTTAATTGTTTCCTAATTATTTTTAATTGTTTCCTAATTATTATTTTTAATTATTTCCTAATTATTTTCAATTGTTTCCTAATTATTTTCAATTGTTTCCTAATTCTTTTAATTGTTTCCTATTGTTTCCTAATTCTTTCCTATTGTTTCCTAATTATTTTTAATTGTTTCCTAATTCTTTCCTGTTGTTTCCTAATTATTTTTAATTGTTTCTTAATTATTTTTAATTGTTTTCTAATTATTTTTAATTATTTCCTAATTATTTTTAATTGTTTTCTAATTATTTTTAATTATTTACTAATTATTTTTAATTTTTTCCTAATTATTTTTAATTGTTTCCTAATTATTTTTAATTGTTTCCTAATTATTTTATTTTTAATTATTTCTTAATTATTTTATTTTTAATTGTTATTTTTAATCGTTTCTTAATTATTTTTAATTGTTTATTTTTAATTTTTTCCTAATTATTTTTAATTGTTTATTTTTAATTGTTTCCTAATTTTTTTTAATTTTTTTCTAATTATTTTTAATTGTTTCCTAATTATTTTTAATTGTTTCCTAATTATTTTTAATTATTTCCAAATTATTTTTAAGTGTTTCCTAATTATTTTTAATTATTTCCTAATTATTTTTAATTGTTTCCTAATTATTTTAATTGTTTCCTAATTATTTTAATTATTCTAATTATTTCTAATTAATTAAATCTATTTATTTCCTAATCATTTGATGATTATTTTAATTAAATCTAATTATTTCTTAATTATTTGATAATTATATAATTATTCCTTATTAAATATAACTATTTCTAATTATTTCTAATTAAATATATTTTTTTCTAATTATTACCAAAACATCCTCCGGGAGTGTCGAACCAAGAGTGCAGCAAGACCCGTTGTCGTGTACCAGGTTACCCTGAGTCAAGTTCGAAACACCTTGTCAGAGTTTTCACTCCTAGGTACATCTGTGCCAGAGCCGCCTCTACTTGTTCATAACAAGGATTATTTTGTACAACCGCTTAATCTAATTATACTATATTGCTACTAAAAATTCTATTAAAAAAATTAAAATTAACAATTAAAAATAAAATTAACAATTAAAAATAATTTAACAATTAAAAAAAATATAAATACCTTCGATATTTTGAAGCAGTTTGCGCCTCCTAACTCCTTCTCTCCTCTTCTCATAAGAAAAAATTAAAACGAAAGAAATTTTCTACTTATAACAGGGAGTTAAAGAGAGAGAGGAAGATAGATCTGAATGATTTGAAAAAAAAACGGATGGAGGGTATATATAGGTTAGAATATTTGTGACGGTCTTATTTGCGACGGTATCCCATCGCAAATACTAGTATTTGCGACGGTATCTCATCGCAAATACCTTCGCCCGCATTAATTACAGGTGGCGGTTAAAAGAGTTTTTGCGACGGGCCCGTCGCAAATAGCTGCCTGCCGATATACTATTAGCGACGGACAGATATCCCCGTTGCAAATTTCTATTTACCTCCGCTGGTATTGGCGATGGGCCCCGTCACAAATTCCTTCGCTTGCATTTATTACGGGCGGCGATTAAAAGAGTTTTTGCGATGAGCCCGTCGTAAATAGCTGCCTGCCGACATACTATTAGCGACAGGCGGATATCCCCGTCACAAATTCCTATTTACTGCCGCCAGTTCTGGCGACGGGTCCCGTCGCAAATAACACCTACTGAATATTTTTTTTGCGATGAGACAATTACCCGTCGCAAATAGTATTTACCACTGCCGAGTAGTTGCGACGGGTAGAAGGCGACCGTCGCAAATAGGCTTCCCGCGTTTTGGCACGTAAACCGCGCCATATCTATTGCGACGTGTCCTGTATCACCATTGCAAATAACTGACCATTTGCGATGGGAATATATTCCCGTCGCAAATACGCTTTTCATCGGAGTTTTTGCGATGAGAATAAAGCCTGTCGCAAATACCCCGTCGCAATAATCGGTTTTTCCCGTAGTGTTCTTCTCACTTATATTTTTTTTATTTTTTTTCTTTCGATATTATTCTTTCTTTCCACCATGAGATCTTACCCTAAAAAATTAGGGGCTAAACCATGGCTTGGCCCAAGAGAGGTAAGTGGAAATTTCATTTATTATGCACTTAAATTGTTATGTTTTATTAAGTTTGTGATGAGAAAGAGTGATGTTCATGGGTGTGGAGATTTTACACCATGATAATAATATCAATATCATTTATATTCTTTTATTAAATATTTTCCCTCCATTCTACTAGATATAATCTCTTAATACGATAGAGTTGATCCATTCAATGGATGAAATGACATACGATGAAGCAAGGTCTTGGAAGATGTCACACTCTTGATTGAGGTGTGCCATCAAATTTTATTATTGGAGGAGGTGGAATTGAGATTGCTAAAGGAATTAAAGAATTAAAACCACTAAATAATAGAATAGTAATTACTGAATGATATCTCAGAATTGAATTATCAAACTTAATTTAAATACCAACAAGGAGAATAATAGAACCCAGAAACCAAAACACAAAGGACATGATATTTCTTTACTTTAGTTCCCCAACCTCAGAAGCCCATATCTGGTGCATTATTTTAATAATTTTGAATGATTATAATGAATCAAATCCCGAAGGACCGATAAATTTAGTAGTCTTGGAAAGTATATTACATTCATGAAATTTACATTAAAATATAAAGCATAAAATAAAACACAAATAATCCTTTGAGAACCCCATTAATATCCAAGATTAACCATGAATATCAATCATAATACACATCTTGGAATCCTGGGAAAATAAAACATAAGAAAGGGGTGATCTCAGATGCCCAGTAAGGTTAAAAAATACAGTATAAGATTTCATAAATAAGCATAAACTTTTAAGGCAAGGTATAAAACTGAAACAAAAGCCTTTTAAACATAATATTCAGCATAATATGGCAATAATAAATAAAAAAATTCCATTTAAAAAATCACATGTATATTCTACTAGTCTAATAATCACATGTAATATCAATAACTAATCTTATAATGAGGGAATGCATAATTCCAAACACCATAACCACATCATTAAGGCCCCATGCCAAGACCATACATAAACAGGTAAAAAACCAAACTAGTTTGTCACATGAGACCTATCTATGAATTGAGGGGCTATAGTGGGCCCCACCCATCACTTAATAAGTCCATTGCATTTCTCTTATGAAAGCGGTAAAACAAAATCAACATAAACATTCGTATTAAAACTATAATACAAAATGTTAATACTTCAACTATAAACCATGAATGGTATCAAAATAGCACATCCATAACCAAACATATCATAAACCATTAAATTCAATGTGGTAGATTGTATCATAATAAAACAACATCAATTAAACATAAAATCCAACAAAGGATGTTGATATAGATAAAAATAATTTAATAAAATCATTAAAAATATCCTGAGACAAATATCCCATTTTCATTGAAATCATTTATTCAAAATCCTCACACTTATAAAAGACATTTAAAAAGATATTTTTGAATCAAATTTTACCATACCACTTTGAAACTTTTTAAAGGAATCAATATTTTAAAACATTCATGTCCATATAAATAAATCTTTAAAACCATTTTGAAAACATGGATATTAATGAGAAAGATTTAGAAGAATAAATCATTGAAACATTTAAAATGATGTTTTAGTTAAAGAGTTACTTATATAAAATCTTAAAAATATTCCTTTTGAAAATATTTTTAATAAACATGGACATGGATGATAAATATGTCCCAGTAAATACTTACATATAAACAATCTCAGATAATAACAATATTGTGAAATTTACCCTTACCTTAGGTCTGATACTCTCCATACGTGTCTGAAACTCATGTATAATGATTTTAAACATATTATTAACTTGTAAAAGAATCATAATAATATTTATGATTTTATATATTATTTATTTATGAGTTTATATTACCCGTTCATTTAACAATTCCATGTTAATGCAATGTTTCAGGTAATAATCACTTTGTTTATCATACGTATTTTGAATTGTTATGTGATATTATTACTTAAATCATGATTTAAATAGTTATATAATGTAAAAAAATATTTATATATCATATATTTTAAGAATATAAATATATATAATAGATAGATATATGAAATGTAATACACCGTTCACGGAGACGATAGGTCGTACGTACTCATAGATGTTGTTTCCATTTTTTTATCATATTGAATGGAAGCGAGTAAATGAATATATATATATATATTATTTAAGTAGAATTATTATGTCCTATATTTCATATTTATTCATTATATATATATTTATATCATTCTTGAATGGTTAACGTGGAGGATGAATCTCATCACGTCGTGGAGATGGTAAGTCGTACGTACACACGAGCGACAATATCATTTACTTAATGGTAAAGTGGTAAGAAATTGATTGATATGTTAATTATAAATAATATTTATCATGTAATATTTATTATTTATATCCTTTATATTCATCATTATACCCATCCAAATAAAGTAGTAATGAAAAACAGATTACACCACGGTGTGGAGATGGTAAGCTATACACATGCATGCATAGTGATATTGTTTTTCATGGGATGGATAAAATTAGGAATATGGTTGTACCATAATCATAATAAAACCTCATAATATAGATGATACTAGATTAATTAATTTATTATGGAAAAAACATAGGAATGAGAAGTAGAAGAAGAAAAGAAATTGAATTGATAGACAATTCCTCTTCTTTGAGTATCTCCTTTTGATTTTCACAAAAGGACTCATTAGGTTGGCTTTATGCCCAAATTATGGACTTTAGAATGAAGTGAGATAAGTTAGGAGAGGAAATGGGCAGGTTTTTTCCAATCCAAATGGTTTTATAGGTGTTAATAAAAGTGAAGTAAAGGTACACTTTTATAAGAGAGGGGAGGTGCACTTTAGGAAAATCTTAAAATATTAAATTAATATAAATTAATTTTCAATTAAAAATTGATAAAAGGGGAGTTTATTCAAGTCCAAGATGAGGATGGGTTGAAATAACCTCAACCAATAAATTTTAGACTTTTTAGGTCATAAAATTAACCTTATTGTTTGGTTTTAACCCTTAGTTAAACAATTTTTCTTTTACTGTGACAACTTGTCTTTTTACACTATAGGTTAACATAGTTACTATAAAATTCCAAGAACCAAAATTAGATAATTTATTACATTTTTAACATTATCCTAGTCATTTTACCTAATTATATATTTTTATTAATTTTATATCATTTAATAAAATATTATTTATTTTAAAATCTCATTTATGTCAATTTTGACACTATTTATTATTTGACTTTTTGAAAACTCATAAAAACTTGATTACATAAAAAAAACTACATTAAATCATCATTAAAATGTCAAAGTAATCCAAAAAAATTCATTTATGACATAAAATATTTCAAATGATATTTATTTTAATAATATTAATATCATTTATTTGATTATTTCTTTAAAAAATCAATTACTCCATCATCGTCGTGTCACCATTTAATTTAATTATATATTTTATAAAATTATAAATAAATTACCTTGATGTAGATAAAAATTTTATATTTATAATTAATATTTATAGTCAACCATGTCAATTATATAAAATCATATTAAAAATGATATAGTTATTAAAATGTGAATACGACATTTTCAACTCTTCTTTAAATAAAATATAATAATTGTCCTAATCTAACAAAAGTGGATTGAAAAGGATAATATTTTCAACCTAAGATATATTTTGGTCAAAAAAACTTATCCAATAAATTTGGACAAGTGTTAGAGTAATTTTATAATAATATAATATTATTTGTTTTACCTTTAATTATCCGATTTACCCTTAACCGTGGTAAATAAATAAAAATTTACTAAAGTTACTATTCAAAAAAAATTAAGTTAATACTATTAGATAAAAAATTTCATACTAATTATAACCATGTATGTCCATTTTTTTAAATTCAATTCACAAAAGTGGTAAAATTACCTGTAATGCTAATCCCGCAAATGTGCCTAGAACGCGGGTCAACGAGACGTTCCAAAGTTCAATAAATTTTTATATCTAATTATATTACAAAAATGATTCAAATGACTTAAATTGGGTTAGTTTATTTATTATTTATATTTTTTGACTTTAAAATAAATTTAAATTAATATAATTATTTAAAGGAAAATGTCGGGTTTTAACAACAATGCAGTATTTTTTCACTATTCATCAAAAATTGAATTTTTTTAGAAAAATACAAAAAATTACCCTAAGATGATTTTGATCTTCTGAATTCAAAAATGAAGTCTATTTTTAAAAATAAATTTTATAAATTTCATAATGTGGTTAATAATATTAATAACCATTTTTTAAAAGGCTAGTTTAATAGATCATGGTGCACTCGATCTCGGTTTTGCGTGCAATGAAAGTTTTTGAAGAAAATGAATTTATTTAAGAAGAGACATATTGTAAAATATTGGGGTGTTACATTATCTTCTCCTTCGTAAATTGTGTCCTCACAATTTGAACTCAAGATACAAAACTATGTATTGGACTTTTCAAAATATCTTTATTGAAATCTCACATCAGAAAAAGGATTAATGAGACCTCTATTTTAAAATAAACAAAGGGAAGTATAAAGGTAACCAGAGATAACATATACCAAGGTTCCATTTAAGAAAACATGGACATGAAAGACAAATATAATCACAAAGTTCAGGTAGAGAGTGATAAAGAACTTGTTTAGGAGAAAGTTAACAATCACAAAGCTATAACTCTACGATGTTCTAAGGGACCATTTGATTCATCAGAAAAAGTACTAGGATAGAATTTTTGGTGTCAAGATGCTTTCCCTAGAGTTGAATAATTATTTTAATATTAGAAACATCACTTAATTGATTTATTTCCACATTATAAGAATAATATCATCCTTTGATTATGCTTCAATCTATTTTCACTTCACCCCTTACACTTGGAAATGAACATTCAAAATGATTTTTTCATGCCCAAAGAACTTTTGATAAATTATAAGGTACAAAATTATTTACTTAATCCTTTAAATGTTTACTGAAACCCAAAATTTTAGCCCAAAGTATCCAAAAAACTATACTTTAACATTAAACAATAATATATAATGTTCAAATTACTCCATTCTAACCTTAAGACTTTTCTAAAATAATTTTTTCTAAATTAACAATTTAAAAATGTCTCTAAATTTCCAAAATCAATCGTAACATCAGATTCCCCAAAAAATTTAATGTAGCTCTTATTGAAACATACCAAATATTTGATCACCTTAAAAACTTTAATGAAAACATTTCATGCCTCCAAATCCTTAACAAAAAAGTACTATAGTACAATCCTTATATATTCTATAAGTATTATAACCAGTAAATTGATAATAAAACATTAAAATGACATAGTTCTTGAATAAGAATATTAATCAGTCCTCTTCATCTATGGTAGTGGAATAACTTGATCATTATCAAATATCATAATTTTGGGTATATTTCTTTGATTTATGATACATTTATTCACATAGTGTCATATCTCCTTATAATGGAAGCATTGCACATTAAAATGTTTTTTTTCTTTCCCTTGAAATCAAGAACTTAGCGGAATTTGTCTCTACACTTAAAAAAACACCCATTCCCTTCAAGAATTTTCTTGTGTGATTATTTCCACATTTATCATATATGAGAAAATCCTTATTTCCTTTCTTCACTTTATGCATCTTTTTCTCTGCCATCCTCTTCTTCTCGTGTTTCCCTTTACAATCATAGGATAATTCTTTACTTATCTCATTAGCACATGATACTATTTTCTAATATGATGAGAACACTTGGGAGACTATTTCCCTTCAAAAAGTTGGATTAAGGCCTTGAAATATATTATCCTTCTTACTCTTGGGATCACATGCATTAGGGAAGTTCACATTCCTTCTACTAGGTTCCATTTCTAAATAATAGTATCTACAAGATTAAATCAAAAAATAATTTATAATCCCAAAACTTGGGAAACAATTAACATAAATTGAAAATTTTATGAATAAATAATCTCATAATCGTAAACACGATTTCTTTGGGGACATATTTACTTTTAAATATTTTATAATGGTTTGTAAAGAAAATGTGAATTATCCTAAGCATATCCCTCGAGAGGGTCAAATAGAGTGTACAGTAAGGCACATTTTCATGTACCGGGTAACCTCGAGTTTGGCCCGGAACACCTTGTAAGAGGTATTACTCCTAGGTACATATTTTCTAGAACCATGTCCACTTATAGTATTCAGTCAGGGATGCATTTCTAGGAATACACACCTAATTTGTACTTTACCAAAAATATAGGATGTTATTCTATGCTTATCCTCAAAGTCTATCTTATGGTTATGTTCCCTAATCTATGTTTTATAAATCTAATTTCTAATGTTGTTTATAAACTTCATTTGATACTGACTATAATTCCCCAACCCAAAAATCCCAGAGCTGATGCATTATTTTAATACATTATCATGATTACAAGGAATAAAATCATGAAGGCCCAATCAATTTAACAATCTTGGAAATTATATTACATACATGAAATTTATATTAAAATTCAAAACATAAAATAAATCATAGATAATACTTTGATAATTCCATTATTATCCTAGATTAACCCTTCATATCAATTATAATACACATATCAAAATCCTGGGAAAATAAAACATAATAAAGTGGTGAGCTCAGATGCTCTATAAGGTTAAACAATATAGTGGGATATTTCATAAATAAGCACAAACTTTTAAGTCATGGTATAAAACTAAAACAAAATCCTTTTAAATATAATACTCAACATAATATAGAAATAATAAATCAAATAATTCCATTCAAACATTCACATAGATATTTTACTAGTCGAATAATCACATGTAATATCAATAACTAATCTCATAACGAGGGAATGCATAATGCCATATATCATAACCACATCATCAAGGCCTCATGACAAGACCATACATAAACACGTAAAAACACAAACTAGTCTATCTCATGATGGGCTATAGTGGGCCCCACCCATCACTTATTGAGTCCAATGCATTCCTCTTATGAAAGGGGTAAAAATAACCAACATAAACATTCATATTAAAACTAGCATACAAATATTAATACTTTAACCATAAACCATGAGTGGTATCAAAATAGAACATTCATAGTCAAAGATATCATAAACCATTCAATATAATGTGTTAGATTATATCATAAGGAAACAACCTCAATTAAACATAAAATCCAACAAAGGATGTTAATATAGATGAAAATAATTTAATAAAATAATTAAAAATATATTAAGGAAAAAATCCATTTTTCTTTGAAATCATTTCTTCAAAAGTTATATACATATAAAAGACATTTAAAAATATATTTTTGAATCAAAGTATCCCATACCACTTTGAAACTTTTTAATGGAATTATGATTTTAAAAATTCACATCTATATAAATAAATCCTTAAAACCATTTTGAAAACATGGACATTAATGAGAAATATTTAGAAGAATAAATCATTAAAACATTTAAAATGATGTTTTGGTTAAATATTCCCTTACATAAAACCATAAAAATATTCCTTTTGAAAATATTTTTAAGAAACATGGACTTGTATGATAAATATTTCCTAGTAAATACTTATAAACAATCTCAAATAATAATAAGATTGTGAAATTAACCCTTACTTTAGGTCTGATACTCTCCATACGTGACCAAAAATCCTATATAATGGTTTTAAACATATTATTAACATGTAACAAAGTTATAATAAAATTTATGATTTCATGTATGATTCATTTATGACTTTATATTATCCATTCATTTAACGATTCCATGTTAACGCAATTTTTCACCACAACAGAAGCTAAACGGATTGCAAGAATGAGAGGGTATGGAACCTTCCATCGAGAAAAGCCTGTGCATGCATGGGAATGCATATCTGAATAGCCATGTGAAGGTGGAGAGCTGATTTCATGATGAAGATGCTGGGGAGGAGCAGTTCCAAGTAGTGAGTCTGGGTTGTATGTAATGTTTGAAGCCTATGGTCAAATGAATACCTCTATGGCCTATGAGCCATGTAATACTTATGCCTATGGGCCTTGTAGGGTTCCAAATCACCCCTTGAAAGGTGTATTATTAAAAATCAATAAAAAATGAAGGCCTTCGGTCCATTGGAAGGATGTTTAAGGCAATTTTTTAGGTAATAATCGCTTTGTTTATCGTATGTGTTTTGACTTGTTATTCTTGATCGTATTACTTAGATCATGATTTAATTACTTATATAATGTAAAACAAGATTTATAAATAATATATATTCAGAATATAAATATATATAATAGATATATATATTAAATGGAATACACTGTTTATGGAGACGATAGGTTGTACGTATGCATGGACGCTGTTTCCATTTTCTTATCATATTGAATGGAAGAAAGTAAATGAAATATATATATATGTGTGTGTGTATAAATTATTCCATTATAATCATTATTTCCTATATTTCATAGTTATTCAATATATATATTTTTATAATCATTCTTGAATGTTTAAAGTGGAGGATGAATCTCATCACGTTGTGGAGACGGTAAGTTGTGCGTACACACAAGTGACGATATCATTTCTTTAATGGTAAAGTGGTAAGAAATTGAATTGTATATTAATTATAAAGAATCAGTTTCATTTAATATTTATTATTTTTATCCTTTATATTATTCATTATACCCATCCAAATAAAGTAGTGATGAAAAACAGATTACACCACGACGTGAAGATAGTAAGTCGTACGTACGCACGCATGGTGATATTGTTTTTCATGGGATGGATAAAAGGTGAAAATATGTTGTAATATAATAATAATAGTAACACCTCAGAATATATATTATAATTTAGTTATTAATTTATTATGGAAACAACATAGGAAGGGGAAGTATAAGAAGAAAAGAAATTGAATTGAATTAGTAAACAATTACCACTTCTTCGAGTATCTCCATTTGATTTGCACAAAAGGACTCATTAAGTTTAATATCTGCACAAAGTACGACCTCTATAATGAAGTGAGGGAATTTTTGAGAAGAAATTGATAGGTTTTATCCAAGAAAAAGTGTTTTAGGGGTGTGAATAAAAGAAAAGGAGAGGTGCCCTTTTATAAGAGAGGGGAGGGGAACTTTAGGAAACTCTTAAAATATTAAATTAATATAAATTAATTTTCAATTAAAAATGGATAAAAAAGGAGTTTATTCTAGGATAAGATGTGTATGGGTAAAAATAACCTCGAAAAATGAATTTATATATGTTTAGGTCATAAAATTAACCTTATATTTTGGATTTAACCCTCAGGTAAAGAATTTAACTTTTATTGTGACAACTTGTCTTTTTACACCATAGGGATAATATCGTTACTATAAAATTCCAAAATAACCCTAATTGGATCATTTAGGACATTGAAAAAATTATCCTAGTTATTTTTCTGAATTATATATTTTTATGAATTTTATATCATTCAATAAACTTTTATTTATTTTAAAATCTCATTTATGTCAATTTTGACACTATTTATTATTTAACTTTTTGAAAACTTATAAAAACATTATTCCTTTGAAAACACTACATTAAATAATCCATAACATGTAATATTATTCTAAAAAATTAATGTATGGCATAAAACACTTCAAATGATATTTATTTTTATATTATTAATATCATCTATTTGATTCTTCCTTTAATAAATCAATTAATGCATCATCATTATGTCACCATTTAATTTAATTATATATTTTATAAAATTATAAATTAATTAAAATGATGTATATAAACATTTATATTTATAATGAATATTTTTTTTTCGATCATACCACTTATATAAACTCATATTAAAAATTATAGAGTTATTAAAATTTGAATATGACATTTTCAACTCTTTTTTAAATAAAATATAATAAATGTCCTAATCTAACAAAAGTGGCTTAAAAAGGATCATATTTTTTAAATAATATTGATTTTTCCCAAAAATATTATTCAATTAAACTAGGAAAAGTTTTAGGGTAATTTTATAATAATATTATATTATTTTTTTACCTTTAATTTCCTGATTTACCCTTAACCGTGGTAAATAAATAAAAATTTACTAAAGTTAATATTCATAAAAAAATTAATTTCATCCTATTATATAAAATTTTTTATACTAATTACAACCACGTATGTCTATTTATTAAAATTCTATTAAAAAAAGTGGTAAAATTACATTTAATGCTAATCCCATAGATGTGCCTAAAAGGCAGGTAAAAGAGACGTTCCAAAGTTCAATAAAGTTTTATATCTAAATATTTTATAAAAATGATTCTAGTGTCCTAAATTGGGTTAGTATATGTATTATTTATCTTTTGTGACTTTAAAATCAATTTAAATTAAAATAATTATTTAAATAAAAAATTTGGTTATTAATAACAATACAGTATTTTTCATTATTAATTAAAAAATGAAACATTTCAGAAAAATAAAAAAAATTCACCCTAAGCTAATTTTGATATTCAAAATTAAAAAAATGAAGTCTAATTTCAAAAATAAATTTTATAAAGTTTATAATGTGGTTAATAATATTCATAATCGCTTTTTAAACAACTAGTTTGATAGATCACGGTGCGCTTAAACTCAGTGTTGTGTGCTATGAATGTTATTGAACAAAATGAATTTATTTAAAGAGAGACATATTGTAAAATATTGTGGTGTTAAATTTACTAATATCATTTTTTCATTTCATGTTAATTTATGTTTTATCATTTCATTTGTCTTTTAAATTCCATTACTTTCATAAATTAAATAAAATCAACCAAAAAGAAGTAGTTTAGGTGAATTAGACTAAGTGAGTGAACAAGTGAGATGACCCTAGTCAACCTATATGATGCATTAGGAAAATAAATTTTCTTTTTTCTACACCCTATGATAGGCGTGCATCAGATATGTTTCTAACTCATTTGATTATTTGAATCTGATTTATTTTCTACCAAATTATTCATTTCTTATTAGCTTCCACTGTATTCATACCCTTATTGAGCATATCATCTCACCCCATTCTTATGTTTTATTTACCCATGATTCCAATAAGTGTATTATGATTGATATGTAGAAATATAATAAAAGTAATTATAGTGTTCTCAATGAAAATACTATATTGTATTTTAAATTTTCAAATTTAATGTTAGATTCAAGTATGTATTTAGTTTTCCAAGACTAATAAAATATTCAGTCCTTTGGGATATGAATGCTTTTATCTAGTACCAATATTATAAAGTAACCACTAACTTAGGGTTACTCGAGTAAAGTTCTATACAATCTTTCTATATTTATTGTACTTCCTTAGGATTATTTGTTGTGGAACTTTGTTCTTTTCTTGTTTTATGACTTTTATTTTTGAATTGGTTTATACATGTAGTGTAACTTATTTATTTTTGGTTGGTATTATTTCTAAAATAGTTTGATAGGTGATTTTGGAAGGTGGGTTTGGGGGAAAGTGTTTTTAAAATAAAATTTAGATGATTATTAGTGAATGTAATTGTAGGATGGGTTTTAAAATATATTAAAAGGAGGATTGGTTTGGTTTTTATAAAGGTAAAAAATATTGTTTGGTTTTAAAAGTGGTATCACTTTAAATAAAAATACTTATTAGTTTTAGAGACATCCAAGTGGCTTGATTTGAGTACTAAATCAGTAAAAATGTACAACCTTATTTTCTAATTTATTTTAGAATACAATTCATGACCTATTTTACTAAATGGATTACATGGAATCCTTGGTGATATCCTACTGGGATTGTTATCTCACACCTTTCATGAACACTTTTGTTTGTGTGTATGAATCACTAATATCCTATATAGGTTACATATTTATATTCAGATAGTTCATCATTATATTGGGAAGATTATGGCGAGTTGGGATCTAGAATGAAACCATGGGTTACAAGGAGGTGGTCTATAGTTTGGTTTAGTTTGGGATTTGTTTTCATTTTGGTATATAGACATATCAACCACAAAAACCTTCCATTTTTGTATTTAGTTTGTTTATTAGTCTCTATTTTGTATTGTTTTTTGATAATGTATATATATGTCGATATAAATGGGTTGAATAAATATTATTATATAGGTTTTTTTGGTTTGTTTATTCATTTTTATTATGCTTAATGATGTCTCATGAACATATAATGTATGGATAGTCTATTCCAGAACATTGGTAAAAGTATTTCAATGTGTTAAATCCAATTTTAGGGAAAAACCATACCCAAAATTCATTCCTTGATTTACAATAACTTGCTGATATCCCATGGGTATCAAGAATGGCATTCAGGGTTAGTAGAGAGCTAGATTGGGTGACATATAGGGTTATCTTGGATCAGTTTGGTATAATGTGACACATTATGTTAATCATACACAAACCCCCTCCCCCACCTAGTGTCAGTTTTACTTTACATAGGTGAATATCATAAGACTATCCATGCTCTCTCATCCTATGCTGGTTGTCTCATGAAATTTTATTCTTATAGTCTGTTGTATCTTAAGTAGTTTCTATATAATAATACATATGATATCTCTTGATTTTAGTCCTACACATCATTTAAAAATGGATTTTATTTTGTTTCAAAAAATTTAATTAAGAATTAATTTAGATAATTTATAATTTTTTATAAATTATAGACTAATGTATAATAATATATTTATTAATTTATAACGGTGTTTATAAAAATGATTAATTATAATTTTTTTGTGTTTAATTATTAAATCATTACGAAACATTTTTAAAAAATTTACCGAATATTAAATTTTAATATCAAAATACCTTTTTGAAAAGTTTTTGTAAATTAAAAAAGTGTTTATACTAATTATGAATTATTCATAATTATTTAATTTGAAGTATTCAAATTAAGTGCCTTATTTAATAAATTATTGAAAACATATCAATTTTTTTTTGATTAATTTCATCAAGGATTAAATAAAGATAAATTTGATATATTTGGATTATGTAATTTGTTTCATAATATAATTTAAATATAAAATATTTACATTTTATATAATAAAATATATTTAAAGTAAATTCCATGTAATGAATAATATAAAAGACTTCATATTTAAAATAAATATAAATTTTTTATATTTATTTAATTATACATATTCTTTAATTAATTGGAAAATTATAACTTGTTAACAATTAGCTGTATTTATTAATTGTTCATAAATGTTAATATCATGTTTAAAATCATGAACTATTCATTTATTTATATTATTATCTTGTTTATTATATATATATATATAAATTTTTTATATTATGACTATATGTGTATGTTTTAGTTTAAATTGTTTGACTACTTTTAAATTTTCATATAAGAATCTAAGGAGTTACATGCTAAGTATGATGAATGATTTATTTCTATACTACCTTAACATTGGAATATACTAAGTTACAAACTTTAATTAGATAGTTAATTATGATTTATACAAATCAATAAAGGGTTTAATGTTCTTTATGTATAAGATTAACTTGGATATGTTTTAATATATCTATTTGTAATTTTATTTAGTAACACAATCTATGAGTTTTATAAAAAGTTACACATCAATTTGATTTGTTCATGTTGATTGGGTGGAAGTAATATGATTTGAAACTAAATAATTAGAAACATGAATACATTTAAAATAAGTACATGTGATAATATGGAGAGATTAAATCACCTTAAAAAATACTAAGTGTAATATTACTTGCAAAGAAAACATGGGTCAAGACCTCAATCATCTATTAAGGTAGAATCATGCTAAATCTGGGTGCCCTTGGATTATCTTGTGTAAATCAAGGATGATATTTCTATCCCTGAAATTTATGTAACTAAGTCCCACTATGATTTTTGGGCTACATTTAGTTGGTAAACCCTTTGGAAGAATACTAGAGGAATGTAATTGATATTATATCCATATTATAGATTTTAGAAAAGTTTTTTCTGCTCAACTATACAAGATTCATATATGGTTTTATTGGAATGATGGTCAAACTAATAACTAAGTGGTGTGATAAACAATACAGTGGAATCATTTCTTTGTGAAATATAGATCATATCCCACTAATGGATATTTTGAGTTTAAAAGGGGTCATAAATTTAATGGGATTAAATTTAATAATTTTCATTATTAAATTTATATAAAATGTGATAATCATTTTATAAAATCTTCTAATATATATAATAATATCACCATCACCAAATTTAATTTTTAGATCAATATATAAAAGATGAATCTTAATATAAGAAACTCCTAAGACTAGTAACTTAAGAAATATTCTTAAGGGAATAAAAAATGTTAGAGTAACAGCTTCATGATTAACCAAGTGTTGTATTTTTTCAATAGGTGAATATATATGCTTATGAGAAGAATATAATGGTGAAATTAACATTTAAAAGGCACTAGATACAATATGGCCAAACATAATTTAGTCTTCTCTTATATACTCAATATGATTGAGTATGCTAATTACTTGATAATATTGGAGGTTTTTCTAAGTTATGCTCTAGTTGTGGAATTCAATATGTATTCATTGATGAAAATGTTATGAGAATAATAATTACAATAAAAGTTTTCTCAATATTCTCAAAGCATTGAGTATAAATGAATAATGATTGAGATGTCTAGGTTTTGGTATTGTATTGATAGTGTAAGTGGGAAAAAGTTTAAATTGGAAAAAGAAATGTTAGTTAGAGAGTATATTAATGTTACTTCAAGTTTCTAGTCAGTATTATTGGAACATAAAGTTATCAAGAAATATAAGTAACAATTTCATAGGATAGAATTATCTGGTATCCCTGAAGGAGTTTTGGAAAGACCCATTAGTGGAAATGTGGGTTATACCCATAAGTTTCCCTAGCCATGGGTTTAGAGGACCCTATACCCATGGTTTTAAAATCCATTGATATATGGTAGGATATACATTTTTTTTAAATTCTAGTATAGGGTCATACCCAAATGGTCACGTGAACACCTCTCCTCCCTATATCCCATATTTCTCATGTTACCCATGTTCCAGCTTCCCCACATTCTCCCTAGTGATGTCCCTCTATTCACCAGTTTCTTGGTTCTATTCTTCATCAACATCAAATAATTTATTTTTGATTCCATCATATATTCAATTGAGAATCACTTTCATTTTTATTTATATATCAAATAAAAACCAAGATCTTATTCTATCACAATTCTTCCCAATTTGTTGAACTGGGGTTCATTCAGATTATATTTTTTTATAATATTTCATAATTTATGTGATCTTAGTTGATGTATTTTATAAATTTATTTACAAACTACCTGTACCTAAATCTGATATAAAATTATTTATTTATGAAATATATATTTAGGGATTATATAATTAATCATTGTAGTAATTTATTACTATATTAATCTATTATAGTGTCATGAAATCATTCAATTAATAGTTTTATTTTAATTAATGAATGCTCTAAATTTCAGTACAATTAATTTCAATCTAATATGGTGTGAAATGTTTGAATAATCATTTTTTAAATTTATGAAAGATCATTTGATATTCAATCATTACCTCTACCTAATACACATGTATGTATTAATTGTTTCATATTCCATGTCTTATAATTTGTTTGAGTTTCTACTAGTATGAATCGATTATAGAATATTCCACCTCTTATGATTTGTTTAGTGATTCTCTATTATGATTTGATTAATTTTTGATTAAAATTGGTATTTGGATTATCTTATTAGAAATTTCCTTCAAACATTTGATATTAAATTATGTCATACTGATATTATGAAAATTTTCTTTGATAAAAACATATGTATTAAAGATATGATTTTTCATATTGTGTTGAGCATTGTGCTTATTTAGTAAATACTTTCTATGATAAAGACAAATGTATTTAGTTATTCAATTACTTTTTTGTTATAATATGTATTCAAAAGATTCATAGATGTCATGATTTTTTAGTTATAGTATACTACGAATATTTTAATGAAATATTATTTTTTTGTAACAAAAATTATAGAATTTAGATGTATGATATTGATGAAATCTCAACCGATTTTCAAAAAAGAGAGGATTTTTTAGATTTTACATGTATTTATCATTAGGAGAAATAAAATATACCAATTAAAGAAGATAATAGTACGAGTACACATGATGTAACTAACAAAAATGATAATGTTGGGAGAGTGAAAAAATTGGTTGATGATATAAGGACTCCTATATATCAGGAATGTGATAAAATTAGAAAGCAAGAATTTTTTGTGAGATTGCATCATGGGAGTTTTTTTGAAATTTATAATATTGACATTGATTATCTTCTTAATTTTATAAAATAATTACTTCATGATGATGCAAATATTCCCTCAAATCATTATATTAAATGGAATTTAATTGATCAACATGGATTTTCAACTAATAAAAATGATGTTTTCATAACAAATTATGGCTTATTTTTGGAGGAAACTATGGGACTATGTGATTTTAAAGAATGTGGTACATCTCAATTGAAGATAATTAAAGATGAAAAACCATCTCGTATTCTCCAAAATCTTTTTAAATTTGATAAAATCTTTCTTAATATATGATGGAATGATGGTATGTTAATTAAGGATAATGATGAGTAGTTTCATCCTGAAGATATATTAGCTAGATGAAAATTTCATTCATAATATTATGATTTTAAATAAAATGTATTTAATGTTAGGTTTGATCAATCATGTGATGGTTTTAATTGGGTTGATAATATTCTTAATTCACACAACATGTGTCTAATTTTTATTACCATTTATAAACTTCCTCTATGGATGTGTATGAAAAACCATTTAATTTCTTGGGTATATTCATATCTGGACCATTTGATCCTAGAAATGATATATACATGTACTTGGAAACTTTAATAAATGAATTTAAGTACCTTTGAAATGTGGGTGTGTGCACATTCAATGCTTCTTTGAAATTCATTTTTCAAATGTGTGCTATGATTATGTGGATGATAAATTATTTTCCTACTTATGCAATGATGTATTAATGGAGAAAAATTGGTAAAAAATATTTTTATGTTTTTAAAAATAATACATTACCCATAAGTCTTAAATACCATAATATTTTTAGTTTCATGGGATATCAATTATTCTTTCCAATGGATCATCCATACAAGAATAATCATTGGTGGTTTGAAAATATCTCTGAGACATAAAAACCACCTCATTATATGTCTTGAAATGATGTTATTAATGAATTAAAAGATGTCTATATTTTATTATGGAAATATTAAATGAAATCTAGAATAAGGAATAATGTTTCCACTGAATCCAATTAAAATTAGAAGAAGAAAAGTAAACTCATTAATTTTCCTTACTGGTTAACCAATTTATTATATAATTATTTATACATAATGAAAATTGAGAAAAATATATGTAAAATATTTATTTCAATCATTCTAAAAGTTAAGGGGAATACCAAAGATGATTTAAAATCTCAATGTGATGGATTGGGGGAATATACCATAACTGTATCCTTTATGTATTAGTGAAGAATTACTAGAAAGTTCTGTAGGATTCTTATATGATGACCCCTTAATAGAAAAATAAATTTCATGAATTACTATTTACTTTCAAGTTTCCCAATTTTTATTCAAATAAAATATTACAATTGGTTAATAAAAGAGAGGTGAAATTGAAATATATGAAAATTCATGACTTTCAAATCCTTATTCATGCATTATATCCAATAACAATCCATTATTTTCTAACTAAAAATATAAGTGTGGTGGTGATTTGATTATTATATTTTAATAAAGACCATTATGATAAAATTTTTTTCAATAATTTCTTTAAAAAATGTAGGAACACCATCATTAATTTATGCGAGTTAGAGAAAATATTCCCTCCATATTTTTTCACTTCCACATTGCATCTAATGGTCCATCTTCAAATTGGAATAAATCATCAAGTAATTGTTTCTTTTAATTATATGTATCAAACCAAAATAAATATATACATAATTAATTCATATGATAATAATTAAAATCATTTTGAATGTTCCACTATGAAATTTTTTTTCTCTTAGGAATGTATTTATTTCTATTCATTTTATTCAATTGATGTGATCATTAGATTTAACCAACTAATGAGAAATGAATATTATAAGTATAAGAAAATTAATCACACTTTTCCATAACTTTCCCAAATATGTAGAATTATAATATCTTATAAATTGGATACATCAATCCTTGAAGTGTGATAGATAGAACATCACACAGACTTGTTTAACTATGATTTGTCTCATGACTACATCAAGTAAGTAATTTGAACATGTATATATTATCCAATTCAATATAATTATATATGTATCATAAAATATGACTATAATTATATGTATGGAACATATAAAAATTATAATCAAAATTTATCATTCATTACCTTTGATAAGAAGAGTGATTTTTCATAACAAGGAGTTATGTGCCTTGTTGAAATCGAAGGTATAAACATGAATAATAAAAAATAAAAAATAAATATTCATTTAATTTTAATATTCATATACATTTTAGGTATTGATATTACTAATTAATTCAGTATATCATGAAATAATAGTGTTGGATTTTGGTCTCAATAATTTAGTTTATAAATAAAAATTATTGATGATCAATGGATATATTTTTTTATTACAGGCCAAGAGTAAAAATTAGAGAACTACATAATGGAATAATTTTAACTATGATGATATAATATTATGCTAGGGAATCATATAAATGACCTTAACATAAAAATATGTCTTATTATTGAGTTTTTGAGAAAATATCAATATTAAATTATTACCCCAATTGTCAAGTCACTATGATAAAATAGAAGTAGTTTCATTTAATGATACAACATAGAAAATTTATTAATGATTATGGATTTAGATTTATTGTATGAGTCAATTATTAGCTATCAATGACCCATATATTTTGGAATCAATGGAATAAAAATTGTTTTATGTGAAAGATCCTTTATAAACTGATTTTTTGTCATTATTGAAGTGATCCCAAGATATATTTTTAATGATGGAAGGGATGAAATCAGAACCATGACAAACCCCATTGATATTGATCAATATGTTTCACATGATGACTCAAATAATTAAGTTATCAGAGTTGATTATGAACCTGAATTAGTAGTGGGTAATATATAAAATAATTAATATTTGTTCCCTATTCATTCAACTTATCTTGACTTGGGACTTTTAGGTTGGTATTATTCAAATTGATTTAATTTGGTTTTGTTTGATTTATATTGGTAAAGTTAACATTTTATCATGTCCCATTCAATTTAGAATGGTGAGTTTGGTATAGTTTTGTTTGTTTTGGTAGAATTTAATAATATTTTCATATATTCCATTCTATTTAACCAAATGACCAAATAAAAAAAATGATCAGATGAATAAATTCACAAAAGGACCAATGAAAAAATGACTAAATACATAATTGAATAAATCCATAAATGACCAAATGAAAAAATTAAAAAATTAAAAAAATAATCACATGAATAAATTTACAAAAGGACCAATGAAAAAATGACTAAATTCACTATTGAAACGAAATCCATAAATGAACAAATTAACAAATTTTCAAATTGTAATGACCCGCAGATCTCTAAATCACTGTTTTGAGAAGGATTTTGAATATTTCATCTATTGGATGGTACATTTTGAGGAATGGGATTAAAAAATAGGTTATAAGAGTTTGAGTATCTTAAAATATTGTTTTTGGATGGGGATAAAGGTTTTATAGACATCCAGGGTGGTTGAGCAGAGGATGGAGAAGGTCTGGGTGCATAGGGTGCTATAGAATTATAATAGTAGTCCATTCACAATAAGAACAAGAGGTTCACACCATAAAAGTTGTGTCAATAGTTTTTTTAAAATAAAATAGGATTTCCTACACTTTGTTTTGTTCAGTTAGGATCATACATAGGGAGGTAGAATCGGCCAAGGAGTGGAATTTGAAAATGATATAGTGTTTGTTCCTCCATATTCTTCCTTTTTTGGGTTTTTGGTGGATTTACAAGATTTGGAATGATTTTGTTAAGATTTTGGTGTTTATTTTACTAGATCATGGTGGAATGAGACAAATTTAAAGGGGATTCGGTGTGCAGTGGCTAGAGGTGGATTCGAGGTGATGTCTATATGCTGTTTATTGTCATTTTTGTGGAGGTAATTAGCTAAACTATTTTAGATAGGGTTTTTCTTGAATTAGATGAAATTTACGGTTGAATTAGTGTTTCATAATTGGGATTTTTCTCAGGATTTTTTAAGTGGTTTTCCATGGACCTTCTATGGGTGGTTGGTAATAGTTTTGGTGTGATAATAGTTCCTAGTGGGTTTTCTATTGATTATAAATTCATGGATTAATATGAATAATTAATTATGCATTGTTATAATTAAATATTTATATAATATTGTATTAGTAAGAAGCTTTATTGGTGATATGTTCTTAGAAAAGGCATAGAAGAGATTAGGTGAGTCTTTAAAGATATTTTCATGGATGGTTACTCCTTGAAACAGGTGGGTGGTCCCTTTAATAAAAGATCATATGCCTGTTATATATGACTTTACCAATGCATTTATATTTCATTTGTTTTGGTATAATTAATTGGGACTATGAGTGAATAAAGGGAAGACATTGGATGATGCTAGGCATCATATGCTTGGAATAAGTTCCCTTTATCCCTTGAAAATTTTTTAGTCATCCAGTAAATATGTATCTATGGGAAGAGAGAGATGTTTGAGTTAATGTGAGGCCTTGGGTGGGTATCAGGGTATGGGATGAGATACAGGTAGCCTAGGTTGTCCTCCCTAAGGATTATTGGCTAGGTATGAGAGGCTTATATCTAATGATGATAGGCGAGATGATCATATGTCTCATCCATGAGGAGTGACACCCTCTTAAGGTTGGTTTAAGGCTTCATGAGTGTTTTGATAGGGAAGAGTCCTTTAAGGAAAGATGGAGTTTTATTAATAGGGGTATCCTATTGGTAAAAGGTTTAGAGATCTTTCTTCGAATATTTTATATGGGACCCAAGAATGGATAGAGTTTTTTTCCAGTAAATAGAATTGGGATGTGAAGGGTCTTGGAGCTCCTTAGTCAGGGAAGGTCCCTAGGTAGTGGGAGCAAGAGTGATGAAGGATTTTGTGGGGTTTTACTAAACATTTTGGTTTGGGTTGGAGGATCCTTCAGATAGTGAAATCACCATTAGGTGATGTTTGTGAGATGATATTTATGGGTAGAGACTATAATGAGTATGGGGGGCCTAGTGGATTACTTGATGGGAAATGTGAGACATATTCATGATAGGGAGATAGGTATCGAGTAATTAGAACCCTAAAATCAAATAGATATATATGTGATGGTTTTCAGGCCCTATGTATTGCTTGTATATTCTTATTGGACCTTGAATTTAGAGGATTGGGTTGGTGTGTTGAATTTGACCTCCTTTTAGTCCATACAGATGGGTTAGTGTGCTTTATGTGACCTTCCTAGAGTATGTGGGGATGAGTAAGTGTGTTTTTGACCACCCCAGAGTCTATAGGTATGGGTTGGTGTGATTTTAACCTCTAAAAATTATATGGGGATTGGTCAATGTGGATGATTTACCTTTAATGAGAGGCTTTGTTCATGGAGGTATACCACCTATGGAGGGATAGATTATGGGATGATAAGAAACATTACTAACGAAGACTATACATAATGATCAGGTAATGGGTTGAGTTATGGATATATGGCCATGACCTATCCCTTCGGGTAGTGGGTTGAGCATTAAATACTACCCTATCCTGAGTCTTCAGGTATGGGATGGGCATTGAAAAAGTGGCACAAGATGATATGATGAGGTGGATTCTAACATGGAGCTAATGAAGGTATGATAAGGTCCCATGAGGTCCTAGTTAGAACACAATGATATTATTCATAAGTAGTCTTAGTGGCCTGGTTTTCACATGATATACAAGGTGCATGTATGAAATGTATTTTTTATTACTTATTCATACATTTAAATGATGAATTATACTAGGATAACCAAGAGAGACCCTATTGGAATGTATTTATCACACCCTATAAGGGAACTATGGTTCACATACTAATATTATGTATTCTTTTAGGTTCAATAAAGGACATGTAGTGCATCAGTCTTGTGTAGCTCGATGGAGTTTCAAGACAAAGATGCTTGTAGATGATAATAGGTCCAATGTGCATGTGTTTCAATTTTTTTTTTATTTAGGATCAACCCAATGGGTGATCAGTGTATGTATGAGTTAATGAATTATGCATGGAATTTATTACAACATTATGTTTATTTATTTATGATTATATGATGATTTCAATGTATGATGTTTGGTTGTTTACACTATTTCATGACTCTGATTCAAGGGAATAATCTACCCTCTACATGTATTCGGCCCTTTCCACTAGTCAGTAGCCTCTGGAATATGGGGAGGCACACCCAAGTTCATGTGTGTGGAGATTCGATCTGGGCACTGATAAGTGGCCTCAGTCTAGGGTGTTACAAACTAGTATTAGAGCTTTATTTTCTTTTATTAATTGGGTATATAGTAGATAAATCATCTTGGAATGTGTTGGATTTTGTGGTGGACCTCAAACTAGTGAGTTATGGACACCATTTTGGTGGTAAGTCATGGTTACTAGGGGTATGCAATGTTGTTCTCACTTTGTGATATTATGAAGGAGATTTTTTATTGAATAATATGGATTTACCAGAGATTTTATTTATGGTTTTTTCTCTTAGAGCATTGTAAAGATTCCCATGTTCATGCATCATGGTTAAGCAGGTAGGAATCAAATGAAATATTCCAACATTAGTGTGATTAGATTTTCTGATTGGGGTTTGGTTGTTTAAAGTTGTAAACAAAATTTATATGGTGTTTTACCACATAAAATTTTATTGGAGTTCCACTCAGATAATACATAGTATTTTATCTAATGGAAGGTTATCTGGATTTTGGTTCAAGATTTTCTCCTGTGATAGAATGCATCCCCCTCTTTAAGGGATGCATGGAGACATTTGGTGGGATGGTGTGGGCATTTGATGCCTTGTAAATGAAACCCTATTGATTTTTTGTAGGAATTTGATACATGATGATTCATATAAGGATTTACATATATTAATTTGAGGTTTCATGTTTGGTTAATTAAAGTGTGAACTATAATCAATATGGAGTTTTCCTATATAAATTCTTGGTGGAATTCTACTTAACAGAAGTAGGTTGTTATGTGGATACCCTAGAGTGGGGTGAGAAAAGGCATGTGAATGAATTGTTCTTGGTATTGAGGTTGGGTTCTAAGTGAAGGATATTTTGGATTCCCAACACTGTAGTTCTTAGTACGATATTTTGTGTAGTCTAGTAGGAGTGTGAGTAGATACTCATGGTTTTGGAATGGTAGTAATGTGGAGGGTGATCATGCAATCAACCTAGAATGGGAGATATGCCTTGGGATTTTGGAAAAGACTAACATTCATGTGGGTCATGGTTATTTTATTAGGTGTGTGATCCTAGTTTAGATGATACATAACTCATGGGATCCTGATTCAGAGTGTTCAATCTAGTTTTGTGGGAGCATAAAACTGTTGGGTTTGGGTGGGACTGAGGTAGGATTGTGGGTGAGAACCTGAGAGAGGGTTCTTAGTGGATCACTCTACTTGGAGAGGATAATGAGAAATGATGGTACATTTTAAGGAAAAGTCATTGTCTATCGAGAATCAGTGAATGGATCATGTATTGTCCCATTTAAATTTTTTTGGATTGTAGATGAACCAGAGTGGTGATTTGGTGGTAGTGATTTAGTGAAGTGCTCATGAGAACAGTGGTTTTGGGTTCTTAGTAAGAATGAGAGATGTCCCTTAATGATGAGATTTGTAATTAACTATTTATTAGGGTACCCTGGTATGGTTAACCTGACTGTTTTTCCTTGAAAAGAATTTTCAAGGAGGCGTGGTGTCATAGGTTGATGAGAGATGAGTCTGGATCATAAATTGTGATGTGCATGTGGTGTTGGGAACAATTTGGGTTAATAATAAAGGGGTGGTGTAAGGGAAAGTGCACCATTGGATATTAGAAGATATTTTTCTTGGTGAGATTGGAATGGGTTGTGAATGGTGTTTTGTGTTGTCACTCAAGTGAGAGTAGGATGGCCACATCCATTCATTTCATGTGTTAATGGGAAGATCATGGGATGTGGAAAATGGTTGTTAGTTTAGAATAATGATGATAATGAAACTCCCATGGTGTGGAGAATCATATAGATCATGAGTGGATAACCCATGTGTTTTATGGGTCATGGTTATAATGAGAATGGTCAATGGATAGTTGATGTGAAACTATGATATTAGTGTGAGGTAATATCTGATGATATTGGTTCTTTAATTAACACCAGATTTGAATATCATATGGAGTGTTGTTAGAGTTGGTGTATCGGAATCAATATTGAGATAGTTTTAGTGTAATATAAGGGTGATTTGTGTGATGAACTAATATTCATGAAATGGTTTTGGGGTGAAATCTAGTTCATGATGTGATTTAGGGTGTGGAACCCTAGTTCATAACATTGTTATGGGGTTAAACCCCAATTACAGACATGATTTAGGGGGTGAATCATGTGATGAAATGTAACGAGGTTTTATTATAGGTATTAAAATATTGGGGAATAAATATAAGTGATTATTATGGTTTATGGAATGATAAAGACCTATATGTGGGTTTTATTAACAGAAATGTTGAGTTAGAGGCTGGCGTTTCTTTTGAGGATGTATCGGCGAGTGTGAAAAATAATTTTGGGAAACATTAGACAAGAAGTTTTGACTAGTTCATTTAGTGTGGAGTTGGATGTGGTGATATGGGAACCATATCAAGCATATCATTTAGAACATATTTTTGGTGTTCTAAATACTAGGCCACAAGTTTTTAGAGAGAAGTTAGTGTATTTTGGATTTGTTATTGGAGTTGTGTAGAAGAAGTTCAGTTGGAATTCAAATCTGAAGCATGGTGAGTTCTTATATTTTTAATGGATAAATAAGGAAATGATATATGGTTCAAGGAACACCATAAATTATTGGGGATGAGAATTTTTATGGTGGGGAGTTTTTAATGACTCCGATTTTAGGGTCATTGTTTTGAGGAGGAGTTTCAACTTTTAGTCTAGTAGATGGTTCATTTTGAGTAATGGGACTCAGAATGTGGTTGATATAGATTGAGAATATTAAATTTACTTTCATGGGGTTTAAGATTTTATAGATTCTCAAGGTGTCTAGGTAGAGATTGGGGAATGGATGGGTAGTCAGGATATTGCATATTGGTAACTGTATCCCATTCATGGCGTGAACGTCTAGTTCACATCATATATGTTTCAGATAGAGGGAGAGTCCCTCTATCTCAAAGGGATCACAATGTGAAATTTTGTATGATTTTTAAAAAAATGGTTTCCCCATTAATTTTATTTCTAGTCAGGTGCATATAAGTGGATGGTCATTTTGTTGGATCCTCCCTTTATCATTATACCCTTTTATCCCCCATGCCAGGGAGTGAATTTTAGTAGCAATTTAGGGTATGTTATTCCATTTTCTTCCCATTGTTTTGGTTCTTGGTGGTGAATCTATATTTATGTCACAACCTGACCCCACACCTCATTTTATTTTAATTATTTTCAGTTTCACTCTTGAGACGTGGGTTGAGCCAGTTTTAATTAAATTTTTTTTGGGATCTTATATGGGTGCACGCCTGTGTGAGCGATTGTGTGTAGTGCCCAACATTAATAAGAAAATGTTTTATGATTAAATTTATTATTACACTGGTTCACGACTATGCCGCGACCATGCGCGTGTCTGTGTGCGGAGTTCAGACTCAATAATTAATGTATCCATTTTGTATATGTTTTTATTATATATTTTAGTTTTATTACTATTATTATTATTATTATTTAAGTTAATGTTTCAATTAAGTTATTATTATTATTATTATTTCATTTGATACTTTAATTTTTTTGTTTCTATTATTTTGGTTTTATTATTTTTAGTTTCATAATTGGTATTAAAATTTGTTATGATTAAATAGAATTTTGATGTATTTTTTTTTATTTTTTTTATTTCATTTTTATTCTGTTTTCTCTTATTATTATTTTTTCTCCATTTTTTTTTTTTAATTTTAGTTCTTTTTTTTCTTTTCTTTCTCTCTCTCTCTTTTTTTCCTTCCCCCTCTTGCTCTCCCCTCTCCCCCATGTGGAAACCTCTCTTACCCCTTCTATTTTGGGTAGTGCGCCTCCCCCCTTCCTAACCCTAGTTTACCACCCTCCCCTCCTCTCTTCCGGTAGGACAACCCCCGACTTCCCTCCACTCTGCTCCTTCTCTGACGAACAGGACTGACGCATACCCTCCCCTCCGCTTCTCTTCCAGCTGTGTGCACCCCTACTCCTATCCAACACCACCCCGTCACTCACCCATTGCGGTTCCTCCCTTTCCAGACCACCCCTCTCAATTCCCTCCAGCAACACGCACCCGGACTGGTGCCCTTCTCTTTACCTGCTGCCTCGCGCCACCCTACATCACACCTCGCACCGAACCAGAGGCTCCCCGCTGCCTCGCACCACCCGGACACGCACCGCATCTCCCTTCTGGATGGATTTTCCAGTGCGACACATATCTGGAAGCTTCCTTTAAGCTCCGGTTATTCTCCCGCTCCCTCATCGTTGGTTTATTTTTCTTCATTTAGTTGATTTTATTCTTTGATAGTTTATTAGATTAGATTTTGTGTTGTAATTGGTTTGATTTTTATGTTTTTGGTTAAATGAATTGATTTTAGGGTTCACTTTGATTTTGTTGTTATGCGATTGGTTCAGCTTGGATGCGTTTGTTACAGTGCTTTGTTTTAGGGTTTTATTAGGCCCTTTTCGGTGAGATTAAAGTGCAATGATCCTTGCACACTAAGTTGCAAAGTCGGCTACACACCAGTAGGAGGTTCTACTCTTAATTATTATCTGATTAATTAATTTGCAAGTTTAATTAATTTAGGATGTTACTTAATTAATTTGCGTTGTGCAAAATTGTTCTTCTTTGATGTTTGATTGAATCTTAATTCTTTGGTAGCATGTTTATATTAGGTGTGTTTTTTCTTCTGAAAACTCATATCGAGCTGTTAGTGATTTTTAAATTCTACGGTTAGCTTATTATGTTGTGAAATTTGTGTGAACTATATTTTTGACATAGTTTCGTGTGCATATTATCATAAAAGAAGGTTTTTGGTGGGTTAATGGGTGATGCCAAGTTAATTCTTTAAAATTGTATCATGGGCTTTTGTTTTTGGCTTATTAAGTTGTGTAGTTTGTGTAAAAGTGTCTTAAATGTGGTGTAAGTATTTTCATCAAACTGTTGGGTGGTGCATGTCATACTTTAAATTGTATTTGAGTACATACAATGTTGGAATGTGTTTTGAATTTATAAATAGTTACTTTTGTGTGTGTAAAACCATGTGACACTTTTTTTTCTATTTTTTTATAAACTTTTTAAATGGTTTATTAGATTATTTCAACAGTGAGAAATGTGTTGGGAAAACATTTTAGTGTGTGTATTATTTCAAATAGATTTTGTATGTGAAAATAGTGGTTTTGGCGTGTGTAATGTCTTGTTTGGTTTGAGTATATGAATATGACATGACATGAACTTTGAACCACTTGAGCACAAAGTGGGAAGCCTAGGTAGCTAGGAGGGTGGACTGGACAAGTGGGCTAGTGATATAGGGGTGGCTTTGGCCCTGTTTCTCTTAGCAGAATTGATGACTGCAACACTAACTAAACGTATTCTTTACTAAGGGTCGTCACCTTCTAAGCCACGTTTTCTAAGGGTCGTGGCTTTCTAAGCCATGTTTTCTGAGGGTCGTGGCCTTGTAAGCCACGTTTCACTAATACAAGAAGATCTAGGGGCCCAAGCTATCTAACACCCACGCGAACTCTCCCATATTAGTGCTCATTGGTTACTTTACGCTCATCAGTGTGACACATGGGTTATTTTTAAAAGTAAGGGTGTGTGTGTTTTAATTTAAGTTATTTCATTTAAAACTGTTTTCCCTAATTCCATTTTCTTTAAAACTGTTCAATCATTTAGTTCTTTCCTTTAGTTAAAATTGCAAATGTATTTTTCATTTAATAATTATGCGTGGAACCTTTTCTTGGTGGCATCCTACTAGGATTTTAACTCACACCATACATACACCTTTGGGTGTATGTAGACTCTATTTCTTTTGTATTCCAGGTCGAGGAATTAGGCTTAGCGGTGATGGTTTGAGTTGTATTAGTTTGCACATGTAGTTTGGTGGATGTGTCTTGGGGATGGGACTCCTCACGTCGCACGGAGGTTTGAGTTAGTGCCTTTTAGTTTTTCATTTATTTTCATCCCCTTTGGTTTTTGGTCAAGTTTTAAACTTTTATTTTGAACCTAATTTAATGGAATGTTTGGTTGTTTACTTTAGTTTTAAATTTATTCATATTTTTGATTGTTTCATGTTTATTTATTCGAGTAAATCGTTCCCATGTTTTATTTTTGATACTCGGGCACTTGTTCCATCCCGTGGGGATTGGGAATGCCCTTCGGGGCTTGCCGCGGACTGGGTAGGGCACCAGGTCGGATGGTGACCTGGCCTAGTTCATGACAATTTAGCTCAGTATTGGTTAGGTTTTGGTGTCTATTACATCAGAGCATGGTGGAATTGGACAAAATTGAAGGGGATTTTATGCACTGTGTCTAATGAAGGACCCAAGGTCATGTGTGCATGCAGTCCATAGTCATTTCAGTGGAGTTAAGATATGTCCCTATTTTATTTATGACTTTTGTTTAAATTATATGAAATTGATGATTGATTGGATTCTGCATAATAGTGATTTTTCTTAGGATGGTGCTGGAGGTATTACACAGATCATCAATGGGTGGTTGGTTATAGTTTTGGTGTGAAAGTGGCACATAATGAGTTTTCCATCATTTATACATCCTTAGTTTAGTTTTTATAATTTTTTATAATCAATTATAATTAATTATTTATTTCCTATGGAGTGACATAAGAGATTGAGTGGGGGTACATGCTTGGATGAGGCATGGTTGAACTTGGTTGAGGCTTATCAGAGCTTGGGGAGGATGGTAACTCCTTGATGGAGGTAGGTGGTCCATTTAATATAAGATCATATGTATCTTATGTATTATTTTCCTACTGCATGAATGTTTCATGGTATTTGGTTGAATGAATAAGTATTGAGAGTGGCCAAGGGGAAGATATAATGACATTGGGTCTTCTATGCTTGGAATAAGTTCTCTTTAGAGCTTGGGTAAGTTGGAATCATCTAGCATCCATGTCTCCAAGTGGATAGACTGATGTTTGAGAAAATATAAGGTGTTGTGTGGGTCTTAGTGTATGTTATGGGATGTGGGTATCCTATGTTAGATTCCCTAGGGATAGTTGGATTGGTGCGAGAGTTTAGGAAAAGTGATGAAATGCGGTATAACCATACACCTCAACCTTAAGTAGTGAAAACCTCTTGAGGGTTGTCTAAGAATTGATGAGTGATGTGAGTTGTAAAATTACTTTTAAGAATGAATAGGTGTCATAAATAGTGGTATACTCTAGATGATAGGTTTATTAGATCACCCTTAGAAGATGTGAGACGAAACCCAGGTGTGGTCTAGGAGTTCTTTATTAGGACTTGGCATTGGGATTCAATGGGATTTTGAGCATGTTGGCTGGAACTATCCCTAGGTAGTGATAACAAGAGTGGTGAGGTTTTAAAAACCCATCCTAAGTAAAATCATCATAATCTAGACTAGATATTCAATGTAACCATATGAAAACCTTTCCATATTCTAGGGGATTTTGACTATCAATGAGAGCCTAATCCATACAATAGAGAAACTATTCTCGTGAATCATTATCATACAATATAGATGAAATAACCAAAACCATCCACAATATAAACATCATAGTAAACATTAATAAATAAAACCAATTCTATAATAAACGACTTATAGAATTCATATAGTTATACAAACACCAATCAACCAATAGACCAATACAAAATAAAAAATTTAAAACAAAATCAAATTCACACACACTAGACCTACTATAATACCCGAGCCTCCCACCAACTAGTCTCCAATTAGCCTCAAGCTTCACCAGTCCAATAAACTACATGTCCTATGATAAACCTTAAATAAGAAAATAAGGTTTTAAGTGCATCGGTGTTTCTGTGTAGGGTGTGATAAGTACATCTCAGTTGGATCTCACCAATTTTCCCAAGTATATGATATCATATACATGTTCTTGAGAAATAAAATAAATATGTCAAACAAGCAGTTTAGATGTCATGTTCTAACTAGGTCATTATGACTCTATACAAATTAGGTCACCTTATGCTAACCAGGATACCATAGTACCAAATAAAACCTTATCTGGTGCTATGCAAGAATCCACATCATAAAATTTTCATCTTTCATGAACCAACATGGAAATGACTAGAACATACCTAATGAGTTAGGGTAGGATTAAATCCAAACTCATCCCACCACCGGCATACACTAGAAACAATTATACATCTATATCTCAACCAAATACCACATCACTTGAGGAAGGGTATCTTGGTCACGTATCACATTTTTCCAATGACCCATCCCTAAGGGTGTTCCTCAAAATAAACCTATACAAGTAAATGTCCAATTCAGATGAAATGATATAATACATGCCTAAAAGGGTTATCAACCTCATACTCATAGGGAAAATGCATGGTCATCACACCAACCCATCCTTGAAAACTATAGAGAGAGATAAGAAAACTAAACCATCACTTTAGATTTTGGAGAGGTCCAAGAACAACAATCCATCCCAGTAGACTTTGGGGAGGTGACAAGAACACTGAACCATACCTAAACACTCTAGGTAGGTCCATCAAGAACATGGGAATCACATAGGGGCCAAAACCCACTACACAAATCACCAATTAAACCCAGGGTTCCAGTTACTCAATGTTGGGACGGAGAGTGATGGCAAGAGGGGGGGGGGTGAATTGCCTTTTAAAAAAAGTTTAACAATTTAAGAAAAAGTTAAAGTGCAACGGAAATAAAAGAGGAAAGACACAAAATTGATAATGGAGTTCGGCCTAAATCCCAAGCCTACGTCTCCGCTCCCAACTCAACCGTTGAGAGATTTATACGATAGCTTGCTTTTTAATGGTTGTAGCAAGAAACCCACTAGACTTTAAGGCAGCCTAGAAACCTATTACAGCTTGCTTTTTATTGGTTGTAGCAAGAAACCCACTAGCCTTCTTACAGGTGAAGGCTATCTCACCTATGACTCAAGTCTTTTACAGGGAATACTTGACTAACCTCTTCACACATTGAAGGTGGTGTGAAAACCCAAACAAAGAGAGGATGAGAGAAAGAAGGGTTTGTATGCACAAACTCAAAATAATGCTCAAAATGATAAAACAATAAAAACCGTAAAGAGGAGAAGTCTTGGGAGCCAATGGATTGATTGGTGATGATGAAGAGTGCTCCCAAGCATCTATGGTGGTGCTCCTTGGTTGTGGAAGTGAGTTGGAGCAGGTGGGGATCCTTGAAGGAATGCGCCGGAGGTTCGCCAAATGATCGAAAAATGTTTCCGTGGGCTACTGTCTTTTTCCGGGGCTTCCTAGTCCTCTATTTATAGGAGAGGAACACCCAAATGACAGTTGGGGGTCTTCGAAGCCGTTGGAGAGGCCTTTGGAGCCGTTGGGAGTCAAAAGTACAAGTCTGGTCAAAGCCCAATGGCTAGTTTGACTGGGCCCACCGGCTGGCCGGTGGTGTCTCACCAGCTGGCCGGTGGTCCACCGGCTGGCCGGTCCTGAGCCACCGGCTGGCCGGTGCTCTAGACAGAGAGCAAGCTGTCTGCCCAGGTTCTACCGGCGGGCCGGTGGTCAGCCACCGGCTGGCTGGTGACAATACCGGCTGGCCGGGGAGCTCACACCGGCTGACCGGTGGCTCTGGACAGAAACCATTGCTACTGCCAGAGACCACCGGCTGGCCGGTGGGAATCCACCGGTTGGCCGGTAGACTCAGAGAGTCTACTTTCAGTCCTTCTTATCCTAACTCCTTGGCAACCTTTTGCCTATTAACAAAAACAATTGAAAACAAGTTAGAACAAAATAAGAGTGATTGTGATCATTGAAATCCAAGAGAGAGGGGTACAACAATCTCCCCCTATTTTGATGATCACAATCACCAAAACAAGCAAAGTAAAAGACTGAAATGAAAGGCATGCTTTAAAGGATAAATTGAAAAGTAAAGCAAAGCATGAGAGAAATATTTCTCCCCCAATCAACCAAGGAAATCTCCCCCTTTGTGATTATCAAAATTGCACGGGGCATAAAATTTGATTGAAAGAAAGGATTGAAAAACAAGATAGAGTTTTTAAACCAATTGAAGTTTCTGAAATTTGAATTGAAAGTTTTAAATTGAAAGTTTTGAATTGAAAGTTTTGAAAGAAAAATGCAAAAAAGCTTAAACGATCCTAACTCCCCCTAAATAAAAACAACAAATCACCGGGGAGAGGATTTTAGAACCGAGACAAATTTTGGTCCGGAGAGACTCGCTAAAAGGGATTTTTCAATCCAAACTTGTCTTGTGACAGGTCTTCTCCTATGAAATTCATCGTTAAAGGAAATGGTTTTGGGCCTTCCATACCGGGCATTTTTGCAGTCGCACTCGTAAATTAAGTGCCCGATCTTTTTGCAATAGTTGCAAAATTTATATTGGGAGCTCCCCCTTACAAAAATAGTAGGAGCATGGGAAGAGGAAGCTTGCTTGGAATATCCAAGCCCTTGGGTGGTTCTAGATATGCATTGGGAACCAAGGAGCTTCGAAAGGTTATGTTCACCTTCGGTGAACTTAGCTAGGGATTTCCTTAAATCCTTGATTGTTGATTCCATAGAATCAACATCGGGAAGATTTTGGATCTTGAGGGACAAGTCTTCCTTCTCTTTGAGAAGTTGATCCTTTTCGGAAGAAAGAATATTGAATTTCTTTTTTAAAGCAATAAATTTGGAAGAAAGTTCGTGAAAACCTTCCTCCAATTGATCTCTCGCATGTTGGAGATCCTCGTAAGATAAATGATTGAATGAATTGGAAGAACAAGAGGAAGAGGAGTCGGAAGAGGTTACCTCATGAAATGCCATTAGACATTTTTTACCGTTGTCTTTTGAGGAGGAGGAGGATGAGGAGATATCACTCCAAGTGGCCTTGAATGCCTTTTTCTTTTCATTTTGCTTGGCCCTTGTCTTGTGGAGTGGGCAATCGGGCTTATAATGGCCTTTCTTGCCGCACCCATAGCATATTACCTCGGGCTCGGTTTTTTCGTCGAGTTCTTCCTTTCGAGCCTTGCGAGATTTCTTCTTTTTGTTCTTCTTCATGAATTTGTGCATCTTGCGGGCAAGGTTCTCGATTTATGAATCACCACTTGAAGAGGAAGAAGATGAGGAGGAGGAGATTTCTTCTTTTTGAACTTTGAAGGCGATGTTCTTTGGAGTTTTGATGAGTTTGTCTTCCTTTTCAGCTTGCCTCTTCATGGTGATCTCGTAGGTCATGAGGGATCCAATGAGCTCTTCAACCGGCATTTTCTTGACATCTTTTGCTTCTTGAATTTCGGTCACCTTTGGTGCCCATGAGCTTGGTAGGACCCAAAGAATCTTCTTGACCATCATTTCTGCAGAAACATCCTCACCAAGAGATTTTCTTCCATTGCAAACGTCAGTAAAACGAGTAAACATTTCAGTAATATTTTCAGATGGATTCATGGTAAAAGACTCAAAATCTTGATGGTACATATCCAATCGAGTATCCTTAATTTTGTTGGTCCCCTCATGGGTAACTTCCAAAAGTTTCCAGATTTCATGAGATGAAGTGCATGTGGAAACTCGATTGAATTCATTACGGTCTAGCCCACAATGAAGAGCATTCATGGTTTTTCCATCAAGCTCAAAATTGGCAATGTCTTCGGGGGTCCATTTGGACTCATCCTTGTTAGATAGAGTATAGCCTTGCATTACAATCCTATAGATAGGATAACCAATGCTTCTAAGAAAAGTAATCATGCGAGTTTTCCAATAAGTATAGTCGGTTCCATCAAAAAAAAGAGCACGACCCAATGAATAACCTTCGGGGGCGAAAGAAGATGAAGCCATCACAATGGATCTTGAATTTGAAACCGGTTAAGGTATTACACAAACACTTCCTTTGATACCAATTGTTGGGACGGAGAGTGATGGCAAGAGGAGGGGTGAATTGCCTTTTCAAAAAAGTTTAACAATTTAAGAAAAAGTTAAAGCGCAACGGAAATAAAAGAGGCAAGACACAAAATTGATAACGGAGTTCGGCCTAAATCCCAAGCCTACGTCTCCGATCCCAACTCAACCGTTGAGAGATTTATACGAAAGCTTGCTTTTTAATGGTTATAGCAAGAAACCCACTAGACTTTAAGGCAGCCTAGAAACCTATTACAGCTTTCTTTTTATTGGTTGTAGCAAGAAACCCACTAGCCTTCTTACAGGTGAAGGCTAGCTCACCTATGACTCAAGTCTTTTACAGGGAAGACTTGACTAACCTCTTCACACCTTGAAGGTGGTGTGAAAATCCAAACAAAGAGAGGATGAGAGAAAGAAGGGTTTGTATGCACAAACTCAAAATAATGCTCAAAATGATAAAACAATAAAAACCGTAAAGAGGAGAAGTCTTGGGCGCCAATGGATTGATTGGTGATGATGAAGAGCGCTCCCAAGCTTCTATGGTGGTGCTCCTTGGTTGTGGAAGTGAGTTGGAGCAGGTGGGGATCCTTGAAGGAATGCGCCGGAGGTTCGCCAAATGATCGAAAAATGTTCCCGTGGGCTACTGTCTTTTTCCGGGGCTTCCTAGTCCTCTATTTATAGGAGAGGAACACCCAAATGACAGTTGGGGGTCTTCAGAGCCGTTGGAGAGGCCTTTGGAGCCGTTGGGAGTCAAAAGTACAAGTCTGGTCAAAGCCCGACGGCTAGTTTGACTGGGCCCACCGGCTGGCCGGTGGTGTCTCACCAGCTGGCCGGTCCTGAGCCACCGGCTGGCCGATGCTCTAGACAGAGAGCAAGCTCTCTGCCCAGGTTCTACCGGCTGGCCGGTGGTCAGCCACCGGCTGGCTGGTGACAATACCGGCTGGCCGGGGAGCTCACACCGGCTGACCGGTGGCTCTGGACAGAAACCATTGCTACTGCCAGAGACCACCGGCTGGCCGGTGGGAATCCACCGGTTGGCTGGTAGACTCAGAGAGTCTACTTTCAGTCCTTCTTAGCCCAACTCCTTGGCAACCTTTTGCCTATTAACAAAAACACTTGAAAACAAGTTAGAACAAAATAAGAGTGATTGTGATCATTGAAATCCAAGAGAGAGGGGTACAACAATCTCCCCCTATTTTGATGATCACAATCACCAAAACAAGCAAAGTAAAAGACTGAAATGAAAGGCATGCTTTAAAGGATAAATTGAAAAGTAAATCAAAGCATGAGAGAAATATTTCTCCCCCAATCAACCAAGGAAATCTCCCCCTTTGTGATTATCAAAATAGCACGGGGCATAAAATTTGATTGAAGGAAAGGATTGAAAAACAAGATAGAGTTTTTAAACCAATTGAAGTTTCTGAAATTTGAATTGAAAGTTTTAAATTGAAAGTTTTGACTTGAAAGTTTTGAAAGAAAACTGCAAAAAAGCTTAAACGATCCTAACTCCCCCTAAATAAAAACAACAAATCACCGGGGAGAGGATTTTAGAACCGAGACAAATTTTGGTCCAGAGAGACTCGCTAAAAGGGATTTTTCAATCCAAACTTGTCTTGTGACGGGTATTCTCCTATGAAATTCATCGTTAAAGGAAATGGTTTTGGGCCTTCCATACCGGGCATTTTTGCAGTCACACTCGTAAATTAAGTGCCCGATCTTTTTGCAATAGTTGCAAAATTTATATTGGGAGCTCCCCCTTACAAAAATAGTAGGAGCATGGGAAGAGGAAGCTTGCTTGGAATAGCCAAGCCCTTGGGTGGTTCTAGATATGCATTGGGAACCAAGGAGCTTCGAAAGGTTATGTTCACCTTCGGTGAACTTAGCTAGGGATTTCCTTAAATCCTTGATTTTTGATTCCATAGAATCAACATCGGGAAGGTTTTGGATCTTGAGGGACAAGTCTTCCTTCTCTTTGAGAAGTTGATCCTTTTTGGAAGAAAGAATATTAAATTTCTTTTTTAAAGCAATAAATTTGGAAGAAAGTTCATGAAAACCTTCCTCCAATTGATCTCACGCATGTTGGAGATCCTCGTAAGATAAATGATTGAATGAATTGGAAGAACAAGAGGAAGAGGAGTCGGAAGAGGTTACCTCATGAAATGCCATTAGACATTTTTTACCGTTGTCTTTTGAGGAGGAGGAGGATGAGGAGCTATCACTCCAAGTGGCCTTGAATTCCTTTTTCTTTTCCTTTTGCTTGGCCCTTGTCTTGTGGAGTGGGAAATCAGGCTTATAATGGCCTTTCTTGCCGCACCCATAGCATATTACCTCGGGCTCGGTTTTTTCGTCGAGTTCTTCCTTTCGAGCCTTGCGAGATTTCTTCTTTTTGTTCTTCTTCATGAATTTGTGCATCTTGCGGGCAAGGTTCTCGATTTCTGAATCACCGCTTGAAGAGGAAGAAGATGAGGAGGAGGAGCTTTCTTCTTTTTGAACTTTGAAGGCGATGTTCTTTGGAGTTTTGATGAGTTTGTTTTCCTTTTCAGCTTGCCTCCTCATGGTGATCTCGTAGGTCATGAGGGATCCAATGAGCTCTTCAACCGGCATTTTATTGACATCTTTTGCTTCTTGAATTGCGGTCACCTTTGGTGCCCATGAGCTTGGTAGGACCCAAAGAATCTTCTTGACCATCATTTCTGTAGAAACATCCTCACCAAGAGATTTTCTTCCATTGCAAACGTCAGTAAAACGAGTAAACATTTCAGTAATATTTTCATATGGATGCATGGTAAAAGACTCAAAATCTTGACGGTACATATCCAATCGAGTATCCTTAACTTTGTTGGTCCCCTCATGGGTAACTTCCAAAAGTTTCCAGATTTCATGAGATGAAGTGCATGTGGAAACTCGATTGAATTCATTACGGTCTAGCCCAAAATGAAGAGCATTCATGGCTTTTCCATCAAGCTCAAAATTGGCAATGTCTTCGGGGGTCCATTTGGACTCATCCTTGTTAGATAGAATATAACCTTGCATTACAATCCTATAGATAGGATAACCAATGCTTCTAAGAAAAGTAATCATGCAAGTTTTCCAATAAGTATAGTCGGTTCCATAAAAAAAAAGAGCACGACCCAATGAATAACCTTCGGGGGCGAAAGAAGATGAAGCCATCACAATGGATCTTGAATTTGAAACCGGTTAAGGTATTACACAAACACTTCCTTTGATACCAATTGTTGGGACGGAGAGTGATGGAAAGAGGGGGGGTGAATTGCCTTTTCAAAAAAGTTTAACAATTTAAGAAAAAGTTAAAGCGCAGCGGAAATAAAAGAGGCAAGACACAAAATTGATAACGGAGTTCGGCCTAAATCCCAAGCCTACGTATCCGCTCCCAACTCAACCGTTGAGAGATTTATACGACAGCTTGCTTTTTAATGGTTGTAGCAAGAAACCCACTAGACTTTAAGGCATCCTAGAAACCTATTACAGCTTGCTTTTTATTGGTTGTAGCAAGAAACCCACTAGCCTTCTTACAGGTGAAGGCTAGCTCACCTATGACTCAAGTCTTTTACAGGGAAGACTTGACTAACCTCTTCACACCTTGAAGGTGGTGTGAAAACCCAAACAAAGAGAGGATGAGAGAAAGAAGGGTTTGTATGCACAAACTCAAAATAATGCTCAAAATGATAAAACAATAAAAACCGTAAAGAGGAGAAGTCTTGGGCGCCAATGGATTGATTGGTGATGATGAAGAGCGCTCCCAAGCTTCTATGGTGGTGCTCCTTGGTTGTGGAAGTGAGTTGGAGCAGGTGGGGATCCTTGAAGGAATGCGCCGGAGGTTCTCCAAATGATCGAAAAATGTTCCCGTGGGCTACTGTATTTTTCCGGGACTTCCTAGTCCTCTATTTATAGGAGAGGAACACCCAAATGACAGTTGGGGGTCTTCGGAGCCGTTGGAGAGGCCTTCGGAGCCGTTGGGAGTCAAAATTACAAGTCTGGTCAAAGCCCAATGGCTAGTTTGACTGGGCCCACCGGCTGGCCGGTGGTGTCTCACCAGCTGGCCGGTGGTCCACTGGCTGGCCGGTCCTGATCCACCGGCTGGCCGGTGCTCCAGACAGAGAGAAAACTCTCTGCCCAGGTTCTACCGGCTGGCCGGTGGTCAGCCACCGGCTGGCTGGTGACAATACCGGCTGGCCGGGGAGCTCACACCGGCTGACCGGTGGCTCTGGACAGAAACCATTGCTACTGCCAGAGACCACCGGCTAGCCGGTGGGAATCCACCGGTTGGCCGGTAGACTCAGAGAGTCTACTTTCAGTCCTTCTTGGCCCAACTCCTTGGCAACCTTTTGCCTATTAACAAAAACACTTAAAAACAAGTTAGAACAAAATAAGAGTGATTGTGATCATTGAAATCCAAGAGAGAGGGGTACAACACTCAAGACATATCACCTCATTATAATAAGTCTCAACTCACCCATAGGGGAATAAAATGGGTCCTTTAGACCCATATTGGTCTCTTCTCATTGATAGAAACTCATACCCATCAACCCTTAGTGACCCCATAACCTATAGTCTCATCTCAACCAAGACCAAACAATATTTTCGACATCCCTTCAAGATCCCTCAATTATCTTGGACCTACTAACCTAAGACCATAAAAATCCACCATTCTCTAATCCCCTTGGTATCCCAATTCCAAGTTTGAAACAAAAACCACGACCTACAATAGGGTCCCATTCCATATCTCCCAAGGATGATTCCTTAACCCAACCCTTATAGGGAAATGTACTCTATCTAATCTCATCTAGTCCCAAAGAAATCAAAATTCATACATGACACACCAATACTCATACCACCATTATGAGGGTGTCATTATTAATTTCTAATATGTATAGTAATCCCACCTATCATTATTAGGCCTAAGCCTATGTAACCCACCCAACTAGAATTAAGTGAACTGACATAGGATACCTACATCTCATATCACATCCTGAAACAACTCAACATCTCCCGTAAGCCTAATCAATATACCCTACCCTTGATGATAAATTCACCAGGTAATTCCAATTTATTCAAGTGCTAATGAACACTTATCCAGAGTATAGGATACCTAAAACCATCTTATCTATTCTACTTGGACACTCATGGTCCCTAGAAATCTACCCAATCCCATGAAACATGCATTCAGAAAATAAATAATGCATATTAACACAAAAAGGATTTGTATTAAAGGGACCATATACAACTATCAAGGAGATATCATCCTTGTCAAGATCTTTCTAGCCTCGACCAAGCCCGTACACACCTCTCTTAAACTCATACCACCACCTAAGATCAAGTATCAGATCATACATCATAAAAAATTAATTATAAATAATTATAGTAAATTATTTAATTTAAAATAAAAGTAATAATGTATGAACAAATAATAATACATTTCCTATGTCCAAGAACTATGACCAACTACCCGTAAGAGGTTCAAAGAGTATCCTTGATAGAAACCTTGATAAAATCCCTAAAAATCATTCCCTAAGTTTATTCTAAATAATTTAATTTAATCCAAAACAATAAATAAAATAGGGAGGAAATGTACCTCAATAGAAACCATTTATGATGGCATGTAGACATTACCTTAGGTTCATATCTAGCCACAACACACAAAAGACCCTTGGATTTTAGCTGATTCCCCCATGATCTAGTGGAATCATTACCTAAACCTAACCAAAACTAGACTATATTAACACTTAATAGAGGGGAAACAAGAACTATGTTTTAAAATATGAGAACCACACCTGAATTTTCTATAAAACAAATCCCTAACATGGGGGACCAAAGGGAGGGGGAGGTCTGGCTAGAACAACCCCTAGACATGATCCATTAGCTAAAAATATGGTGAGGGGGGGTGGATGAGCACCCTATTAGTTTTTAAAATAATTTTTACACACCTTTTAGTTTGAAAAAATTTGGTTCATTCCATGAACAACCCAGGAAGGGAACCCCTGACCCACTATCTAAATATTTCATTGTGTGAACCATATGTTCATGTCATGGACCTTCTACTACTACTATTTATAGCATCTATGACCTCCAATACTTCCTCTAATATTCTCCCAAACCCTCATATAATCTAATAAATCTCAAAACCTATATAAAAACCTAATTTTTGGATGCTTAAACTCTCATAATCTAATTTTGAGTTTTGGTTCTTAGAAAAAAAAAATCCACCAAATGGAATATTCAAATACACTTTATAATTTAAAAACCATAATAATTTTGTCCATTACTAAGGGATGTAGTGTTCTTGTACCATCCCTTGGGGTATGATTATAAGTAGACTTTGGGTTGTGATTTCATCAGTAGGTGATGAGTGTGAGATGGCAGCGATGGGTAAAGACTACGATGGGTTTGGAGGATCCAATGGGCATTCTGATGGGTGAGGCGAGACATGCTTGTGATGAGTGGCTAGGTCTTGAGTTTCCATTTCCCTAGGATCACTTTGAGATCCATGTGATGGGTTTTGGGTAATGTTTTCTACTTTTATTCTATTTATATACCTTTTCCTTCTGATTATTGGGTTGGTGTGTTTAATGTGATGTACCATGAGTCTGTAGGGAGGGTCAGTGTGATCATGACTTCCCTTGAGTCTATGTGGATGGGTTGATGTGCTTGTGACCTCCATAGATCCAACATGGATGGTTTAGTGTTTTCATAACCTCCTCAAAATCTGCCGAGATGGGTCAAAGTGGATGTTAAACCTTGTTGGAGAGGCATCATTCATGAATATAGACTTCCCATGGTGGGATGGGTAATGAGATAATGTGAAATGGGAATGATAGATCACACATTGAGTAGTTGGGGAGTGGGTTAAGATGTATAAATATGACCATGCCTAGTCCCTTCAGCAAGTGGTCCATGTTTTAGACATATCCCTACCTCATGTATTTGGGTACGAGTTAGGAATTAGTACTATGGCATATAGTGACATGATGATGTTGATTCTAAAATGACACCAAAGTATGTATGATTAGGTTCCATGGTGTCCTGGATAGCATATGGTGACCCCATCTATACAGAATAATGGAAGACTTGTCATTACATGACATCCAAGGAACATGAGTGACATGTTAATTTTATTACTCATGCATACACATATATGATGAAATTTAACCGGAAAACATGCTGAGACCCTATGGATATGTTTTTTGACACTCTATATGGGAGCTCTGGTGCATGTGTAGATTCTATGTAGACTTTTAGGTTTAATGAATGACATATAGGGGATTAGGCTAGTGTAGTTCGATGGGTTTTGGAGACAAGGTGTGTGAGGCCTAGGGATGGTTATAACGATAGTGTGAATGTGTTGTATTTTTGGTTTATTTTGTATTTGGGATCATCCCAATAGTTGATCAGTATATATATGACTATATGAATTCCACATAGAATTTATCATTGCATTGTGTTTATTTAATCGTGTGGACTCTGATGATTATAATGCATGATGTTTGGTTATTTAAACTATTGTACAGATATGATTCAAAGTCATAGACTCCACTCCATATTTATTAGCCCCACACCACTATTTTCAAGCCTCTAGAATATAAGGATGTGTGCCTGAGGTCATTTGACACTCTGGTCTAGGCATTGATGAGTGGCCCAAGCTTGAGGTTTTATTAAAATGACCAAATGAACAAACGAAAAACAACCAAATGTGCAGAACACCAAATGAAAAAAATGACTAAGTAACCCAATACACAAATAAAAAAATGACTAAATTCAAAAAATTCAAAAATGTACAAATAAGAAAATTCACAAAATACCAATTGAAAAAATGAAAAAAATGACCAAATTTCCAAATTATCAAATTAAACAATTATCAAATGATGAAATGACCAATTAACCAAATGTAAAAATGACTAAATAATTATATGATTAAATAAAAAAATGGAAAACTGCACAAATGAACAAATACATAACATATAAATGACCAAATTACTAAATGAACAAATAAAAAATGACTAATATAGACAAATACATAAATGAACAAATGAAAAAAATGTTAAAAAGAACAAATAAATGAAATGCATAATTGACCAAATACACAAATGACCAAACGTACTAATGGATAAAAGGATGAAATAAAAAAATGACCAAATGACTAAAAATCACAAATGACCAAATGAATAAATGGCCACATGAAAAAATTAATAAATGACCAAAGTACCAAATGAATAATGACTAATTGGAAATAATTAGAAACAACCAAATGGACAATTGATCAAATGATCAAATGACCAAATGATCAAATAACCAAATGAACTAATGACCAAGAGAATAAATGAACAAATAACCAAATGCATAAATGACCTAATGACCAAATGAATAAATAACCAAATGACTAAATGACTTAATGAACAAATTTAAGGATTAACAAATGAAAAAATTTATAAGTGATAGAATGAAAAAGTGACCAATGACCAAATGAACAACTTCATAATTGACTAAATGATCAAATGACCAATTGAAAAAATATAGAAATATCCAAATGACCAAATTACTAAATGAATAAATGATAAAAAATTTAAATAAAAATATTAAAATATGATGATATAAAAAAAATTCCCAAATGAAAAAATAACCAGATAATCAAATGAACAAATAAAAAAAATTCCCAAATTCCCAAATGGACAAATGATCAAATGAACAAATGAAGAAAAATAAGAAAATTAAAGATTGAAAAAATGAAAAAAATGTGTTAATGAAAAAAATTAAAATATGATCAAATTAAAAAATGATCAAATAAATAAATAACCAAATGAAAAAAACACAAATGAAAAAATAATGAAATGACCAAATGAAAAGATGAAAAATTGACCAAATAACTAAATGATCAAATGGTTAACACACAAAATTTAATGCCATGATTATATTATACCATATTTTATGTCTTGTTTTATTTTATAATTAGAATTATTTGGTTATGATATCTCTCTTCTTTTTTATTTTTTTCCTAGACAACATGCCTTAGTTATTTCATACCACCTTTATGATATATTTTTCATTCCCATTAATATTTGAATCCTAACAAATATACATTGTATAACTATTCATAATATGAAATGTATTGAAGAAATATATACGAATAAAATGTATATGTATTTTTAATGAATTAAAGAATCAATATTGCTACCTCTAGTTCCTGTAGTGAGTATATTAATTCTAATATATATAAATCTCAATACACTAAATGTAATTTAATTATTCGTTTTCAAATTTATTTTATAAACAACCATCTATGAGATAATTATTATTTAGTTAGACTCTTGATAGTGGTGAGAAGAATTGAAAATCAAGTGGTGGCCATACTAAAGGTAATCAGAGAACCTTCCATATTCGATTCCACCTAGAGCTGCCAACAAATTTTATTTATACCGCAATTTCCATCCCACTATTATACTAGAGAAACCAGGGATGTTTGCAACCCCATTTTTTCCATAATTTTAGATATGATCTAATTCTTAGATACCTTTTATATATATCATGATGGTTCCTCGTCCCCTATATCCTTTTCCAAAAAATCCCATGTCACCACCATTTCCAACTTCTTCTATTTCTATTATATTTTATAGTTATTCTTCTATGACATATTCTCAAAATTTTTTTAATCAAATAGAGAATGGATTTGAGAATATAAATTATTCATATACTAGAGATCCACCACAACCAACATATCCATCATATCCTATTTATTACCCCAGATCATGTAAATGTTTACAAGTTTATAAAAATCTATATCTTTTAATTCAATTTTAGTAGTAATGTGTATGGATTGTACTTTTTATCCTCTTTATTTTGAAGTTGGATATTCTAATAAGAAGAATAATTGTAATTGCATTAATGAATTTTTAAACCTATGTATATTATATATGGTATAGTATATAAAATATTATAAATTGATTGGTAATCATGGTAGATAGTGTAGAATGTTTATGAAAAAACTATCCAAATATAATGTCATCATTACGGTGAAAAAAATCTCATAGAGAAAAATCAACTATAAAATCAATTAAAATGCATGATTTAAGATATGGGTAATAAAATTTATTAAATTAAAATCTAAATTATTATTTTATTTATATGAATTATTATTTTTCTTACAGCTTTGCTTTAACTTTCCTAAAGGACAATTTGGGAGGGAAATAAGGTTGGTGGAATTTATGGAATTGTGGAGAGAATATAAGCATGAGTTATATGATAGATAGACCAACATACTTTGGATTGAGTTAGAGGATATACAAACACTCAATGATTTTAAAGTAACAAAATACCCAAAAATAATTTTTTATTAGAATAATAATAAGTTTAAGGTATTATCAATATCTAATGGGTTTTTATAGAAAATGGTTATGATTTTTATCAATAATTTGTTTCATATTATTTAATTTTAATTTACTTAATTAATCAAAATTAAATAAAAAAACTTGGGTGAAATGAAGTATATGCACACTTTGGGTGAACTTCTATATAAGAGCATAAGTGAAACCAAGTACTTTTCATGTATAACTTAGTATAATTAGGTACCAAATAAAACAAAACAAAACCAAATTAAACCTACCACACCTGAAATGACTCTATATGAACCATCTATACTAAGGAATAAATAATCCACCCCAAATAAAAGTAAACTGATGTGATGTGATCCAAATAGACATAAACTATCCAAAACTAGTTTGAATATCCTAAAAAACTAAAATTAACCACACTCAACTGACTTGACCTAGATTGAATTGAATAAAAGTAAAATAAGAAGAAATATACACAATTGAATAAAATACAATTGAATATAAATTAAGTAAATGAATATAAATAATTATGAACTTACTCAAATTGAATTGAACCAAAGAAAGTCAAACTGAATTATCTTTTCATAAAAAATGGCATAATAAAATCTAAATTGCATAAAATTTTCATGGTCTAATTTAACTAACTAAATTAAATTTAAATTATGGGGCTTAAAGAAAAATAATTTAATTTATAAAAAAATTAAAAATAGAATAAGAAAATTGAACCAAACCAAATAGATTTGAATTAGATAAAATTAAATAAAAATGAATTAATGAAAACATAATCGAATAAAATTTGACATAATAGATCTAAATTATGTTGAAATTAATAAAATATAATAGAAGCTACAATAATCAAGCTCAACTAAATATAAGTCAACCATGTAAAAGAGATTAATAAAATAATAAAATAAAAATTTTATTAATATATGAGTAGGGTAAATATATAAACCATTTCAATTAAATATATACTAACATATAATTATATAAAAAGCATTCACTTATAAAATATAATAAAATTTAAGAATTATTTTCATTTAAACTCTATTTTAATATAAACTATATTTACATATAATTTTTTTTAATATAAATATTTTTCACATAAACTGTATTAACACATGGACAATGTTAACATATAAATTATGTTAGAACTTTAAGAGTAATAACATATAATCTATATTGGAATATAAACTATAATGAAATATAAATAGATTAATTTAATCTATATTAATAAATTAATTTATGAAATTACATCTACCCTCAAGGAACATTATGTAAAAAACCTCAACCCTCCTGGGGATGCAAACCTGGGCATGCCATAACCAAACACATTCCCTCTCATACCACTCACCCATACGGTGGGTGGTATAGAAAATAAATAAATAAATAATATTAATATATAAGTTATAACAAAATTAAACTATATAATCATATAAATAAATCAAATTAATATAGTGATATGTTTATTTGTTAATATTTTCCTCAATATGTTAACTCAATATTTATTTATAAACAACTCATATTAACATGTTAAACACCATTGTATATAAAAACTAGATTAAGATGAATGAACGTTTCTACTAACATTGTATTAAAATATAAATAACCTAGTTTAACCTATTAATAGTTGTAATTAATATAAAAACATAATTATATAAACAAGTAAACTACATGATCATATAAACATGTAAACTATATTAACTTGTAAACATGTAAACTATTTGATTGTATACATGTATACTGTTTACAATTAAACATGTAAATATATTAACTTAATATTAACACTAAAAATTACATGTAGTTTCTATTTTGAGTGGGTTCCCAAGACCCAAATCCTTTATGTACTTTTATTTCCATTAAATTTATAAAGTTTGATCTATACATGTGTTTATTATTTCCATAATAGTGTTTATACTTTTGTATTCACTATTTACATGGTAATTTCCTTCGATTATGTGTCATATCAAAAAGTTAAAGTAGTTACCATCTATAATGATAACTTCAAGATAGTTTGACAATAATCTTAAAAATATATCCTATAGTGTAGATACATCATAATGACAGGACACGAATGATGCCTGAATATTTGGTTATGGGGTCTCATAAGTATTGAAGATTATTTTAATGAATTTCACACTTGGTGATATCAAGTAGATGAGATCATGAGGAAAAAATTACAATAGAAACACCGCATGTTTTAGACATCATTAGCTGTTCATATCTACAAACATGTGTATTGGTCTTCGAATTTGAGATCGTTATCAACGTGTACCATTTGATTACATGCTTCAATTCAAGGAAAAAACCATAACATTTAATTAGTGGTGAGGTAACTTGTATTGGGTGAATCATTAGTAGTATGGAATTGGTTGAATGATCAAGATATAATTTTTTACTTTCGAGACGAGGAAGAGATATATCATGGGCCCTGGTTGACCAGTATGGAAGTACCTTCATTAAATCCATAGACATTGTACAATAAGTTAAGACCATATTGCAAGGTTATAAAATATTTAAATAAAAAAAGGACGATGACAAGAGTGTGCATCCTTCTTTTTGAGATATCACAAGACAAAGAGATTATATTACATAGAACATGTTCAAAGGAGGAAGTCATATCTATGAAATTCCTTATCTCCTTAAGTGACATAATGGGTTTATAAACTCCTCTATTAGTACATGGGTTGGATTCAAAAATATCGAGATGAGGACCTAGTGGGTTACACACTAAGTGTATCCACAATTTCCACCTATTCAGATGAATGAGAGTTCAGGACAAAGTGAGCCCCATGTGTGGGGACTGATGTTGACACTCTGTTCTATCAAAGAGTATAAAAAATAAAAAGGGGAAATACCTTAGAAAGAAGAGGGGAAAATACATGAATAAAATCAAGATTTTTAAAGGCACAAGCTTTGGGTCGCCCTAATCAGACAAAAAGTGCATCGGCACGCAGCCTACTTGTGCACCCCAATATGTCGCGCAACCTAATTGCGCGCCCAAATTCCTTTCACCCAAGGTCATATTTTTGCCTATAAATAGACCCTTGGGCCTTCATTTGTAGAAATGAATTTCCCTTAAGCCAAATTGAAGCTCTAGTCACCCTAGTGCTTCACCCAAGTCCTCCGAAACTTTCAAGGTAGTTCTTTAACACCTAAAGTAGAGGAATTGAAGGAGGATCATAGGAATTAAGTCCTATTAGTGTTTTAAATCCATAACACTTGCGTGCCTAAAGTGCTTAACCTCCAAAAATCAGAAACACTTGCATGACACTTATTCCATTCATAGGAACTTGAGCACCCCACTTCTGGGATTTCCTGTGAATACTCCTGAAGGCTTGAGCCAAGTCTCACCTAAGTATTACCATATAGGCTATTGGTCGCTTAAGTGAATATCAGGTCACCCAAGCCTACTTGCATGCCCATACTTTTGAGCCATTAAAAACTTGGGCACCCCTCTTTGATTCACTTACTCTCTTCAGTCTACAAGCCATAAAGCCCTCTTCAAATCCATCCATGGAAAGGCTTCTTCTTTATTGGATCTATTGTTTGAATGGGATTCTGTTAAGACCTCCACCAGAACCTCATGAATTATTAAACCTTTTGGAAAAGAACATCAGTGTGTCTACTATTTGAATTCGTATATCTACAGTCAGAGGTTTCACACATTTGTTTCACAATGGGGTTAGGATTCATGGAATATCTGTGGGCTTGTATATCCATAGTCACATGGACCTTTATCATAGGAATAATGCTGGGAAGTTCTCAGTTTGGAGGATTAGGGTTTGGATTCTGATCTCCCCTTTTCTTTTCTAAGACCCAGAACCTCAGATCTCAGGTAGGGAAGGAACGGTTCACACTTGCTTTTCCATTCAATCAAAGGAGAAGTCTACCTCCCCTACCAATATCCACTAGGGAATCCATCATAGTGTAAGCCCCTAAACTTCATCCCTTCTTCCTTTCATTGGGCCCTTGTCCAATGTAAGGAGAATAGAGGGAAGTCTCATCACCTCACCCTCTTCCCGGGACGCCTTGACCTCATAAACTCTTGCCGCTATAGGTGCGCCCTCTTCCACCAGTGGAGGAGGAAAATTTTGGGTGCCTTTGTTGAATATTTGACATCCTCTTGTTTCCCACACTGAGCATGACTCATGTGGGCTTAAAGATTTTTCATGATCACAAAATTTGCACAATGGAATGAACTACTAGAACTCTAATTCCCACCATAATCCGGATACGTAGGAAGCATTCTCAGGGCCTGAGCTCACCGGATATCCTCTTCAGGAATCCAACCCTAATTCCCTTAATCTGGGCATCCTCCTTAAGAATAATCCCCAAATTTAACCCCCAAAATTGTCAAGGAATCATTTTCATAAATTAATCCCAAACTCATTTCTCTCAAAGGACTATACTCTCTTATGAGACTCATCAAACTATGTGGGATTTTATTACCATCCAAATGGGAAACGTAAGAAGCCTCCTTGAGGTTCAAACCCAACACTTCAAATAAACCCTGTTCTCCTTGGGCCAAATTACCAACATGGTCTAATTTTACTTGGAAACCCATATCCTTTCCAAGTTCATTGGGCTACTTAGGCATAAGTCCTACACCAAACTTTGACTAAGCACCTTTTGATTAGATGTCCTTACCACATGACATTAAACTGTATGGTTAGGTCCTTATCACATGAACTTAAAAGGTAGGATATGTCCCATTAAGCGTCACCGAACTATGTGGGTTCTTATTCCTTTCACAAGGATACGTAGGTAACCCATTTAATGGGTATGATCCCAATATCAAAACAAACCTTCATCTCCCTTGATGGTAATAAATTCCAGAGTGCCCCACTAAGTGGATTAAAAACTAGTATCATCATAACAATGATTAAAAGAATCTCTAAACAGTATATGAGAGGATACCATTTATGGAGAACCTCAAATACATATGGATATCTCCATTAATGAAGAACCTTGAATACATATTGATGATTCTAAATTTTACACATGTTAATAAGTGATTGAGAATTATAAGGGAAACTTATGTTATACTTGGTGAATTAATAAGGATTAATGAAAATATCTTAAATTTTTAAAGAGTCTCAGAGTAGAAAATAATTCCCCCAAAAGGGTGTGATGAGTCTGACCTTCCTTCCTCTCGACCAATACATGTTCTTAAGCATTATAAAGTTCAAACTTAACAAACACCTGCCTTTGGAAAGCAGGTCTCTTTTGGATAAATAACTATTGGAAGTTTTCGGTTCTATGAATAAATCAAATGGAAACTGCCTAGAAGTAGTGATTCTTAAAACTAGAACACATGTTTCAAGTAACTATAAAACAAAAATGGTGAACTCGACGTGAATCATTATCAAAGTTAATTATGTTACCCACCCATCAAGCCCCTATCAATTGTTAAAGGAAGGATAGACAGAGGAATCAATCATGCATGTGTCCATATAAAAGATGTTTCTTTAATGGAGATTGTTTCTATTTTTCAAGTTTTTCTCAGAACTCCATTCAGTCCAAAATGGATTTCTTCAAAATGACATCTGTGAACTTCCTGACCACTTCTCAAGATGAATCATCATCTGTCGTAAGGAATTCATCACCAACCCAATGTCTTCAACGACGAGTATCCAATATGATGGTAAATAAGTATCGTCAACATGATACAATCCCAAATTTGGAGGCTTCCCAATAGGCCCTCCAGGTCAATAAATATTCTTGATTATTTGGCCAATGACAACTAATGACCAAGAAACAGATGGTGGCAACCACCGTCTCCAACCGTTTCGGGTCCTTATCCCTAGAACGCAACAACCTTTCCCTCTCATACTATAGGGAGGTGGATCAAGAGGTCACTCAAGACCTCAATTAAAGGATGCAGGGGTCCTTCTTGAGGTCTCCCAACAACAATCACCGCCAGTAGAATCGCATGGTAGTGAACCCCCAACATGATGGGGTTGTTTCCTCATGACAATCGGCCCAAGTATCTCAGAAGTAGGCATGCAAGACGAATCACCAGGGACAACATCCATTCAGTAGAGAGTAGGTTCTTACCTATACCCCCTATGGAAAGGTTTATCAACCTAACTTTATGGAAAACAACGAGTAGGAACATACACCCATCCGTCCTAATTTTTCTAACTAGTAGAATCACCTAGAAGCAACCCACCAATCACACCGAACAAATCCAGTGGAATACTGTGAATAGGAACATACACCTATTCACAAATTATCAGCCAGTCAACAGGATCGTCTGATTGAATTTAAAGAAGACTACCAATCTAATATGGTGGAAACTGGTAAACAGGAACATACACCTACTTACAATCACCAATTCTGCCAACAGTCTCATTTGGCAGCACCCAGAGAAGTCAGTTGGAAAGCTCCGTCAACAAATTTGGGGCAGACCCAACTCTATGCCCCCACACATGAGTACTATCAATACTCATTGATAGGAAAATGAGGACAGGATTAGGCACAAACACCTACTTTAGATGTGGAATGGACATATATTCCCGTTCCTACCACTGAAGTCACCAAAAAAATATTATCAATGGTGAAAGGGAAAATAAAAATTCTTGACCATATTCTGGAAGCATGTCAGGATATTATAACAACTAATTCAGCAGTACTGGGGGAATAGAAACATAAATCTATCCCTACAAATGGGATGAAACATCGGAATGATATCCCAGAGTAGATACACACCTCTTTTCTAGTCCAGGAGTGTCATGGGGCATACTCCCCCATATCATACAGACAATAGGATCGAGAACATACACCATTTCCAATTGGAGGTAATTGGTCAGTTCTGGTGACCACTCCAAGGTAGGCACATACACCTACCCATGATAACCACTTCTCCCAAAAAGTGGCCCCAACTAAGTATAAGAGAACATCCAAAAAGAAGATTCTCCAAACACAGTTGGAAAATCAAGTGTCAAGCTGCAATTTATCTCCTCTCAATGCTTGAGTTCTTTAAGCCATTAGACATTTATCTATTGTAACTTAAGATCCTACCCTCTCATTACCAAATTATGGGAATATTAGTAGTAATTTTAAAGTTCCCCATTGAACACTTCATCATTAATGCTTGATTAATGAAAATTTGGTTAATTTAGAGAGCCTATCTCTAGATAAGAGCCATGGTAACCCTCCATGTGGCTAGGAGCTTTCACTATAGCAGAAGATAAAAAAATTACAAGAATGAGAGTGTATAGAACCTTCCATTGGGACAAGCCTATGAATGTATGGGAAAGCCTATCCGAATAGCCATGTGAAGGTGGAGAGCTGATTTCATGATGAAGATGCTGGGGAGGAGCAGTTCTAAGTAGTTAGTCTAGGTTGTATGTAATGTTTGAAGCCTACGGGCAATGAATTCCACTATGGGCCATGGTCCATGTAATACTTATGACTACAAGACTTGTAAGAGTTCCACATCACCCCTTGAAAGGTGGATTATCAAAAATCAATAAAAAATGAAGGTCTTCGAGACATTGGGGAACCCTCCGTGTGGCTAGAAGACCAAGAAGCAAGAGTATTTATCCCTTACTATAATCCACCATGGTGGTCCTCCCCATGATGGAATTCATTTCAAAAGTCCTATCCACAGTAGTATTTATCATTTTCAAGATAGTTCTATAGTTGAAAATGTAGAGATGAGAAATCCCTACTACCTTGAGGCACTTTCAAACATAAGACCATTCATTTTTGATGCCTTGTTATTTATGGGTGAAACACTTTCTCAACCAGAAAACACCTTAAAGGAATAGTTATTCTCCGAAACTCCCTTGAGTCATTTATCTTCCAATACAGAGTGTTCACTTTGGTTGGAAAAAGTGGAGAAATATCTAGTAAAATATGATGAAGATATGTTAAACATGAAAAAAATTGGCTAAAAGAGAAATACCAATCATGTTCTGGCTGTTAGAAAATTCTCAGTATAACATTCCAAAATTGATGGAAGAAAATTGCAGCCATGACATCCTCCCCAACTTATGGAAGAATCTTCATCATTTGAAAACTAAATTATTACTATATGATGAATATCAAAATCATATAAAGGTAATAGAAGGGTTGCAATGCCAAATTAACTTGGCATCTCTCTCAGTTTCCCAATATCCAAAGGTTGAAAAACAGCAGATAACCCTTTAGCTTGCATGCCTCAATGCTCTAAAGAGGATACATCAGTTAATTTTTGACACCCCATCTGGTGTTCGTATAAGAGGATGGGGTGCACACAGAGCATTGATTTTCACTGCACTCAAGAATCAGCAAAGTTTTCCAAAAGTGGTCTCATGAAATTTTATTGCCCATGGTTGGATACAATCAATAGATTTTGTATGTAATAAAATGTATACTCAAGAACAGGCCTCAACTAGCTCTAATAAGAGTCAGGTCCAAAGAAAAGAAGTTGTTGAGTTAATTTTACATCAATCATCTGAGAATCTTGAGTAAGCATCCTGCTTAGAGGATGTCAGCTGTCAGATAACACAAATGTATGAAATAGCACAACAATCTTCCAAAACAGGTGATTTTAGTGGTGGTCAGATAATGCACCTAGCTAATGTATGAACCAAAATTCTCAAAATCCAAAGCACAACTACATGAATCTCAGCCATATCAGTTCAAGTTCCATCCCATCTTGCAATGATGGTGGCTGGTTTAATTCAATCTTCAAATTCATTAATCAAAGTTCAGAAGTTTGAAGAAGAAGAACATGAATAGCCCCAGCCTACAAGTCTGGGGTATTTTTCACATCTACAATACCCTCCTCAATGAAAGTTAGTTTTCTCCCAATTAGGGAAGAAGCCACAAAGAGAGCGCACAACTAAACTATCCAAGGATTCCCTTTAGGATACTGTCTGCCAAACAGTTCCTGGGGATTCATCATATAAGAGAACAAAGTCTCATGGAAGATATAGATGGAGACAATCTCACAAATATACAGATATAATTACATCAATGCATTATACATCAATAAATTTCATTAACACCATTGCAGAAGATCCTCCAGAAAATGATTCTATTTCCGGGGAATCATAAGATGAAGTTCTTATCTATAATATGGTACACACTGAGGAAAATGTAGAAGGTGTACATACCCAAAATTAGAGGCTTACCCAGAATCAAGGTATGCCTTGAAATAACCAACTCCAACCCTCAAAAAAGCATTTAACAAGGGGAAAGGTAAAAGTTAGATCGCATCTCAATTTTCCAATGGAGAAGGTTAATCTATTTCTCTTGAAGGGAGATTTTTCATAGCAAGAAGAGGAGATGACAGAGTTGAAAAGACTCAATACAGAGTTACTTCGAAGCAGCATTTCGGCTAGACGTACTCCCCAGGAAGATCCTCAACTTGCACATACTATAGGATATCCTTATCAAAGAGGATTTGTAGTAACTACAGATGCAGATAATGAATTACCTCCATTGGGTACACAACCAAGGCTGGAACAAACACATTCTGATAAGCCTATTCTTGCGGGTTATCCAAGGAAAATACCAGCACCAACCCTAGTGGTTTTACTGGTCATTACACCATATCAAGTTCTAGTTTCTGTGCCTTCATAGTTTTTAGCTCATACAGATATTCCCAAAATGCTTATGAACACAATTGAGGCATTAATGACTCGATTGGAAGCTGTGGAGGAACGACGTGCACCAGGTTATTCGAAAAAAAATCTTACCCTGAATGGGTGGATCTGATTCCTCCCCCAATAAATTTTTTGAATACCACATTCCCAGTATTTAATGTTCTGGGAGATCTGGAACAATAATTAACAAATTTTTTTTCTCATTGTGATCCCATGATGGGAACTCCTCAATAACAAGAAGCAGCAAAGCTTAGGTGTTTTGTGCCATAATTACAAGGACCAGCTTTTGTATGGTATAAAAGTTTTCAATCATGATTAATTACTAGATGGGAAGATTTCCGTCAAAAATTCATTCTTCAATTTAGCTCAATGCTACTAAAGATGACAATTTTTGATCTTACCAATTATAAACAAAGGGAGAATGAAAGAGTTTTATATTTCATTGTGCGATGGAAATAATTAACATATTCCTTAAGTCTAAAACTCCCTCAAGAAGAGTTGCTGCCAATTTTTATGGAAAATTTTCATGATGAGTTACACACACCACTAATCCCTGTAAAATACACAGGAGGATTTTGAGACCTTACTTCAATTTATCAATAGATATAAGATCCTATTATAGAAACTAAAGTTAAAACTTGTGTAATCCCATCAGCTCTAGGAAGGAGAACAAGGAAAGTAAAGATTGCTACAGTTACACTCAAGCAATCACTTGTACCTGCTTCCACTTAAAAACCTTCATCATATCGAAGGGATCCACCTCCTGAGCATCAGCAATAATAACCTCCTCATCAAGATGATCAAAGTGATCAAAGGTGAAAATAGTTTGAGGAATTAAAGAACAAAGTTTATTCTTTCTGGAATGAACAAGTTCCTGGTTAATTCATCTTAGCTTTGGAAAATAATTTTGTTCAGTTGCCAAGGGCAAAGAAACCAAATAAAGAAGGAGATGAAGATCTTCCAAATTATTGTACCTTTCACCAGATGTTGGGGAATCCCATTCATGAGTATTTTGTTTTCAAGGACCTCTTACAAAAAATGATAGTCTCTAGACAAGTGAAACTAAAAAGTTCTTCAAATCAAGTAGAATGTGTTATTTCTATTGATCTAGAGTAAGAAGGCGAATGGCAGGAATTCACAAGTAAAAATACATAGAAATATGATTATTAGATGATCAGGAAAACGATTAACCAAACTCATTACATTTTATGAACACAGTTGAAACAACCGATTGTGTCTTCCACCACTCCTACCACAGTAAAACCACCTTCATCAAAATGTCAATCCTCAAATAAGAAAAGTGATTATAAGGACAAAGAGCAGTCAGAAGAAGATGAGAACATGTCAAGGAAAAAGTTGTCCTTAACTGTATCATATTTCATGCCATCTGCTTCAAAATCACGGGCACCACCCACCAAAGAGCAAAACCAGAACTGACCTGTCAAGCATAATCTTCCTCAGATAAAGAATTGATCTTTTGGTTATGTTAATGTTATCCAATCAACAGATCCTTATGCCAATGGTTATTCTGATTATACTAAGATGGAGTTCCTTGTACCTAATTGGGGAACTAGAGGAAGAGGAAAAAGTTGAGGATATAGGGGAAGATGTTGGAATTCTAGAATCCACTATTTTAACTCTACTACTAATCGAACCGTATATGTGGTAGAAACCCGTGGGAGATCCCTTCAGCGAGATAAAAAAGAATAAAGATATTCTCCCATGAAAGATAGGTTCGGTCCCGACGTGATTATTTTGGAGGACTGATTAGAAGTCACACCATCTTCCTCTCAGCAATTAGATAGACCTAGTTAGTCTAATCTACCAAAATTAGGAGTATTTCAAGCTTCTAATCCAACAAAGGGTAAATCTACATTAGGATAGTAAACTTCCAAGGTGCCTGCAAAAACACATTTCCATGCTGGGAAACACAGACCTCTGGATCAAAAGTATGATGTTTTGAAACAACTGGCCCAAGTACCAACCAAGTTATCAATTTTGGATGCCTTGAATATATCAAAATACCTTCGAGAAGCACTTATTGAGGCTTTCTCAAGTCCTCAAGAGTTTGAAAATGAAGTTGCTACTACTGAAGTTTACCATATAGAGAATGATCCTACAGAATGTCATGCAGTCATATATTTTATGGATGAAGATGATGTTGTACATGAACATATCAGACCCTTGTATTTATTTGGAAAGGTCACTGATATAGACATTCGACGAGCCTTCATTTATAATGGCTCCAGATTCAACCTCATTCCTGTTCATATACTTCATCGATTGGGCTTCAATGAATCTGACTTATCTTCTTCCACTTTAATGTTAAAAGGATATGACAAGAATGAGCAAGAACCTCTGGGTGAGATTACTCTTAGAACTCAGTTTGGAGATCTTGTGTCTAATTCAGATTTCATGGTTGTTCATCAGGACACAACCTTCAACATTCTTCTTGGAAGGCTATGGCATCATCAGCAGGTGTCCATACCTTCGTCATACCTCCAATTTCTTATGTACTATTTCTATGGTGAAATCGGGACATTGTATGGTGACAAGGATCCATTAAAAATGTGTGAATCTCAATAAATTGAGGCAGAGTTTTATCACACAAAAGGAATGAGGTCAATGATAAAGGAGATAACCAGAGTTAATGCTTCGAATGGACTGGAAAAGATCCCAATAAACCCATTCATTTATTTGAGTACAGATTATGTGTTACCTATCAATCAAATTTAAAAGGTAAACCCAAATCCAAGCACTCTTCTAATAACTTCCATAATTTCAATTGTGGCAGCTGAGCCTGACAACATGAGAGAAATTATTGATTCACCAAGTAGTGATGGAAGCTTAAATGGAGATGTCTTTATATCATCCGCTGAATTACAGAAAGCCTCTACTTCGTCAATCAGAATATAAGAAGTTCTATAAATTCTAGAAGAAGACAAATATGTTGATTCCCAATCCTTCATCTCCTCTTTATTACCACAGGAAGACCCTTCATCATCAGTAAGGTCAGAAATATTGGCCTCTTCTTCTAGGATTTCAAATATTGACTCATCTCCCAACTTTGGAAGTTTTTCTTCATCATCTACTATAAAAGTAAAAACAAAAGAAGTAAAATATAATGAAGAAGAAAAGGAAGATCTCAGGGATGCTCCTCCATCATTTGAGGAAGGTGTCTCTACCATTGTGGATGAGCTCAAAGAAATAAATCTGGGTACATAAAAAGATCCAAGCCCCACTCTAATTAGTGCGGCCATGATTTTTGCAGAGAAAGAGGTGTATACTTAATTTTTAAAGAAACATCAATACATATTTGCTTAGAATTATATAGAAATTCCAGGTCTTAATCCCAATGTAGCCACTCATCATTTGGGTTTTCTAGAAGAACATTGCAGATTCAAGTAGGCAGTAAGAAGAACACACCCAACTCATGCCTCAAAAATTGAAGCTGAAGTTGATAAGCATACAAAGGAAAACTTTTTCAGGGAAGTTAAATATCCCAAATGGATGGCCAACATTGTCCCAGTGAAAAATAAGAATGGGAAAATCAGAGTTTGCATTGATTTTAGAGATCTTAACTGGAATTGTCCTAAAGATGACTTTCCAGTTCTGATTACACAACTTTTAATTGATGTGATAGATGGCTATGAAGATCTTTCCTTCATGGATGGATACTATGGGTATAATCAAATTGATATGTCTCTAAATGATGCAGAATATATAGCCTTTAGAGTCCCTCAAGGTGTGTTTTGCTATCGGGTAATTCCATTTGGCTTAATGAATGTAGGTGCAACATACAAATGTGCCATGCACAATATCTTCAAACCCTTCTTAGGGAAATTTCTTGAATTTTATGTGGATGATTTGGTGGTAAAATCTAAACAATGTTCCAATAAATGGATGATCTATAGATCACATTAAATAAAATTTAGAAACACAGTTTGAAGATAAAACCCTTGAATGTGCTTTTGGGGTAACCTCATGAAAGTTCCTTGGATTTGTTGTACTCCATCGTGGCATCAAAGTTGATCTTGAGAAAAAAAAATAAATACTTGGAATTTCAACTCCTCAAAATTTGAAAGAATTAAGAGGACTACAAGGACACTTGGCCTATATTCGGTGCTTTATCACTAATTTGGAAGGCAAGTGTTTTCCCTTCTAATGAAGAAGGGAGTCACCTATCAATGGAATGAAGACTGCCAAGAAGCATTTGATACCCTCAAGAAATATCTCTTGAGTCCACTGGTATTAATTCTACATGTTGAAGGAAGACCACTTATTCTCTATATGATAGCTTTAGAGCGATCACTAGGTGCCTTCCTTGCCCAAAATAATGATGATGGGAATGAAAAAAACCTTTACTATCTCAGTCGAACTATGCTTGATGCAAAAATTCGATATTCAAGTATTAAAAAATGTTTCCTAGAATTAATCTTTACAGTTCAGAAATTGAGGCACTACCTGAAACATCATGAGATCCAATTGGCATCTAACAATAACCTGCTCAAATTTATCCTTAGTCATCCTATGCTTACAGGGCACTTGGAATGGTGGATGGTTATTTTGCAACAATTTGATATCCAGTTTGTTCCCCAAAAGGAAATAAAAGGCCAATATTTGGCTGAATTCCTTGCTGAACATCCATCTGTGGAAGATACATAATTGAATATTGAACTTCCTGATGAATAAGTCTGCTCTATTCAAGATAATTCCCAAACATGGGAAATGTAATTTGATGGTGCCTTCAAAATTCCAATAGGAAAGAGAATGGAAAACCTTAAACTCAACAAAGTCGGGTTAGGAATTGTCTTTATTTTCCCAGAAAAGGAAGTATTATCTTACTCCTTCCTGTTATCAGAAGGCGGTACCAACAATGAAGCAGAATATCAAGCTTTCATTGTAGGCTTGGAATTGGTAATTTAGGTGCAAGTGAATCACTTGAAAGTGAAAGGTGATTCAGAATTGGTAATAAAACAAATAAATAGGGAATATTATATTAGAAAAGAATATTTAATACCTTTGTGTGATTACGTTAGAGGGTTAATGGATTAATTTTCCTCAAAGACAACATTGTATTATGTCCCAAAATCAAAAAAATTCCCAAGTTTATGCACTAGATAATGTAGCTACAGCCTAGGAAAATCCAAATCAGGATGAGACAGTTATCAGTATAGCTTATCATTGTGTGGTATTACCTTTTGTTCAAAACAGAATGTAGGAAATTAATGAAATTAGCCCTATTTCTAAGCCATATGGTTATACCATGAGATGGAGAATACCCATCATGGAATATCTTCAAAATGGAGTGCTTCCCCCCAGATAGGGCTGAAAAAAAAAACAGATCCGATGACGAGCGGCCACTTTTACTCATTATGATAGTCCATATCATGAAAAAATCCTCTACAAATGAGGCTTTGATGGAATCCTCTTTATATGTATTTAAGGAGAAGAAACTACAGCTGTCATAAATTAAGTACATTTAGGAGCTTGTAGTGCTCACTAGTCTGGGCATAGGCTCTCTAATCAAATCCAAAGGCTTAGATACTTTTAGCCTTCAATGACATAGGATTTCACAGTTTTCACTAAGTATTATCCCTACCAAGTGCATGCCAACTTCCTTCATTAACCCCCAAAGTTGCTACATATATCTAAATACTCTTCGCCATTTTCCACATGGGGAATGGATATAGTAGGACCTTATCCACTAGCTACAGCTAAGCAGTTCAAGACTTCTTCTTCAAATGGGCTGAGGCAATACCTCTCAAAGAAGTCAGATCCAAAATCATTGTTAGTTTTGTCAAAACTAACATCATTGCCAGATTTGGTGTCCCTCATACAATATTGATTGACAATGAAACCATTTTTTTTGTTTGATGTAAAAAAATTATATCAGGAGCACAATATCAAGTCTAACCATTCATCTTGCTATCATGCGGTGGCCAATGGACAAATAGAGGCTTTCAATAAGACCTTATAAAATATACATCAGAAGATGGTGAATAAAGATAAGAAATCTTGTCCTGATAAAATTTTGAATGCTTTATGGGCTTATAGAACTACTACCCATACTTCCACCCAAGAAACTCCTTATTCATTGGTATATGTAACAGATGCAATTTTTCTAATTAAAATGCAATTGCCTTCACCCAGAGGTGAAATCTGCAATCAGTTGTCTATAGATGAAAGGGCTTAGAAATGGTTTAATGAGCAGGAATGATTAGAAGAAAAAATATTGCATACTTTTCATCATTTAAAAGTCCATCATAATAGAATAGTGTGAGACTTTAAGAAGAAAGTTAGTCTCTATTAATTTCTTCAAGGAGAATCGGTATTGGTCCTCAGGACTCTAATGATACCATAAAAAACCTCCAAATCTTGAGCCAAAGTGGGAAAGAACTTATTAAATACATAAGGCCTACTCAAATGGAGCTTATTACTTAATCTCAATAGATGGAGAGCTTATTAAAATTCCAACCAAGAAATACTTTGTGTAGTTGCACACATTCGTCATCACTGCAAGACTAAAAACTGCACAACCCTACACCCTTACTGCAAGACTTAAAACTAAATAGTACAAAGTCCTAGTTGAAAGACATTAAGTTTCATAACAACCATAAGTGTCCAGCTGCATGACGTTAAAATGCATAACATCTTTGTCCTTATCGCATGACGTTAAACTGCATGACACCATTTTCCTTGTTACATGACATTAAACTGTACGGTTAAAGTCTTCTCTACTTAACATTAGGATCTTCTATAAACAAGCATCATGGACTTCATTGCTACTCCTTAGTGGCACATGAGTCCCTCTCTTCCCTATATCTGATTTATATCTGTATAGGGATCTTGTTTCAAGAACTATGTGTGGCTTGATTCTCACCCATTCTAGATATGTAGAGACACATGGATCTCCAATATTGGGCCCAACTGCAACCACAAAATTTTTATTTCCCTTTTTATTTTCCTGTATATGAACTAAATCTATATAGAGTTCTCTTTTAAGACACATGATTTTATTTTCATACCATCTTGTGTCTTAAATTTAACCATTCTTCTAGAATGTGTTAATGCCCTCGTATCCCATGTCAAACTCAGTTGGTGTGGGAAATGAATGTTTAAAATAACTATGTATGGTTTGATTCTAATTTATATGAGATACATAGATATTCCTAGATCTCCAATCTTGGGCCCAACCACGTTATAAAACCCCCCCTTTATTCCTTATATAAGAATCAAACCTACATAGGGAATGTTTAAAGAACTATGTATGGCTTGATTCTTTCCCCCAGAAAGACACATACTGACACTTGGGTTTTATCCCTCAGTATAGTTATAATATGTCTTTATTTTCACATCATTTCATCTTCGTCCTTACCACATGACATTAATCTGCATGGAAATCTAACACCCCTATTCTTCACTTGTGTCACCTTTGTGTTATAAAAGAAACCCTTAATGCTCCTTGTTTCTCACACCGAGCATAGCTCACGCGGGATTAGGAATCACATAAAAGTCTTATTTATATAAATAAGGTTTCTAAATTTCTTATGGGGTGGGGCTATTAATGTCCTCAATGAATGACTTAAAACTGAATAGTATAATGTTTTCACTGCATGACTTAAAACTACATAGTATAATGTCCTCACTTCATGACTTAAAACTACACAGTATAATGTTCTCACTACATGACTTTAAACTGCACATCACAATGTCAATTCAAAGGAAAACAAAGAAAGTAACCAATTTACATATGAGTCAGATCTATGTAAAGGACGTCAAACTCATGGCCAATATTGATTCAAATATTTCTTATGTGCATTGAGCATAACCCCCTTCTATATTTCACACTCTTAATCTTGAATATTTTTCAGATATTTATAATCTTTCTTATGGTTTCTAGTGACAGAGTTTCTAATACCTGAGAACTCTTTTGCCTGACTATGTAGCACATGCCCTTAGGCGACCTTTCATAAGTTGCCTAGTTAATGAGCTTGTTAGTCAAAAGATGCCACTATTTGGCTATGCAGTATATTCCCTAGTTGGCCCTACATAATACAACCCCCATAACGGGTTTTTAAAATGATGGTAATTTTTTTTGGTTATAGAGTCCTTTTACCCTTAAAACCTTGATGACAACATATTAGAATCTGTATTTTAAAACAACCATTCATGTATATTTGTCCCATTATCTTTCTCTCGATCAGAAAATATTCAAGACCATGGTTTACAAACCTCTCTCTCCATGTATTCAAAATAGTATAAAATAACCTTGGACCAATTGACCACATATCATATATTGTTTCTATTTCTGGTCCTAGTTGTATGTCCTAAAACTATAGACACCATACCTTCTATGTTTGGGTCAGACCTTCGTAGAAGTTATATTCCTCTGATTATTTGGAAATATTGGTTGGAAATTCCCTCTATATATTCAGGTACCTTTCTCCATAAACCAAACTTTGTGCTTTGGAAAATCTGAATCTCCATAAACTTTCTTTGGATTTTAGCAATAGTAAAATGTCATTCTTCTAAGAGCTCTTTTGTCTTACTATGTAGTACATGACCTTAGGTTGCCTTGCATAAGTTTCCTACATAACATTTCTATCAGTCAAAATATTCCACTATTTGGCTATGTAGCATATGTCCCAGTTGGCCCTTCATAATACAACCCCCATAACGTGTTTGTCAAATAATGGTAACTTTGTTCTTAGGAAAAGACTTCCTCTAATGCCTTTATCTCTTTTTCTATATCATTATTCAGATTTAGAAATTCCCAAATCACAGTTTATAATTTTCCATTCCATATCTGAATATGGTAGTATGTTTATAAAAAAATTATCAAGAAATTGGGAGAGTTTCATACCTTTTGTTAGAGTTAAAGACCTTAAATTAAATCCACATAATGTCCTCACTGCATGACTTAAAACTGCACAGTATAATGTCCTCACTGATGATATAAAACTGCACAGTATAATTTCCTCACTGCATAGCTTAAAACTACATAGTTTTATATCAGAAATTCCTCTTTCTGATAAATTTTAACCATTCCTCATACACCAAATGGGTGTAGAAATGGTATTCTTATTCATGAAATATGTCATCATAAAGAATCCCTTTCTTTATTAAAATTAATTTCCTTATAAAAACCACCCACTGTGGTCTTGAGTCACCCAAATCTTATTTTCCCCTATCTATCAGCAGTAAAATGTTAAATTCCTAAGATCTATTTTGCTTGACTATTCAGTACGTTCCCTTAGATGGCCCTGCATAAGTTTCCTATATAATAGTATTGTCAGCCAAAAGATTCCACTATTTATCTATGTAGCATATTCCCTAGTTGTCCCTACATAACACAACTCTTGTAATGAGTATTTCAAATAATGATAACTTCATTCTTGGAGGAGACTCCCCTTATGTTGATACCAGTTTTAAATTTAGTGACCATAAAAATCATGACTCAAGATTACCCTTGGAAATATTTAAAGAATTTTAAAGAAATTATTAGCCATTGAGAATTTTTTGGGATCTAATTTCAAAATTTATGGTCAAAGATATTCAACCTTAAACATTATTCTTTTATAGTCCAACATGCATGACTATAAAATGCCCACAACAAAAGACATGGTACTCAGTAGATTGAGAACCCACAAAGGCCACTCTAAGAAAAAGTCAAGTCCCAACTCACTAAATGTACATTTCATATGATTTAGGTAATATTTAGCAATAAGAAGTCAAAATATACAAAGTTTGCGGGGTTTCCCATATAACCATAGAAAAAAATAAAACTATGCTTTCTAATCCCAATGGCTTACGTAAAACAAAATCAGCTAGTGAGAATGAAAACATAGATGATTAAAGAAAAAATTCTTTTCATTTATAAAAAAACTTTTCACATAGAAGCATCTAAAAATTGGAGTCTCTCTATTATCAAAAAAATCACAAAAGGTTTTCTACATAACAACTTATTTATTTAACAGCCTCTTGAGCCCCATCAGCTGCCCATTAAAGCTCTTTTATTTAACTAGCTCCGCTCTCTTTCGCATGATGAAGTGATTCTCTAGAATCTTCAATGGATTTTACAACATCCTTCTATAATTATCCTAATGAGATATAAATCTGGTCAAGCTCCCTTGTAATGATATATAATTCCCGTTGAAAGAATAACTCCTGAACAATATTTTCTTTGATTTTTTGCTTCAGTCCCTTCAACTTTGTAGTGTGATTAGCCTCAGACTAGGACAACACTTCTTGGAATTTTTCAATGTTGATAAATTATTTTGCTTTTATCAAGTCTTATCGAAGATTTTTCTCTTTTTCCTTCCTTCGGATGATCTCTTTCACTGTGGTATGAATTTTGCGGTACTCAAAACTGCCAAATCCCAATGTGATAAAGAGAGATGAAAGTCATGAAATTATTGAAGGTAGTTCCTCAAGGGGAATCTCATATATTATCTTCCATATATTATTCCATGCTTTGCGATGTGTAAGACGAAGAGCCTTTTGTAGTTCTCGATCTAATTTAGAATCACTATCATAAGGAGGGATGTATTCTGGAATTAATGCACTTAAAGAAGTGCCCTATCCTGCTCCTTCATGAACAATGGATGCTCACCTTCTAGTACTATTTGTGATGATGCAAAGGCTTCACCTATAGACCTATCCATTGAAGCTGATATTCCTATATGGTAAATCAAAAATTATGGTTATGGTTAGCTTCAAGGAATAACAAAAGTGAGTACAATCACAATATCAGTATCTCTTACCTAATAGCAGGTCAGTAGCTTGAGAAGACTCCTCCATAATATTCTAAGTTTCAACATTTTTGTTTAATGTTTCTTGGTGGGGAGAGTTATCTTTAATTGGATAAGGATCTTCAGAATGAATCTCAAAAAGATTTTATGTCTCAAGATTCACCTGATCCAATGTCTCTACAATGATGAGATTTACATTAATATCAATACTTCCTTCAAATATCATTACAACAACAATTTATTTATATAGAACTGCATATTTCAACCGACTATGGTTAGAAAATTAATTATAAGAATATTAACATGACAAATAATGAAAATTCACGTCTAGTTGAATCTATACAAAGAACTCAAAAATCTTCAAAAGAATTTGGTATATTAACATGTTCTAATAATTATTTAAAAGAAATTCCAAGGTTATTCATTTCATCCAATGATATCCCAGATCCCAGGTTAGTCTCACCCATGGGAACACTCAGTGTGTTTGCTTCACAACCTTCCTCCGACTAATTTTGACCCTGAATAGCTTCCTTAGTAACAATTATGGGGTCAATGTTAGTAATTTTTGGATGTTCTAGTGTATGTTATAAACCTAAAGTACCACATGATGGAAGTCAATTGTTGTCACATTTTATGTCCTATAAATCATTTTTGATTTACTAGAAGCCTCCTCTCCTCTGATATCAAGAATGGAAGGAGTGCTGGGAGAAGACGTTGGTTCATTTGGCCTCAATTCCTCTTTAGAAACCACCAGATTAGCAAGATTTTGTGTCTGTTTAGAAGCACCCTCCATGGTTCTTTGAAGCTTATCAGTAGTTTCTTTTAAATAAGAAACTGGAGATTCCCTTTTAATTCTAATAAGTTTAAACACTTTTTTAGTAATAAAGGATAAAATTCATTATTATCAGGAAGAATTACCACTACTTAGAAAGCTCTTAACCATGGATCTCTTTCTTTGGTGCCTTTTCTTCTTCTCCTTCTTAGGAGGGATTTCATCTTCATCTCCAAAGACATGTATTAGAGATTGAAATACCCTCTCTATTTCATCCTCCATGGCCTGTTGGCTCAGAGATATTTCTCTCGATTCACTGGGTGGTTTGGTAGCTCAAAGTGTAGTGCCTCTAGGGATATACCATGGATAGGGAACTTCATTTGTTCTTCCTTTAACCAGATTCAAGTTAAGATGATACTTCCCTCGAATAACAATGCTTTGACAAAAATTTAAATTGAAAAGTAGAAGAGAATGTGAGAAAAAGGAAACTTACATCCTTAGGATCCAAAAAGTCATGCCATTCTTCATCTAATGAAAGACTAATCCCTTTAGTAGTACCATGTTCTATCATTTATTTCACCCTCTTCATGGTGGGAATTGATTCATCAGTTGCATATTTGATCATTTCCAGCTCTCGAATATAGGTCCCCACCTCATTGGGATTGTCCTTAAAAATAATGTCAGAAGAAGCCTGTAAATCCTCCACTCTTGGAATATGAAACCCTTCACGTAGATCCATTTATATGGTTTCAACATCATAATATAAAATCTTCCATGATTGGATAGCCTCTGGTCGTATATATTCAGAGTGTATGTTAGAGGGGTGTGAAAAAGATCTTGTAGCCTTGGATTTGAGTTTCTCCCCAACCCCCACAGTCACAAGTGGGGGATTAGAAAATTGAACTCACCACTCTCTAGAATGGTGGTGACCGGATATCCTCAATATAGCTTCGATAGGAATTGATGGGGTGGATTTCTTAACTCTGGTAGAGGGGGTTATATGTAGCATGAGGTATCTTCAGAGAATTTGGAGAATCTTCACCTCCTCTCTCTGACTCTTGTGAGTCGACCCCTGATGATGAAGAGTTATCTTCCAAATGAAGGAGTTCCCTTCTGCTACTTCTCTTCACCCCCACTCAAGGGAAAACATGATTTAATACCCCTTTTGGGTAAGATTTAATCTAGTTTTTGGCATACCAGATAGTCAATCTGCTTACCTCATTAACGACAGGTAAATTAAATACTACCCCGGTCTTCTCTACAGATGTCAACAACCATAGTTTATAGGAAACTATCAGATGTTTCTCTAATATGACATGAATAGGAGGGGATACAATATTTTGTTGCATACATTTGAATTGACGTGAAAATCTATAAGGAGCATAGGCCACACATATGATTTCACCATCAATCCTGGTGGCCAATACACCATCTTTATAAGATAGCCTATATGCCCTTAACTCTAAACAGGCCATCCCATCATCAATAAATCACCCCGTAGGTGGGTTCCCATAAGGAAAGAGATGAAACACCTTATATATGATTAATATGGCCTTGATGTTTTAAGTGTTTATAGATAAGGGTGAAATATCAAAAAAATCCTGAATAGATGGTTGAAAAGGACTTCTAAAAACCTGTACCCCACTTTGTACAACATAATTTCTAAAGTGAGTAGTGATCCATCCCCAAAATACTTGGAATGGTCCCACTATTCTAAAAGAAGACTTCCATCTATAAATGTGCAGCAAGATCCTATAAATCTTGGCCAAAATAAGAGTGGCCAACCCTACCATCCTTTTATCAGCCAACTTGGCCACAACAACCAAGGTTCCTAGCCTCACACCTCCTTTAGAGTCTCAGACTGGTAACAAATTCATGCTGAGCCACATGGACAAGAAACCTATCAGACATGTCTTTGCAGGAATGTTTGGGTAGACTTCATACCCCATTTATCAAATTCTCTTTTCCCCAATTTTGGCCAAAAGGTGTCAGGGGTACCTCTCTTATATACCCTTGGACAACTAGTTGGACGAGTGCAGGTGGGACCCTTTTCCTTCTTCTTTATCAAAAATATTTTCAACCATTACTTTGGATGAATATCCCTCCTGGTCTGAGACTTCATGGTGGTCATGTTCTTGAGTTTGTTAAATATTTTCATCAACTCACAAACCAAAGATGGTGTCTTCTTCGAGTCATTCCATGTCACCTTGGGAGGTATAAACTCATCATACATGTCTCCGAAGATTGGAGCTCTAGAAATATTGTAAACATCCCAAAAGCTGACACCTACCTCTCCATGTGTTAAATGGAATAAGTTAGTTTATGGGCTCCATTGGCTTAATAATTTTGGCATGAAATCATCATTCCTATACACATAAGTTTGCCCAACCTAGATCGCCTCATAAATATCGATGCCTTTCAAGTCATCTGTAAATTCTACATAGGTCTTGTGAACCCAGTATGGCCACATCCATGGGGGTTTTACACCTCCTCCTGGGTGAAAATCTCAAATTTTCTTCCAAACCTTTGACTGATCCATCTAAGAATCCTGGAAGATGGATGAATAACAATGTGGTATCATCTTAGGTGTGTTTGCTTTCAAATATGAAGCACACAGGCTACGATGCATGATATTAGCTTTCTCTTCTATCCCAAAATTAGTAAATGAGTCCCTTGGCAGATGAGAAGTTGGTATAATCTTGAAACCAAGAATGTGGAACATAGTTATTTGTGTCTGGAATATCAACATCCTGCAAATGGACATAGCTATACAAATGCAGATAGGTGCTTTGGATAAATTTGAAATGATACTTCTTCAAATATTTTTCTATTTTTGGAAGGGTGGTGTTACAAACGTCAAAGTAGTCATGACCGACGACATTCATCATTTCATCAATCTTCTTACTAGCTAGTTCATCAGTAGTTCCAATTATTTTGGGAGCCATTGAACCTACAAAAGGATAGAAAATCATCTTTTAAGTAAGTTCATTTTTGATATTTTACAAAATAATTGAAAAAAATATGCAAAGGCATTAAGGCATGCTAGTATAAAAATTGGCGCACAAGTGCAAAGCAGCGTGCAAGTGTCACACCCCAGTTATAGCATGCAACTAAAAACATACAGAAGAAGCATGAAGAAACAAAAGTGTCTGAGTGAAAGAAGACTTGCGTGAAGAAAACTTAAATTACAGAAGTTGTGAGGATTTTCACGGAAGTGAAGCCACTATATATAAGCAATGGACATTACCCTACACGCCAAAATCCTACATGTTGCTAGCTTGCATGACCAGCTGTTCTACACGCATAAAACTTGCACTCCTTAGTACTCTCTACTTTATCCTTCATTACTTTACCCTAGTATAGGATCCTCTTTTAACTCTAGATCCTATTCTTAGGGGGTGATTTTGTTGACACTCTGTTCCATCAAAGAGTCTAAAAAATGACAAAGGGAAATACCTTAGAAATAAGAGGAAAAAATACAAAAAGAAAATAACTATTTTCAAAGGAACGATCTTTGGGTCACCCCATTCAAACCAAAAGTGCGTTGGCGCACAACCTACTTACACGCACCAATCTGTCGCACATCCTACTTGCATGCCAAAATTCATTTCACCCAAGTTCCTATTTTGGCTTATAAATAGACCCATAGAGCCTTTATTTGTACAAATGAATTTCCCTAAAGACTAATTGATGCTATATTCCCCCTAGTGCTTTTCCCAAGTTCCCTGAAACTTTCAAGGTAGTTCTTTAACACCTAAAGTGGAGGAATTGAAGGAGGATCATATGACTTAAGTCTTTTTAGTGTTTTAAATCCATAAAACTTACACGACTAAAGCACCCAACCTCCCAAAACCAGAAACACTTGCGCGCCACTTATTCATTTCATAGGAACTTAAGCAACCCAATTCTGGGATCACATATGAATACTCCTAAAGGATTGATCCAGGTCTCAACCAAGTATTACCATATGGGTTGTTCATCGCTTAAGTGAATATTAGGTCACCCAAGCCATCTTGCACACCCATACTTGTGCACCCTTACCTACTTGGGTGCCCCTCTTTGATTCACTTACTCTCTTTAGTATATAAGCCATCAATCCCTCTTCAAAGCCATCCATGGAAAGGATTCTTCTTCATTGGTTGTCTTGTTTGAAAGGGATTTTATTGAGACCTCTACCAAAACCTTCTAACTTATCAAACCTTTGGGAAAGTAACATCATCATGTCTCCTATTTGAGTTTTTATATCTATAGTCAGAGGTTTTCCACATTTTTTTCACAATGGGGTTATGATTCATGGAATTTTTATGGGTTTATATATCCATAGTCACATAGAAATTTCTCCCAGGAACAGTGCTAGGAATTTCCTGGTTTGGAGGATTAGGGTTTGGGTTCTGATCTCCCCTTTTCATCTCTAAGACCTAGAACCTCTGATCTCTGGTAGGGAAGGTATGGTTCATACTTGATTTTCCATTCAAGAAAAGAAGAAGTCTCCCTCCCATACCAAGATCCACTAGGGAATCCATCCTAGTGTAATCCCCTAACATTCATCCCTTCTTCCTTTCATTGGACCCTTATACAATGTAAAGACAATAGAGGGAAGGCTTGTCACCTCACCCTCTTCCCAGGTCACCTTTCCCTCGTCCACTCTCGCCACCATAGATGCACCCTCTTCCACTAGCGGAGGAGGAAAAGTGTGGGTGACTTTGTTAAATCTTTTATATCCTCTTATTTCTCACACCGAGCATGAATCACATGGGCTTAGAGATTTTTTATGATCACAACATTTTCACAATGGAATGAACTACGAGAACTCTGAGTCCCACCATAATCAGGATATGTAGGAATCCTTCTCAGGGCCCGAGCTCACTGGATATACTCTTTAGAAATCTAACTATAATTCCCTTAATCTGTGCATCCTCTTTAAAAATAATCCCCAAATTAAACCCCCAAAATTTTCAAGGCATCCTTTTCAGAAATTAAGCCCAAAATCATTTATCTCAAAGGGTTATACTCTCCTATGAGACTCATATAACTATGTGGGATTTGATTTCCACCAAAATGGGATACGTAGGAAGCCTCGTTGAGGTTCAAATCAACACTTCAAATAAACCCTATTCTCCTTAGTCCATATTCCCAACAGGGTCTAATTTTACTTGGAAAACCATATCCTTTCCAAGTTCATTGGGATGCTTAGGCATAAGTCCCACACCAAACTTTTACTAATAACCTTCTACTTAGATGTCCTTACCACATGACATTAAACTATACGGTTAGGTCCTTATCACATGACCTTAAAAGGTATGATGTGTCCCATTAAGAAGCACCAAAATATGAGGGTTCTGATTCGTTTCACATGGATATGTAGGTAACCCATTTCATGGGTACGATACCAATATCAAAACAAACCTTCATCTCCCTAAATGACAATAAATTCCAGAGTGCCCCATTGAGTGGCTTAAAAACTAGTATCATCATAATGATGATTAAAATAATCTCTAAATAGTATATGAGAGGATACCATTGATAGAGAACCTCAAATACATATAGATATATCCATTAATGAAGAACCTTGAATACATATTGATGATTCTAAATTTTACACATGTTAATAAGTGATTTCAAATTCTAATGGAAACTTATGTTATACTTGGTGAATTAATAAGGATTCATGAAAATATCTTAAATTTATAAAGAGAGTCCCTAAGTAGACAATAATTCCCCCAAAAAGGGTGTGGTGAGTCCAACCTCACATCCTCTCAACCAATTAACATTACTAAGCATTGTAAAGTTAAAACTTAACGAACACCTTACTTTGGAAAGTAGGTCCCTTTTGGATAACAAACTGTTGGAAGTTTCTGGTTCCATGAATAAATCCAGTGGAAACTGCCTGGAAGTAGTGATTCTTAAAACTAGAACACACGTTTTATGGAACTACGAAACGACCGATGAATGCCTGAGTATTATTGATCATAAGTAAAACTAATTCAAGTTTATTATTCAAGTTTAGAATATCAATGAACAAATTTATTTCTCAATGTATTCACAAGTTGTTTGATTATAAAATTAATTATAAGAAAAAATAATTTTTTGAATGAACATAGTATGTTCAAGGGTTTTTAAATTATTTGGTGAGACCACAGGCCTAGTTAATGGTTTTTTATTTTATCACATAACACTTTGTATTGTTAAAAGTGAGTAAAAAAATATTTTTGAGATTTATGAAAAGTTTATTAAGTCATATATGTGAGAAAATGTTTAAAATGAAGGTTATTACTTTACAAGAAAAAATGTGAAATTTTATAAAGTATTACCTAGGTATAAATGATCATTTTATCCTCTTGATTAAGAAGCACCACCATTTGAAAAAATTTAGGTAGAAAATATCTACACTCCTCTTCTATTAATTTCTTAGAGGGAGATCCTGTAGGGAGAGCATGGTTAGATTGATCCTACTTTCTCGATCGAGTCTATGTTCTTTAGAAGATGAAAGGGATGTAATAAAGGTCTTAAATTTCCCATTATATCACCAAAAAAATGTAGATCACAATCCCAGAGTTGTGTTTCATGTGTGGATGATCTATAGAATTCCAATCTTGGAACCTTTGGGCCACAACACATCGACGGTGAGCGAATAAAACTAAAGACTTCAAATGAACAATTTACCATTTATGATTTTGTTTGATTTTATTTTTCATGATTAAATTTAATTAAACATTATACTTTAAGAAATACATGATTTTTTTGGATTCAGTGTCTTGAACATGAATCCAAAACTAAAATTTTAAATTTAACATTTTCATTATTTCTATATGCCCTGAGTTAATTTAATTGGTATCATAGGGAACATGTAATTATTTAAATTTAACCTATGAAATTTCAATTAAATTCTCTAAAATTCAAAAATAGGGTTTTGATACAATCCCAACTGAATTGACGACACATTGATATGAGTTCGTATCACCAAGATATGTCCGATTGAAGATCAATGTTTTTTTCATAAAAATGGTAATGAAAATTAAAGTTGTGTTTTTTGGTTCACTTTAATGTATACCTATGTGACATATTTTTAGCTAGAATTTTATTTGAGTACATTACATGTTATCCAAAAATACTAGAATTTGGTTGGTGTAGTCTATTTTCAATACAATATGGTTGTGGAAACATGATTTAGTTACCAAAAATTTAATGAAATTAAAAAATAGGAACCCAAAGCTTGCATGGGAATATTACCCAAACATTGCATGAGAAGCTCACACAAATCTTCCATGAGAAAATTACTCAAATATTTGCAAGGAATTTTATTCAAAGCATCCATGAAAAACTTATTCGAAGTATTCATGGGAAGCTTACACAAATCTTCCATGGAAAGCTTATAAAAAAACAAAATAAAAATATTGTATGTTTTGAATTTTGTTTATATATATATATATATATATTCCTTAAAAGGATGCCCTATATTAGGCTGGACCAATTTGGTTTGGGTCTTACTAGCCCAACCCATTTAACATGTTGGAATCCCTAGATTAATTTCTAGGGATCTACTTTAGGCCCAAATAGACTCGAAAATCATGTTTTTTTTTCAAAAATATATTTAATTGTATGGGAAAGAATAAAATTATTTTGGGTGCTATGGGACATATCGATAATTGATTAAAATTATTTTAATGCAAGTCAACACACTAAAAATATCATCAATTTTAATTTTTATTAATTTAATTTTTCTTATGTAATACAATTTCATGTTGATTGTTCATGAGATGAGACCACCCCGTACATGTTTGGATTATTATTTATTTAACTTAATTATTTAATTTAAGTTTTTAAAATGTAATAATTATTTTTTCTTGAATATTTATGCATCATCCCTCAATATTTAATTTTTATAAGATCCTAATTTCTATATTTAAGTGATAAAATTTATTATCACACATAGATATCCCAACTACTACGTGTGAGTATACATTGTAAAAATTAGTGGAGTTCACGAAGAAGCGATTTGATTTGAGAGATGACATAGAAAAATAAGTGAAATGTATGAGAGTTGTGGGAGATAAAATTAAAGTTAGGTATTGACTTAAGAAATTATTCTAGGGTCTCAGTTAATCCATTATTCACTTGATGGATTAACCAATATTTAATAGCTCATGATGGTGTCATTATTTATTTATTTTATCATGTTCATGGTTTTTTTGTGAATATGTTTTTATTATGAATGATCACATAGTATAATAATAAACCAGAATGCAATGATAAAATGAACATGTGTGGTGAATGTTATCTATTTAAAATCATGGTTATGTTGTTATTAAGATTAAATAGGACAATCATGTTAAATAGAAATGGATTCCATTCACCGAGACAAAATTACCAAATCCCTCAAATAAAATATTAATTCATTTAATTCCTTATATTTTTTTAATTTTGCACAACTGATTGTTATATGAACTTGTCATCCCTAGTAGAGGATGGATCTTACTACTAGGGAGTTCTTATGCGAGTGGTAGGATGAATTAACTAATGTTTTCGGAAAAGGAGTAGCCATACCTATCTTTTTGAAAAGTTAGAGGAAATGTTTTGAGCAATGAAAAGTCATTCTTTGTAGGAGATGTGACTTCAATCAATATATCAAGAAACAATGAGTTAATGTGGTTGTATAATTAGATGTATTCTATGAAATTATCTGACTAGTGGTGCAACCATAACTTGTAGACCATGAGGAAAGGTTTCAAGGATCCTTGCCACTATAATACTCAAGAAACCAGGTATTCTGAATCTAGTAGTTGAGGAATGTTAGGATTTTATAAAATATTTAAAAATTAATAATTTAAAAATTTCTATTAGTAATTAAGTTAAAGTAATAATATGTTAAGTTTATTTTTTACAGATCAAATGGAAACCACCACCAATTCAATTTCACTTCGATCAATATTGGATAAAGAGAATATCCTGATTGAAGATAACTTCCAGGAGTTTTATAGGGGATTTCACATAGTATTATTCCAAGAGAGGATGATTTATGTACCATAATCCCCACTTTAATATGATCCCATTAGAGATCAAGTAAGATAGATAAAGATAAATAAAGTAGAATATCGATGATGCACTCGATGTTCAGTGTTTCATGTTGTCATCTATGTTCAATGATCTGTAGAAAATGCATGAGTAAAAAGATGATTTCCAAATTCTATCTTATCTCCAAGGGTCATTCTAGGAGAGAGATCAATAATAAAGATATGATATATCAAGTTATTTTTATAGATGCAAGATAAAAGAAGAAAATCAAGTAGGTCCTCATATAATAAAGATGAATGGGAACATTGAGAGACTTGAGTCCCTTTGGTTCAAAATGAAATAAGATATAGAAACTCATATCATTGTTTCCTATATACTTTATAGATTCTAAACTTTCATTGTTAATTATAATATAAATAACATGAATAAGTCACTCAAATATTTTCTGTCTTAGTTCACCAAGTAGATAAGGATATGAAGAATTCCAACTCTTCATCTTTATAGTGAACAAGAGGGGGAAAGGAAAGACTGAATTTTTAAGGGACAAGTATAAATCAATGTAACTAATGAACCAACATTTAAAGAAGTTTAAGATATAAAGGGACCAATATGAGTAGGTGGTTGTCTTCTATTCATGTGGTAAGAAAGGATACTAGAAGAAGAATTACATAACTAGGAAGAATAAGAATGTTGATACTTCTTGTTTAAGTATATTTTTTATTGAATGAAATATGTATATTTATAATAGTTGGTAATTGTTTAATACATGTGGCTCATATATTTGTATTCAAAGACATTAACCAAGTAGATTCAAGACAATTGTAAAAGGTAAATTTGGTCTCCGAGCTTCAAATGGTGAAAGTATAACAACTTTTCCAGTGAGAGATTATCATCTTAATTTTCCCATTGGGATGTTTCTTGTACTAAATATTTTTTATTACATACCATATGTCACCAAAAATAAAATATCAGTTTCAATTTTAGACACTATGGGATTTAATTTCATTTTTGGAAATATTTTTTTTTTCATATAAAAAGATAACATATATTACAGTATGGTACATATTGACAATGGGTTGTATATACTTGAACTAGAAAATACAGTACTAGAAATCAAAAAATAATCCAGGGAGAATGAATCATATCCTACCCACCTATAGAACTTAAGACCAAGTCATTTAAATGAGAATCATTTGTATAAACTACATTAAGAAGTATATTTAGACTCCCTAGAGTTAAAAACCTTGGATGTATGTGACGCTTGTTTACAAGGTAAAATGACCAAATCAACTTTCAAGGGGAAAGGAGAATGATCCAAATAACCATTGTAATTACTTCATACTTATGTATGTGGTCCATTTATAGTAGAGTCAAGGGGTGGTTTTTCTTACTTCATCACTTCTACTGATGACTATAACAGATATGAATATATCAACTTAATGAGGTATAAGTCAAATTACTTTAGCATGTCTAAGGATTATCAGAATAAGGTAGAGAATCAAATTGGTAGGAATATTAAGAAACTATTCTTAGATAAAGGTGAAAATATATCATAACCAATATTTCATCGATCATTTAAAGGAGTGTGGGATAATTTCCCAACTCACTCCCCCTTATAAACCTCTGTGTAATGGTGTTAGTGAAAGGATAAATCAGACCTTGATTAGTATAGTCAAATCAATGATGAGTGATGAAACTATACCATTATACTTTTGGGGATATTCACTATATATATTAACATATACACTAAATCGAGTACCAACTAATGCAATAGATGGGATTCTGTATGAGTTGTGTCATGGAAATAAATCCAGTCTGTCACACATATGTGTATGGGGATGAAAGGATTTTTTTATGATTAAACCTAGTGAAAAATTATAATCTCAGATCATGAAGTTCATATTTATAGGTTATCCCAAGGATATTAAAGGATATTACCTAAATAAAACACATTTTCAATGGAAATAGTGAGATTAAGATTGACTTTGATGAATTCGATCCTCCAGAATCACAAAATTTGGTATGAGAACAATCTCCATAAGTGACAATGGGAGAGAAATTTGTTCATGAGAAAAAATTACTGTATAGATTTACTATATAGTTTAGTGAACCATAGAGATATCATTTTATTTTCATCGAGTTAGGTGAAACATTAATCCTAGAGAATGATGAATCTCTAACCTACATGGAAGCACTAGATGGAAAAAAAGAATCTAAATGGAAAGAATACACATGTCTATAAGAATGGTAGTGGAACTTACATCATTTTCCTAGTATTATATGTTGACGATATATTATTAATGGGAAAAAGTGCAATTATTATAGTTAGTGAAGACTTGGTTAAAGGAATGATTCTCCATGAAATACTTATGTGAAGAAGGATATATTATAGGGATCAGGATCTATCAAGATATATCTAAAAAGTTGATTGGGCTAAGTGAAATTACATATATTGAAAAGGTACTCAAAAGGTACAATATAGAACACTCCAAGAGAGTACTGTTGCCAGTGTCACATGACATTAATCTCTCTAAGATGATGTTTCCAAAAACATAGGAGGATTTTGAAATAATGAGTAGAATCCCTTATGCTATAGCAAAGGAATATATCATGTATAATATGTTATGTAATAGGTTTTATGTTGCATTTTATTTAATCATGGTGGGAAGATATAAAACCAATCCTAGAGAAATACATTATAAAGTTGTAAAAACTATTCTAAAGTACTAGTGACATACAAAGGATATGTTCCTCGTGTATAGAGGAGATAAGGAAAAAGTTGTTATGGGATACATTGATTCCATCTTATAGGTAGATCATAATGATCTAAAGTCATAGTCTAGCTATGTTGTTTTTCTAAATGGTGGTGTAGTGAGCTGGAGGAGCTTAAAGAAGTCCATGGTTACTGATTACACATCATAGTCTGAGTATATAACAGATTTTGATGCAGCTAAGGAAGTAGTTTAGATACACTACTTTGTTTACAATATTTTTGTTTACCTAGAAATGTAGACCCTATTACAATATGCTATTATAATACTATAGTATTTTTTCTTTCCAAGTATCCTAGGTCACACGAGAGGATAAAGTATATAATTTATAAGTTTGATCTATTAAGGGATTTTACTGAGAGAGGTGAAGTCATGCTTATCAGAGTATCCATAGAGGATAACATAGAAGACCCCATGGGTAAATACATATATCAAAAGAATTATGATACTCATGTGAGAGATAGAATGATTATAATTTTTAGAAGTTGAATCTTGTGTAAGTGAGAGTATTGTTGGTGGGTTCCCTAGAACCATTTACTTTATACATATATATTATCATTACATGTATACAATTTGATTTATAAATGTGTTTATTCTTATCATATTATTGTTGATGCTTTTTCATCCACTATTTATATGATAATGTACTTAGATTATGTGAAATATCAAAAAGTTATAGTAGTTCCCAACTATAATGAGAACCTCAAGATACTATGATAGTAATCGTAAACATATGTCCTATGGTCTAGATACAACATACAGGTGGGACACATATGTTGTCTAACTATTAGGTGCTGGAGGCTTATAAGCATTTATACTGCTTCACATGGAGTTTGCACTTGGTGATCTCAATTAGACGATATCATGAGGACATAACCAACAATAAGAACACTACATGTTTCAGGTGTCATTGGTTGTTCCTATCTATGAAAATGTGTATTGGTCTACAGACTTGATACCATTATCAATTTGTACCATTTTATTATGTACTTTGATTCAAGAAAAAAAGTTGAAATTGAAGTTATGGAGAGGTAGATTGTGTTGGGTGTGTCATTGGTGGTATTGAATAGGTTGAATGATCAAGGTTGAATTTATCAATTCTGAGTTAAGGAAGAGATATATCATGGGCCCAAGTTGTATAGAATGGTAGTATCTTCATTAAATACATGGCTACATTATTATAAGGTAAGTCCGTCTAGTAAGGTCACGATATATATAAAGCGATAATAGGATAATGACACAAGTGTGCATCTTGATTTATGATAGATCACGTGACAATGAGATTTTATTACAGAGAATGTGTTCATAGAAGGTAGTTTTATCTTTGAAATTCATTATATCCTTAGGGGATATGATGGTTTTTTAGACTCCTCTCTTGGTTCATGGTTTGGAATCACTGCTATCTAGATGAGGACCCAGAGGTTCACACACTAAGTGTATCCATAGTTTCACCTATTCGGATGAATGAGAGTTTAGAATGAAGTGGTCCCCATATGAGAGGTCCAGTAAACATATGATTATGATTGATCATAAGTAAAAATAATTCAATTATATCATTTAATTATATAATAATGATGATTTAATTTATTTATCAAGGTATTCAAATGTTTTTTTATCATAAAATTGAATATGAGAAAATATAATTTTTTTGAATGAACATAGGATGTTTAATGTTTGTTAAATTATTTAGGGAGCTTAAGGGCTGATTTTGGGGTTCTTATTTTATCACATAATATTTTATAGTGTTACAAGTGAGTGATAAAATATTTATGACATGTTTATTAAGTCATACATGTTCACAAAGGTCTAAAATAAATTTTATTACCTTATAAGGACCAAAGTGAAATTTTGGAAAGTGTAACCTAGGTATAATATCTCATTTTAGCATCTTGAATAAGAATCTATACCATTGGATGAATATATTGAGATAATCTCAACTCTCCTCTTCTCTCAAATTCTTAGAGAGAGATTCTTAAGTAAGAACAAGGTCAGATAAATCCCACTTTCTCAATTTAGTTTTCATTCTTTCGGTGATCAAAGGGACAATGTAAAGCTCTTCAATTTCCAATTATAGAACTCGAGAAACATAGATCGATGATCCAGGAGATGTGGTACACATCTGGATGATCTATAGGATGCCTATCTTAGAATCTTTTATCCAAGGCATGTTGATAGTGAGTGAAAAAAACCAATGACTTCAAATGAAAAGGTACCATTTAAGCTTTCATTAAATTTTATTTCTCTTTCTTAGATTGAATTATATGAGATCCTTTAGGAAATATGGTAAATGAGTTTTTTTGGATTCAATGTTTTGAATATTAATCCAAAACCAAAATTTTAAATTATGCATTTTTCACACTTCAGATGTGCCCCGGGTTCCTTCAGTTTTAGTTAATTTTAGCAAAAATAAAAGAGAGATTTAAATTATATTAATATGTTAATATAACTTAAACTAATTATAGTACATAGTTTACATATTTACCAAACTATTTATAGTTTATATATAAACTATAAATAGTTTCTAGTTTCACTAAACTATAAACTGTAAACAATTTATATGAAAATTATTAAAAGTTTATTTTAAACATTAAAATATTTATATATAAATTTTCAAATATAAACTATTTATAGTTTCCATTAAACTGTTTATAGTTTACACTTTCTATTTTTCATTAAATTTTAAACTATAAATAATTTAAATTTTCATTAAATAGTTTGTAGTTTATATGTTTATGAGAATGTAATCTTTAAAAATGAACATATAAATTATAAACTATTTTAATAAACTAAAAATTTACATATTAATATTGTTCATATATCAATACATTTCACATATTAATACATATCTACTTTATATGTTTACATGTTGATATATAAATTATATTAACATGTGGAAAATTAAATTTTATGAATAATTTGATATAATCATTAGTTGTTTAATTTTGTATAGTATAATTAGTATGACTTGAAATTAATATATATACATTGAAATAGAATCAAATAAAATCAATATAAAAAATTTAAAAATATAAACTATATTAACATGAAAACATATTAATTTTTTATATGTAAACATGTAAACATGAAAAATCTAAATTATATTAACATGTACATAATTAAAATTAATATTAACCTATATACAAATAAATGGATTCATTTGGTATGAAAAAATAAACTTATAAACCATAAACTCTAACTATAACAATGGTAATATAATGAATCTAAAAAAAATTAAGCATAACTATCCATATCCAACCCAATCGAAATAAAGCATAAAAAAACCTAATTGGACCAAAATTGAACAATAAAACCTAATAGATCTGATCCAACAAGACCTAAATAAATTTAAATTAAACAAAACTAAATAAAATTAAACCTTAACTGAATTTAACTATAATAACATGTATAAAAAATATAAATCATATTATATTGAACTACTTCAAATGGAATTGAATTGAACCAAACCAAAATGAGTAAAATTTAACTAAACCGAACCAAATCAAATTTAATCAACCTATATAAACAAGACTTGAATTAAATAATATAAAATATGTATTAATTGAACCATTTAAAAATAAACCAAATAAACTGACCTCACATGAACTAGCCCAAACTAAAAAAACCATATTGAACAGAACTAAACTAACCCAAAATGTTTTATTCACAACTAAAAAAAATATAAAATTGGTATAAATGTTCTAAATTGACCTAATAAGTTCTTACTCAAAGAGAACACACCCAAAACTAGTCGAACTGATTCAAAATAAAATAAAAATGAATAGAATTTAACCAAATTAAACCCAACCAATTGGACCAAATAAAATAATATTAAATATAATCAGAATATACCTTAAATAAAATGATCTAAGTTTTTTTTATTTTAGTTTAAATTAATCTAGTTTTTCTTTATTATGGATGATATGATTCATTTAAAAAAATTATTCAATTTTTTTAGTTTTTTATTATTTAATTATTTATTTAAATAAGTTATTTTTTTAGTAATAAAATATTATTGAATAATTTTTTCTTATATTAAATACCATTTTTAGAGGGTAGAGTTAAACATCAAAGCGTTTTCACCTCAATAAAATTTGTTTTTCTCAAGTATAAAGAAGAAATATGTGTGTTATGTAAGTGAAGAGATAGAAGAAATTATTGTCAGTTTTATTTTATTTCTTTGAAATTTTAACATTTATTCAACTTTTTTTCTTATTTATATTGTCAACAAAATAAATTAGAGACCCTTGATGATAATAAATATGACAAATTTGATCCAAGTGATGTTTTGGATAGATATTTTTTGATGAGAACCAGGGGTGAGTCCAATGTAGACCCAATATGAGTATCATCCCCACCATGTTTTGAGGCAATTTGGGTAACTCAAATACATATGGTAGCATTGAGTTACAAGATTCTTATGAAAAAATAGTTGAGGCCCAAAAAATAACCATGTATAATAGTGAAATAATTAAAAGGTCATTGGGTAGTTTATGAAAGTGATGAAAAATTTATATCCATAACTTTCATCAGATAATACCATGGTTTTTGATATATTCTTATCAATGATGTTCTCATTATATGTTGTATCAGTTGATGGAGATGACAGTCCTAGTGGTGATGACTTTCTTAGCTGTAATAGTGAAGATGATGTTGAAGATGATGATTCTTGTGAGGATATTAATGATGATGGTGATGATAGTGATGACCATGATGGTAGTGGTGGCCAAAATGTTAAATTTTTAAAGGGACATATTGTTACACTCCATTTTTAAATTGATATATATAAAACTTATAACCATGTGGATGGTGTATTATGACTAAAACTATTTGTATATATGAATTATCATATTTTAAGTTATTAATTGACTAAATGAAAAATATAAAATATGTTTCATATTTTGAATGTGTATTGTGATCGGTATTTGGATTGCATGTTGTTTACAAGGGTGAATGGTTGAAGGGTTAATGTTTTATAGTAATGGTTCTTTGAAATCACTAGTATAAGTCTATAAAAATAGTTCATTAGAACTATTAGTATATATATAATCGATATAATATGTAGTTTTGAATGTGTATATTAACTAGTTGTATACATGGTTTTATTTATAGGTTGTTTGGGGGGGGGTCATGCAGGCTAGGTGGGGTGTGCTTCCAAGTTGAGGGGGCCTATATGATCTATTCAAAGAATAGTTGGTATAAACTATATACCAATTGTTATATAGAATTATTGGTACAGGAAAATCCTAATAAGGTAACACTAATGATTATGAGGAACTATTGGTATAGACTTATCCAAAAAGTAAAGAGAGAACGATTTTGGGGAACCATTATAATAACCTATACCAACAGTTCCCAGAACTATACTAATAGTTTTTAACCATTGTTATTAGTTCAATTTACATTAGTTTCCATAGAAATTTCATTTCTGTTATCAATGTTATATAACTTAAATCTTCAGTTTTGAAGGGAATTTGATGTTGACTTTATAATTTAAAAATGTTTTATATAAATAAGAGTAAAAAAATTCAATAATTGATAAAACCTTTTGTTTTCATTCAAATGATGAAGAAAATTTTTGGTTAATCAAATATTTGAAAATAAATGAACATATCAATCACAGATGGATCGAAGTAAACGGTGTTTAAAATTTGTCTAATTTCAATTATATGATAAAGGATTATATTTGTTATCAAAAAGATATTATAAAAAATATAATATTTTACACATGGTTTATGATTCATCTAATTTTATAATATTATTTGAGAAATAGATCTAGAGAAAAATGTTTTATCCTGTATAAAAGAGTTTATCTAGATGTTTGTTAAAATAATAGAAATTTAGATTCCACCACCATCTCTGAAGTATAATAAAGAATAATATTTTTTATTTAAATAAAATTATCCAAAAATATATAATAACATATATGATATTGATAAACTAACTTAATTTTTAAATATTTACACTAGAGAAAATATAATTTATTTCTTAAACACAAAGGAGTTTGTGAATCTTTTCATGATATTCTGAAGAGAGTAGAATTTTTAAGAGGCTATTGGGAGTATGTTTATTCTAAAAGATATTTAAAGTTAAAAATAAATTATTATTCTATTCAAAATAAAATTTTAATATCACTTTATATCTTGAAGGATGTTAGGATGTGTTTGTAAACTAATATAATAAAAATTTATATTAGTTACCAAAATATTTCAAGTAAATATTTTGATTTAATGGTTTCCAATAATAAATATTATGTACTTATAATAGTAATATATAGAAATTAAAATTTATTAACATCAAAAAATTTATTGTTATGAATTTAAGGAGTTTGAATATGTTCAAGGATTTTAAAATTAGGAATACAATTCTTAAATATCACCATTATTTAATTTTTTTTCTTTATAGATGTTACTCACTATAGATTTTAGAGGTAGGTTCTTATTATATGGTCATTGTTTCTCTCTTAAAAACTATAGAGGGTTGGAATGGAATTTTATGGGGTTGGTGAAATTTCCATTCATGTCAGACACATATGACCACATGATTTTTGGGAAGTTTCCAATGGCTTTTATTCATAGAACTTAAAACACCTAACTGTTCCCTTATCCAAGATGTTTCATGAAACTTATTTCCAAAGAAAGTTGGTAATTGGGAAATAGATCCAATATCACTTAGGGACTCATTGTGGTCAAGAGGATGGGAGGCCAATCTCATCAGACCCTTTTGAGGGGAATTATTTTCTACCTTGATACTCTCATATATATTTAAGACATATTATTGAATCCTTTATTAAATTAAAAATATGAAATAGATCACCCTTATATTTGTAATGAATTGTTAACATCCATTTTCTTTAGTATCATCTTCATGTATATGATGTTCTCCATCGATGGGGAAAACTATACATATTTTAGGTTCTTCATCAATGGTACCCTTTTATAAATGGATTAGATATTATTATTCTATTTATTATTATGATGCTGGTTTGAAGCCACATAGTGGGGTGATCTAGAATTTATCATCTTATAGGAAGATTAGGGTTGTTTTAATTTCAGGATTGGGCCCATGAGTTGGGATTCCCACATATCCCTGTGGAAGGAATCAAACACACATATTTTTTTCCACTTAATAGGACCCATAGTACCTTTTAAGGTAATGTGTTGAGGACCAAACCATGCAGTTTAACATCATAAAACAATGACATATAGGCTAAAGGTTCCTTGTTAAGGGATGGTGTGTGAATTATAAAAAAGTATCCTAAGAGACTTGGAATGGATTTAGCCTCCCAGGAGAGATATTAACCTACTAAGAATATGGCCTAGGGAAGATTAGGGTTTATTTTGGGGTGTTGGGTTTGAACATCATGAATGCTTCCTATGTATCCTGTTTGTAAAAAATTTAAAGCCAACATAGTTCAAAAGGGTTGGGTCTTACACCTATGAAGGTGGCCCAAGGTTGTTTCATTGGGAATATGTCCCTCTGTAGGTTTGTCTAAAAGGGAATATGGCCCTTTGAGACGAAGTTGACATGTTGTTGGGGATTACACCTAGTAGCAGGACCATGCTTTCTTCATTAAGAATATAAACCTTTGAATGTTTTTATTATAGAGAATATGACCCTTTGAGAGGAAGGTGACATGATTTTGGGGCTTGAACCTAGTTGGAGGACTATGTAAATGTGAGAGGAAGATATGTCATAAAGACTCTCTACTGAGAAAAGTATTTGATCATATGGATTTCATGATAGTTATTAAATTTTAAGTCCATATTAGTCATTCTCGGTGTGAGAAATAAGAGGAAGTGAATGATCTGAAAAAATAGGACAATCTTTTTAATCCATTGGTATTCTAGGGTAGGGATACATCATGTAAGAAAGTACTGGGGCTTACTCAAAGAGGTATTCCCTAGGGAAATGTGAGAGGATTATTTTTAAATGAATTCTCTGTATAGAAATTTTAATCCTTGTCAGTTTATAGATGATGGTAGAGTATTTTTGGGGGAGTCATAGAGAGAGAAAGGGATTTGATATTCCTATCTCTTATGTTATCCAAAACCCCAAATGCTTTAATTATCCCTAAGGTTGATATCCTTGTTACCATGAGAATTTATATTTGAGAACACTCTAAGGATCCCACATATTAGGTAGGATAAATATATGACCTTCATTACCACATGAATGCATAATGAAGATGAGACACTGATGTTCCCTATGCTATGATTATACATATCTGGAGGATTTGGGGGATTCCATGGATTGGTCTCCCTTAGACGATGGATCCAAGGTAAGAGGTTCCCTACCATTGGTGGTATGAAAGAGGGATCAAAGGGTGGCTCATTTAGCTGAGTCCTAGGTATAAATAAGGTGGCTCATGTAGTTTAGGCCCACATGAGTAAAATATCCTTCACATAGGTAAGAGTTGGGTGAGAAAAAGAGGTATCATATAGGGTAGACTTGGGTAAGATGAAGAAATATTTGGGTGATGAACAACCTGGGAATGGATCCGATTAGAATAATAAGGTCTAATTCTGAGGTAGAGAGAGAAAAATATGTTGGCAGAACCTTCACCTATTGGTCCCCATATATATTAGTATCTCTAATTTCGAGTTTTTTAGTGAAACTCACCACTTACTCTTCATACAAAAAGGGTATCAGGCAAATAGAGTGAATACACAAAGCATACTGGTGGGTCATGGAATTCAACCATATAGGTGGTCCATGCAAGCTATCCGTGCATGTCAACCGCATAGGTCATCTGCATTGGTCATCCATGTAGGGAAACAACATCTATAAATATCATTAAATTCCTAGTGGTTCTTCCTTCTTCTTTCACTATTCCCTTTCTTTCACTATGCTAGTCGTTTGTGCTTCCCTTTCTTTCATCGTACTAGTCATTTGTGCAAGCCTTATAGGGAATCCCCCTCACACAAGAACATAGTAATATTTTACCAATGTGAGGTCACTTGGGAGAGTGACCATCATGAGGTCACTTGGGAAAGTGACATGTGTGAGGTCCTTTGAGTGAGTGACCTGTGAGAGGTTACCCCATTTCCAAAATTTTAGAACTTTTCAAAATCATGATTTTAACTTTAACAAAAATATTGATATCTCCCAGCAAATTTACTATGGATATTCAGAGGGCTTCTGATGATCAAGCCACCACTCATTTTTGGGATATTCTGAAAACTATTAAAGTATATTATTATGAAATGTTTGAATCTAGCCTTCTATACATAGAAAAATACTTGAAGAAATACCATATCGAGTATTCACGAAGTTATTATATTTAGTTGCATGACTATGGACTTCTGAGAGATGCATTCATCCTTAAGCCACATAGTTATTATCCAAGGTCTTAGTTCATGGAGTACACTAACTATACCACAAATAATATTTCCCCCATGTTCATATTTATCAATAAAAGAATAGTTATTACTATATGCATCATGAACCATAGCCATTGTGACCTATATCTGAATCCTCACACCCAGAAATAGAAACCTTACTGTTACCAATCGACCTTCTGTGCTTCCAATATCGATCGAATAATTGGAATGAGGATTGGTACTTTTCTTCTGGAGGGGGAGTCAAGCTCAAGTGGATGTGGGTGAAATGGGTGTGCCAAACCAATATAGAATTTATGATTGATCTACAAGTAGTTAGAATATATGAAGCTATCTGGGTGGTCCAAACATACATGTACAATAATCTAGACATCATTTATGATTTTTTGAGTAGGTGGAGTCCCTAGATGAATACTTTCTATCTGACAAATGAAGAAGCTAACATTACCTTTTGTGATGTCTATAACATTTTTTGAGTTCCCATTCTTGGAGACATGTATGATTAATTTATCTCATAGAAAGCAATATGGGATGATGTTTAAAGGACAATAAATTTTCCATGTGAACTATTGAAGTTGGCCTGATAGATCAGTAAGTATGAACCTCCCCCAGGGGGTGATATTCATTCCGATATTTGGATGAAGGCCTTCCTTGATCCAAAATAAAAATTCCCCATCTTCCACCCCAATAGGATGCCTTTAGTTGGAGAATAAAACCCTTATTAGAAAATCATGGCATAATTTAGAGCCAATATAATATGAATGATGGGGTTATAATATCAATTCTGATGTCATTTAAAGTACCCATATTTTTGGATTTCTTGTAAAGTGGTTGAGTACCCTCCTATTTCTAGTTCACAAATCAAATGGTGGTGTGAGACCGGGGTCATTCATCATAGAATGAAAATTAGAATATGGGAACCACATAGGGATAGTTTCCCTTATTCTGGTAAAAGTATACTTGGTTTTTAATTCTTATGTACATAAGAAAGGCCCCATACAGAATTCTAGGTCTATTTCAGGTGTTGTGGGGGTGGGTCATGGAACCCTTTAGTTCCTATGATATGGTGAGTGGGGTTGAAGTCCCAAAAGTTCAATTTCTTCCATTCATTCAAATTGTTTCTAGTATTCTTTCTTTATCTATGAAATATGGTTAACCAATGAAGAATTTAAATATACTGGGAGAGATTAACTTCTTCCCATATGGCAATCCACCTACCGGAGAATTTATTGAACATGGACAAGGTGATGATGATATAAAGTTATACACGATCATGTTTTGAGATAGTGTACTGGTAGTCTGTATTGGCTGTGAGATCATATATGAAGTACATGATTCATACCAATTTTTCCACCAGTTCATGTTCCTAAAATAGAAAAATTACTTCCCCCACATGTTCAGTTTGAGAAACACCCAATGGTGGAACATTAATTTTGGATTCTCATAGCCCTGAAGGTATCCCAAGCATCGATCAAGCTACATCCATCATGTGAATATATTGGGTTAAAATCTAGGTGTGTGAGTGCCTAGATTTCTTACTATCCTCAAGTAACATTAACAATAAATTCCCCCCCACGAGTCGAGGCTGTGAAAACTTCTAGATGTGGAAAGAAAAATAAGAAAACTCAGCTAGGGGATGGTAATTCTAAAGCCACAAAATCTTCAAAATGATCTCGAATACGAGCCATAGAGTAGGCTAAAGTTTAATAGACCATATATTCTAGGCTGAGGAGGCCTAGTCGTCATCACTAAGAGGATACTCAAGCTCTAGTTTTACAGGCTCCTACCAGAGTATGGAGCCCTTCAAGGAAATTAAAGTAAAATTATGCCAGGTCTTCCTCACAGTCAGCCACATCAACTTCAAATTGAGTGCATACTATGGCAGCCCAATATTAGAAAGGATAAACCTATGACATCAGTGATTTATGAGTATTTCTCCAGGATAGTATACATATCACACGACTTGGGGATATCTAAGAAACCTATGATCTTCACCATAAAACCCATTTTTCTAAGGTGGGGTAATATATTCTGGATCTAGATATGTTGATATTTGCAATTGATAATCATATCCCAGCCACAAAGAGGGTGATTGATATACTATCTCAAGGTTTCATTGAGGGAATAAATGATCCATGAAATTATGAATGGGATGAATTCTTCTATGCTGGTGATGCAAGATTCCTACCTTTTCCTTTAAAAATATAATTATTTTTATGTATATGAACTTCTAATAAGGTTCCCCTTTTACTTACAGAATGTGGTATCACTAGAATCAGTCTCAAAAAGATATACTTTAATGGGTACCCTAATTGGGGTTGAGGAGTCTACCCATGAGCTCGATGAGTTATCCTTGGGTCATAGATTAATGGGAAAGAAGATAGTAGGGGGAGTCTGTCCACCATATATTCCCATATTTAAGAAGAATGTTAATGGATCTTTACCTTCTTAGGTAAAAAAACAAAAATGGGAAAAGATTTTAGTTAGGTGTATGCGCCATAGTAAGTCTCCACAATGTCATTTAGACCTTTAACTCACCTAACATACATATCTTATCATATTTTCAATCTATATGTGCTTCTATACTTTCCTCCCTCAAGGGCCCCAACACTAATTATTCAAGGACTCAAGAGGAAATTCTAGGTGAGGCACAAAATCATTCTAGAGAGTTTATTACTTTTACGATGGATGTTCTAAGAGATGAAGATATATTTTTTACCATTACTGTAGAGAGGGAGAAGATACTAGAAATGTAAAATGCGCATCATAAGGTGTCCTGTACCGATCACTAACTCCTATTCCTTAATATATTTCAAATCTTCTATATAAAATGAAGGATACTATGAAGACCACTGGTGAACCTACTACCATCTTAGAGGAAGCTAATAGGTGTCTTAGGTCATCATAGGGGGATGTTCTATTAGGTTCTGAACATTATGTCCTATATGTCCCCATGGGTGAGGCTTTCATGGGGCTTGGTACATTAATTCATGAAATTAGAAATCGTGATATGAAAATTGAAGATATACTCACTCATATCAACATTCTCATCCCTTTAGAAGAGTTTGAGGAATTAACAAAGAATTGGATGGATGTGATTATTTATTTTATCACAACCAAAATTTAAACATGATGTTATAATCATGAATTCTTGATTCTTACTACTATATCCATGGAAAATATAACCACAAAAATCATGACCAAGGTATCGAAGTATATCCGGCTCCCACTGCCAAGGGAATAATAGTTGAGGGTCCCAAAGTGGGATATTCTTGAGAGTCTTCCATTCCAATTTCTGGGAAAGCTCAGGAGGATGTTCCTAATCAGGAAATAATTACTCAAAAACCTAATAATGGGATTGTTAGGGTGTCATAAATCCCAACAGTTTATCCATCAATGGGTGAGTATTATTAACTACTTTTATATTCTTCCTTTCTTTTCTATATTTTATACCATAATGTTAATGTTTAATCCCATATATTATATAGTGTTATCTACTTCAATGGTAGATCCTTAGGGATAATCATCCATCCCAATTAATCCAATAATAGATGTTGAAGATGAAACTTCTTTAGAGGGAGTAGAACATGCTGCTTCATTGAGTTCACTAATCCCAGAGTATATACCCCCTCCAAAATCAGTTATGATTCATACTTGGAGGTTCATAATTCCTTTCATACCTTATGGAATTTCATTTTGAGATACATATAGAAGTTAATCTTGGAGAAAACTCTCGAATATTTCCTATCAAGACTTCACCAAATCCCAACCATGTTTTCCATTTTGGGGTATGGAGGATTTTATTACTGTATGATCCACCATGCCATTACGTTAATCATTTTGAAATGGGAAGAGGAGAAAAGATTGCAACAAGATAAGGTGTAGATAGTGGGTTAGTATAATTATCTCATAGATAATTTATCCTAGGTGGATCTCAGCCATACCTAGAAGGTGGAGTAGAATCAATGCTCTATTGATGAGAATTATGTACAAATGGTAAGCCTTGAAGAATATTTAAATTCCATGAAGAGGGAAATGGTCCAACTCCACCAATACTTAAAGTAGGCCTTAGAACAAGGAAGATATTTTGTTGCTATGGAGAATGATAAAATTTTTCATGCTCAAGAGGCCTTTTCCACACAACTAGATGGGTTTCGACAAATTTTGGGAAATAATTGAGCCAAAATTAAATATATTAAAGCTTATATAGAAGAACAAGTGTAAAACTTGACAGAGAGATACCAACATGTGAAAATTCCAAGTAACCATATGATAACATTAAAAATGACCCATTTTATTGAATTACCTTGTGTCAATGTGTTGTAATTAAAACGATAGGAAAGAGAGTGCTCCAATTTCTTACTAAGAATTTAGATCTAGAGAGCATTGTTTGACTATTACTGGAATCATGTATCAGATTCTATGAAATTTTTATTCTCTTGAATCATCACCCAAATATTTTCCTAAGTCAAATATTGAGAAGGATTAGTGAGAAAGACATGGATTTTTCTTAGGCCACCCTTTTGGTTTTTCAAGCTAACAAATTCTATGATTCTTTTTTTAATTTCTCAAATTCTCCCAAATCATGCAGAGTGAATGTGTTGAAAGTTGAGATTATACTTTTACCTAGGGTTTCATTTTGTGGGTTTTCATAATAGTGGGTACTATGTCTCTTTTTGTGGGTAGTTTGTAAGCTCTTAATACGAACTAATGCAACTTTTATTTTAGGCCAAATAACTTTGACCATGAGTTATGGGATGATGACCCAAGACAATATTTCTAGACCAGAATGTTTTGAAATTCATTAGGTAACAAAAGAATATTTTAAGTGGTGTTTTTTTGATTTCTGGATCATAAAAATGATATGGTACATGCATACAAGGAGTGAACACAAACCATGTTTAAAAAGAAGTTTCCATCATAATGTTGTTAGGGATTATAGAGATAGAATAAGTTTATTCTGTAGAAGAAGGTGCCTTTGGTTAATAGGCCTTTTTGAAAGATTTTTTCCAATACATACTAGGGAGTATCAATTCATTGTAAAAAAAAGGTGTCCCCAAGAATAGATAATTACATCATTGATGGATGGAGAGTTTATAAGGATTTATATTCCTCAAGAACATGAAAAATGGTTTGTTAAAGAAAGATGTCTGAGAATATAGGAACATAGATATTTTGGATTCTATTGTATTTGGGCCTATAATAGAAGATCAATGAATCACTACATGTCATGATAAAATGAGTATCAACTCACACACGGTTCTTCAGGGTGATGTACCCTGAGGAGGGTTAAAGAATCATGTAGTTTAATGTCATGAGACTAGGATATGGACCATTCAATTTAACATCATATGAAAAGTATGTTTAGGGATAAATTTTTTGATCTTTTATCTTTAACTGGAATATTTTTAATTTTCCTTTTTATAATGATCTGATCAATAATGTTCCATCATAATTTAGGCATGAAGAGGAAATACTGTAATATTTAATTTAAGGGATTCAAGATCTGAAAAGTAACATGGGAATTTTTTTAAAGGAATCATCTTGGAATGTGTTCAAAAAGTGACTTCGAGCATAAAGTTTTCAGGGATTATGGAGATAGATGAGGTTTATCCTGAGGAAGAATGTGACTCTGGTTGATATTACTTTTGAGGGTGACTTATGCAAAACCAGACTAGGACATATTAATGCATAGTTAAAGAAAAGGTGTCCTCAAGAATCACAAATTCTATTATCGATGAAGAAAAAAATATTATAGAGAATTATATATCAGTAGAAACATAGTTTGGTTTGTGTAAGGAAGGTTTATGAGTATATAAGGAGAAATTAATATCAAAATAACCTAAGAATGGGGAGAAATGTTTCCAACATAGGTTTGATCCATATGAGTGTGGGTTTTTTATATTATGGATGTGCCCATGATATTGGATCTCAGAACCACTACATATCCCATCATGGTGAGAATTAAAACACATGTATTTCTAGAATAAACCCCCATAATAATCAAATTCATTTATGGATAGGAAGTAGTTTTTTGAATAATGGATCAAGAGCTAGGTAAGAACCCATAATGAACCCTCCAATGAAGACCTGGTTTGTACATGGGAGAGTGAGGGAATTTTTATATTTTAGCTAGAACATGATTTGGGATTTGGGAATAACTACATATATTATCAAATAAAAATGAATCTACGCATAGTTCTTGGATTGAATTCATGAAATAGATGTCAATAATGTCATTCAGTAATGTTGTTTGGGGTACCCTTTAAGGTCTTGCATCAAGGACCATTCTATCCTTGACATGAAATGATATAACTTGATCATGTGGGAAAGCCTTTACCAAAATTTCTAATCCCACATGAGCTATGATCAGTGTAAGGAAAAAGGAGTGGAAATGGTTTATTTCACCACATAGAGGTGATTATAAGAAAGGACATGAGGTTTTTTATATTGTGGTGGCTGGAATGAGATTTAGGATCTAAGCATCACTATATATCTTGTAGGGGTGAGGATTAAGTGATATGTAGTTCTCAGAAACCATGATCTTTACCATCATGTTGAAAGGATGACATGTTTTTTTAGTTTTAGGTCATATTAATAGGACTATAAATCATGGAAATAATGAGTGACATAGGGATTAATGGGCCAATGTTTTTTTGACATACTTCATACATGAATACAGAAATTGTAAACCATGATCTTAGGGGTTCATGAATCATGATCAACGAGATGGGAGAAGTATACAAGTAGTGACTATGGACCATGTTCAAAAATAATTTTCTAGAATGAGATTTTTGAGGCTTAAATTGTTAAGATAGTTTTCTCCCGAGGATGAATATACCTCTGGCTAACAAGCCTTTTGGGGGAAACTGATACAAATCCATACTTGTGTGTATCAATGCATAGTGAAAACAAAGGTGTCCTCTAGAATAAAACATTCTATTACTGATAGACATATAAATCTTATGGAGATCTGAATTTTCTTGAGATAAGGAGTATGATGTGTGGAAGGAACATGTACAAGCATAAAGGGAGAATTTGGACTGATATCGACCATGGAGAGTGAAGTCTTATAAATAGACATTTGTTCATATGTATGAGAGGGGGAATTTTCTTTGCTTCATGGTTGGGCCCAGAATATAAGGTATGTGTGTTAGTAAGTATCCCATTGAGATAAGAATCAATCCACTTGTAGTTCTATATAGAGGTGTGTTGGGAGAACAGAACCAAGGGTTATGATCTTCTCCAACTTGAACCAAAATGTTATGCAATTTTATATCATGAAACGATGATATGAACCATACAATTTTACATCATGAAGAAATGATGTTTTTATATAGTTTAATATCTTATAACTAGAAGTTTAAGCCAATTAGTTTATATTATTACCACATAGACTATGGTTTCTTGTAGTTTTAGGTCTTATGACTTGGACCATTTTTCATTCCTTTTAAGGTCATGAAATATAGACCATTTGGTGAGCCTTCTAAGGTCTTGAATCTTGGACCAAAATTTCATGAATTTTTTCATTGGGTGACAAAGATGATAATAAAGATTTACCACATGAAATATTTATTAAGAAATATTGTGTTAATAAGGACCATAAAAAACTCACCATCTATCGAGATCGAGGAATAATCTCTGTTGGAGTGGACCTTGTGTATGAAATAAGGTCCCTACCACTTTAGTTCAAGCATTTGAGGTTTCTTTTCTGGTATCATCATGGTCCTAAGGACTAATACCAGATCTCCTTAGAGGAAATAGTTGAGGAAAACATTATTGTTAAATTCCCATGCTATCCAATTTTGATAGACCTCCAAGTGATGAAAGGTATGCAGTATACTCCCATAAAGTCACTACAATTCGTCCATCCATTTTTGGGATTGATTTTATGTGGATAGTTAATAACAAATAATAATGAAATGTGAGAGAAATTGGACCTCAATGGGAAGGATTGCTTCTATCCCATACAAAGGTGAATATGGGGTCTCCTATATGGCAGCGTGGGTTGTATTTCGGTAAGACCGCAAGGAATGAAATAGATTTTTAGGGTAATAATTTTGAATCTTTATCCACCATTTTAGGAATTATGTTTCGTATGGTCTTATTTAAGGAATCTATCTGTCCATTAGCCACTTCATGATAGAGAGATGAATGGTTGGATTTGGTATTATACTCCCGATACAGCTTCACCAACTCATTAGAATAGAAATTGATGTTGTTTTTTGTTAGTATAATATTAGGTACCCCATATCTAATAATGAAATTGAATTTTATGAATATTACCATTCTTTTAGTACCTAATTTTTTGATGTGTATTACTTCTTCCAATTTTGAGAAGAATTTAGTAGTAGTGAGGATGTATTTGAATTTCATGGCTGTAGATGGAGGATACGACCCTATAACATGAATTTACATTATAGAAAATGGAAAGAAGTATTTGGTTTCATATAGAAACTTTGAGGGTTTGTGGATTAATTTAGCATGTACTTGTTAGGAATGTAATTTTTTGGTGAATTTCATGCAATCTTTCATCGCTAGTAGTGTCCAAGCCTCTGGATCTAATGGGAATTTCTAGCGCCTAATTGGTGGGAACCAAAGGCTCCTGTATTTACTTCTTTCATGAAATAAATAATCTATTCTCCATAAATGAACCTAAGAAGGACTCCATTAAATACCTATTTATAGAGGACTTTCTAGTGATTTGGGTTTCAATTAAGATTAAATTTGGTCACTCATAATTGGTTTTTCTCTTTTCCAGATTTTTCCAATGATATCACTCTATTTGGAAGGTAGTGCACAATGGGTATCATCTAACTAATTGTAGAACCATGTGTCTTAGGGATGGAATTTTCATCATCGATTTATTCTATGTTGACATGAGAAAAATGTGACACTATTCAGTGGTGGGTAATGATAAGGACTATTTCATCTCGGTCAAGATCTTCTAAATCCATATCCACATTTTACAATGCATCTATTAAGACATTATGTGATCGTGGAATGTGATTAAATGTCATATCTGAGGGTAATTCTACCATTAGTCCTCAAACATAATCAAGAAGGGGTATTAGATCCTTAATTATTACGGAATGATCACTGTTGATATTATTGATTATCAACCCCGAATCTCCTTTTACCTTCAAGTGGTCCACTATAATTTTAAGTTCTAGTTATATCCCTATGATCATGGCCTGATACTCTGTCTCATTGTTTTTAAACCTTCTGACAATATGAAGAAGTAAGGCAAGTCCACCTTTTTTGGGTAGATGAGCACAACTTCAAACCTATCTTTGTTGATTTTGGGGTATTTCATTGTATTCCCTCTTGGGATTTTGTAATTTCCATTGAAATACATCTCATTGATCTAGGGGCCCTCTTGAATAGAGAAAATCCATTCATCAAGTTATTTAACATTTAATGATGTTTCTTCTACATAAGGATGTTCTACATGGATGTCTGCCAAAGACAAACCTTTTACCACTTTATATGGAACATATTTAATGTCAAACTACTACAAGATAACCACACACTGTGCAAAATTTCTAGTTTAAATTTGTAGGATGGGTATTTATTTGAGTGAGTTATTGTGAGAGACCAAATGGACCTCATGGTGTGGTAGATAGTTCCTTAGATTCTAAAGCATGAATAATAACACCCAACAACTCTTCTTGATATCTGAATAATGAGTCTCAATATCAAGCATAGTTTGAATGAGATAATAAATACCATTTTCATTGCTGCCATCATTATTTTGTGTATATAAGGCTCCAAGTGAATGTTCCAGTGCTATCACATACAAAAAGAGTGTCTTACCTTTAGTAGGTGTCATTAACATTGGTGAAATCAAAATATATTTCTTGATACTATTGAATTATTTTTGATTATCGTCAGTATACTAACATGTTATTTTCTTTTTCATAAATTTAGTGAAGGGAAAACATTTTCCTATAAAATAAGCTATAAAATTTCAAATGTTTGTGAGGTGTCCTTGAAATACCATAAAATCATTGCAGTTTTGAGTAGGTTACATATTATGAATATTATTTTTCTTCACAGGATCAACTTCAATGCCATGATAGAATACCATGAAGCTGAGAAAATTTCCCTTAATAAGTTCAAAAGTCAACTTCAATGGGTTTATCTTCAGGATACACTATCTCTGTTTATTGAAGATGGTATCAAGATCATCTTGGTGGTTAGAACAATATTAAGACATTACTACTAGATCATAAATATAGCATTCAACATACCTTCCCAAAAGGGGTTTGAATATACGTACATGACATGTTGGTACGTAACACTATCAATCTTCAAAACAAATGGAATTACTAGATAAAAATATACCCCTTGGGGTGATATGAAAGTAGTGACTGCTTCATCTTCAAGGTATAACTAGATTTTGTTGTAACCTGAATAACTATCCATGAAGGAAATGGCTTGATATCTAGCTATAACATCGATGAGTAGCTCCATGATCAAAACTAGGAAATCATATTTTAAACAGTGTTGGTTAAGTTCTCTAATGTCGATAAATACCATGATTTTACCATTATTATAATTCACTAGAATTTTGTTGGTTAGACATTATGGATATTTTACTTCTCAAATAAAATTCTCTTTGATATGATTGTCATTTTCGACCTTAATTTTGGGGGTGTGAGTCAAGTGTGTCCTTCTGGATGTATGTTTATAACCAAGGTTGTTTTCTGGAAAGTCTAAATGGTGAGTGGGAACCTTAGGATTGAGGCCTAACATTTCTATGTAATTCCAGGAAAAAACATCCCTATATTTCTTTTGGAAAGAAGGTATATACCTCTTATTCTTTAGAAGACATGGCCTCACTGGTCAAAGTGTCCCGTAGGTCCTCCTATATACCTGATTGTTTTTGAGTTTATAAATAGTGATATCGACACATTCATTGAATTCTAGAGGGGAATCCTTGTAGTACAACTCCTCTTACTCTTCCTATTCCTCTCTATATTCTACCTCAAGTTTCTTAGAGTTTGGAGAGGAGTCAATGTTTTGACATATGAAAGATAAAGTGTCTTCCTCTGACTTGCCTAAAAATATGGAGTTCCTTTAAAGTTATAGAGTGAAGATGAGGTAAAAATAAGGAGTATATTCAATCTACCTAGGTGAAATGAAATAATTTTTCTGACTTATATATAAATGTAGGGATCTATTGAATCTCAAGGGATTAAATGAGGGCATTTTCACCTAATAATTTTCCCATATCTAGAGAGCCAATGATCTTTTTAGTACCATAGAGCTTTGTATTCATGACTGATATCATGAAGGTTATTGAATATGTGCTCGAATTTGGGCCCATTCCTTTGATTTGATTAATTGGAATAATATATTCTTAGCTAAGATATTTGAAGGATTGAATGGGGTCATTTCTAGACCATTCAGGCCATTAATTAGAGTGAAACCATCAGTCATGTGTTGTTTCCCATCCCTATGGTATAATCATTCATAAATATATTTTTATTCAAAATATTCAAATAGGGATTTATCACCATGAAACTTCCTAGTTTCCCCATTAATTCAACAATTAAATCATTTGTGGTATTATGAGGGGACTACCATGGGATGATGCAACCAAGGACTTCCTATAAGAACTTTGAAGTCCATATCTTTATAGAAAACTAGAAATTATTAATTGGAAATGAGGGTCCCAATATGATCTCAAAGTTGAATTATTTCAATATTATTTTGTTCTCTTTTTTCATAACCTTGTAGAATTAGAGAAAAAGAGAAAAAGTTGGACTTATAGTATCCCCATCGACATAGTGTTCAAACCAGATTGAGGTTAACTCTAAATCCATTATTAATGAAATACCATAGGATATCAATTCCATTTATCCTACCAGACACAAACAAGGGTCTAACGTGTCCATATACGATGAAATAATTATCTTTATCCATGAAATATATAATCATATATAATTATGTAGGAACGATTTATGAGAGATATGTTTTAATAGTGGAAACTTAAAATTCAAACTCTTGATTTCTCAATAAATATTCTTTGAGTTCTTCTTGAATGTATTTCGATAAACATAGAGAATATAGGATTAATAGTTGGTTGGGACTAGTGAAAATTTAATTAGAATATCATACTTATATACTAAAGGACTGTGTTTCCTAGAATTATGATTCTCTTTTTTAGGAACTTTAGGAGATGAATTATTTTATATAGGAAGATTGACCCTTGTAATAGGAGTTGCAGGTGCTTCTATCTATGGTGGGTTAGGCTGAACATGTCTTCCTAAACATTGAGGTTGATCAAATAAATTCATCAACTCTAATCAATCCTATAGGATGATTAGTTCAGGGTGACCCCTAACAGATGTGGGAGAACTTTTGTGCCCTTCTGGGCCCACTAGTGGGATCTCCCACAAGTTTCAATAGTATAGACAGTCTAATAAGGGATGTGGTTGAAGTATAAAGTTCTTTCATGATTGTGTCTCCCCCTATACCCTCCACTCATGTAGACTCTTCCTCCAGTTTCCCAATCAGGTATTGGGAACTTGATTTCATATCCATACTCATCATCAAATAAGGAATCCATTAAGTGAATGAAGTTAATGGAATCAGAGATTAATTATTTGTCTGATGAGGACTCTGTTTGGTGGGTAAACTCTTGTGGTACTATTTGGAATAGAAGTTCCCATGATTTTAGGTTAGTGGAATGAAATAAAAGAGAGTCATGGATTTTTTTAGTATCTTTACAGGAAAGTATTCATGTTATTAACTTTTTCTGCTTTGATTGTACATCTTCTAGGAGGATCGATTCTTGGAAGACTTTGGTGCTGATGAGGTCAGTCATATTGTTGAAGGAGAAACTGGGGCATAGTTTGTTTATTCAACCACACCTTTATGATATCATGAGTTTGATTGATATATTTTTTCTATTTATCCAATCATTGATATTTTTCACACCTCTATTAGTAACTTTTTTCCACTTTCCTTCTTACTCTAGGGTTGCAATAAATAGACATGTCACTTGTGATGGTGGTTTCACCAAACTCACTTTCCCAATGTCCTCCATTTTTTATAGGACATCTTTGATAAAAAATAATTTTTGGATGGTGTGCCCCAACCTATGAATGAAGGGTCAATAATTTGTGAGATCATTGATACCAACCTAATTAGGCCTCTTGGGCTTTAGTAAGTTGAGAAAGTTGTTTTCTAAATCCACTATGAAGTATCCAAATACTTTCTCAACTTGGAGAAAATAAAATTTGTTCCTAAATTCATCAAAACTTGTTTTGGCTCAATTTCTTCCACTCATCCTGGCAAGGAGGTTATTGTTTCTGATTCTTAGGAGAGGGATACCATGTGATGTGGTGCGATCTTTAGAGATGGAGGTGGTGTAGGGGATAGCTTAATAATAACAACAACATCTGATTTCCTTGTTCTCTTACATTGAGTTGATGTAATTACTCGATACATGGACTTGGTTCAAAATATAAAATATTCTAATATATATGAAACCAAAAAAATATTCCAAAAACATATTATATATTTCATAGGGATGAGTGGTGTTCATAACTCTGTGTTAAGATTCTTTATAAATATGGAAAAATATTCTTGGGGAAGTAGTAGGTTTAGAGAGTAGGTCAAACCCTTCCACCTAGAAATAAAATTGGATACCCTCTCATTCTCTCACTATTTATAGTTTTATAGGTCTAGGATTGTTGTCTTATGTATCTTTGAGATGAATTGAAAGATAAACTACTGACAGAGGTATTTTCATTCAATGATTGACTAAGATGGAAAACTGGTGTACCCTATGAAGGTCGGACCTAACAATGTTTTAACAAAGAACCTGAGTTTCAGTAGTTCTTATTATGTGGGTGTTCCCATAATGAGATCATAGTGGAAAAAATGCATAAAATACTACTCTGGGTCCCCCTATCCATTGAAAATTGAAAATTTAGGGTTCCAAATGTTTGGCAGCGGAGGGGCCAGATCCACCCATTTGGGTAAGGATTCCATTCAGGATGCACTGATGTAAACCATTCCTCCACAGCTTCTAATTGAGTTTCCAATTACTCAACAATATTTATAATCCCTTGAGGGATGTCTATCTGAATTAGAGTTTGAATAGGTTCTGCAATAGGTAGGGAAATCATAGAGAGCTCTACTTTTACCAGTAATGGGTAACCCACAAGGGATGGTTTGTGAGGATGTGTCTAACCTAGGCCAGATTATGGGTCTAGTGGAGGAAACTCTTGATATATTTCTGATGTGGTGTCCAAATATATTTTTTATTGGTACCTTATATTGATCAAATATTTTTGATTCATTTCAGTTATTATTATGAACACTCTTTGTTTATGTTCATCGACTAGGAGTGTTGGGCAAGGCTCTTCTAATAAAACTTATCTAGTAGGGATGTTTCCTCAATTTAGTTTTGCATTGATTTTTCTCAACTCATCCATTTCATCCTTATATTGTTAAAATATTTCCTCAAGTGTGATTTATTCTACCTATTTTGGTTGTGTGTGAGGTATGAACACAATCTTTCCCTTTTCTTTGATAGATTATTTCTGGTTCAATTGTAGTGGAGTAGTTGAGGGAATCCCCAAATTCAAAGAAAGCCTCTATTTTCAGTTAAAAAAACATTATTTAATAATTTCTGTATAGAATTTATTACAAATAGAAACCTATTCCTATTCATCTATATCAAAAACATGTTATTTAGCATCTGTAGGGGTATTGAAAATAATTTTCACTAATTTTTAATGCATTGCAGGTGTTTCATCAGCCTACTTAATAGATCAATCTTGTTTTACTTTACCATAAAGACTCATCCTCTCATTCACTAGTCTTCTTGGAATCATTTGATGAATTTTAATCCATAGGGAATCCCTATAAAATTTATTTATGTGTGTGCATAGTGAGGAAGTAAGTTCAAATGATAGTAAGAACTAAAAGGATTCATTAAGTGGTGTCCCCCCTAAATGGGAAATGACTAACTTATGGTGAGGAGGCGATTGAGGTAAAAAACCCCCCATCCCAGCGGACTGGGGTTTCTCCCTTTCCATTTTCCCAAAATTTTGATATTGGTTTCTTAACCTTGATGGTTGTGTTAAAAAATCCCCCTTCCCTATGGACTAGTGTTTCTCCTCAATTGTTTTGGATACTATTTCCACAACCAACGTCTAGTTTACCAAATTTTAGGTGTCATACAACTTGGATAGCCTCCAAGATGATTTGATGGTGTATCCATTATATAATCTTAATGTATATTTGATATTCATTATAATTAAATAATTTTATTTTTAAGTGATGAAGATTGGTCCATATATTTAGGTAGATATTCTTCCCATAATCCTCTAAAAGAACCTCTGTAATACCGTGTTGGGGAGTAGATAAAGGCCATAAGATTAATTTCATATCATCTTTATCCAACTGTATCCTAATTAGAAATATGTATTCTTTATCTTGGGAAAGAGGTTCCTCAACCTGATCCAACTAAATTAGATGATTCTATACTTATTTATTGTAAATAAAGGATCAACTAAGATTTACTCTGTTATATTGGAAGGTAAGTGATCAAAGGGTGGTTTAGAGAATGAGTGTTTCCTTGGGATGTCTTCTGATTAAGAAAAGATTTCCCTTTTCAATGATGAGGTATTAGGAATGGGTTTCCTCATTTTCCCAATCTCCTCATTATAGGAGGGATTTCTTATTGTCAATTTGGTAAGGGGATAATGTCTTTGATGAAATAAAGTGTCACTAGGGTGATGAACTTCAAAACTAATGCCATCATGGGGAGGAATACCATCAAAACTTGACATCTATCTATAAGGTAAATTCCTATAGTGTATACCTTGGGGAGGTCCCTCAGGGTAGTTGATAACAAGGGGAGGACCTATTTTCTATTTTATCTTTTATCCACAAGGAGGGTTTCCATGATACTCATCTGGAGAAGGGCTCTCATGATCAATCCAATTATGGGAATTATATATTACTTTATGGTGATATGTATGTAGAGGACCTATGGAATTGATGGTAGTAAAGTTTCTTATAGGACCACCTCAATTACAGATACTATCTTTGTAATTTGGTAATATATGAGTAGGATATAGACCCTCTATATATAAACATCCAAGGGATTCAATAAATCCATGATTGAGAAGAGTGGGATAATAGATTAGATATTTATTTTACAATTTCCATTGGTGAGGTATCTTTTTGGAATCCCTCTTACAGGAGACTAGGATCTATTTTTGTGGATTATGGATTTCATATATGGAAGCCTATTTGATTATTTCCCATGTCGTTGTTGATTTTTTTTGACAGATCTCTAGAATTTTGGTTGGGTTATAGGCCCACCCTAGAGTGGACAATGAGATTAACTGATGACCTATAGTTAGAAAAAGTGTATGGGCTCAATCAGGTTGTCCATTTATCATGGGATCTGTCCCATGAGACTCCTAGATGGGATAATTGATACGCTTTTACTCTGGAGTGACCCTCATAATGTGTTGAGGAGTCACCACAGTTTTGGGAAAAAGGTTGTGTGTCCACCCTTCAAATACTATAACTATAACCAGATTTATTATACCCTAGAAGGTTTGAGGGATGTGGAAAATAATTCACATATTCCATTTCATTATTTCTAGGATATTATGAGTGACTTAAGTGTCCAAAAAAGGGATATATTCCCATTGTTTGGTTGGATAAGTGGCGATAAACTAATTCTATCCTCTATTTCCTATTGTTATATACCAATAATATTTATGTGTTGGGAGTGGAGATATGGTTCCACACTTTTTTTTGTACAAGAATTTTCCAACCAGTTTCTCAGAGTGATAATAGATTGTTTTAGAGGGATTTATATGCATTGGAAAGAATTTTAATTTACTATTAGGTTGCCACTGTGTTTTGTTGGCAGTATTCTTTGGTTAATGCTAGACTACGTTTCTAGGATTTATGAGTATAGCTAGGGATTTTATTTTACCCATAAGTTTCCACCACATTTTGTTAGTAGATCTCTTCATCGGGGATAAGGATGTGAGCCTATCCCTAATTGTTTAATTTCTATGATGATGAGTTTCCCTAGGTGATCAAGACTGAATAACCTTAGCTAGATCCTATGGACTGGTGTCCTCATCATGATGAGGATATTGTTCCATGATACATTGACAATAGTGGCTACTGGAATAAGACCCTTGGCAGGACCCTTGTTCTTTTATGATGAGTCCATTATTTACCTCTTGATCCACCTCCCAAAGATGAGGGAGGGACTTGTTGATGCGTTCTAGGGACAAACTCCTGAAAATATTTGAAATGGAAACTGGTGTCATCTTCTTCTAGGCCACTAGCCATCATTGAGTGAATTATTGGCAGGGATTCATGTGGTAGAGGGATTTTCATGTAGCCTAAAAAGTTGGTATAGTACCATTAAGGTGGAACTCCTAAATAAAAGTGTTAGAAACCTGACATTGAATATACTGAGAAGGAGACAATGTCATCAGGTCAGACGCGGAGCCTACTTGTATAGTAGATGATGCATACATTCTTGATAGCTAGAAGTATTTCAATGGATTAAAGGGATTCCATTTTAAAAGTGTCTAAATATATATGAAAAAAATAAATAAGAATTTCCCATTGATGTAGAATATTAATAAATTAGCACATGCATAACCAATTTTTTCAAATCCATGTTTGGCCAGCTTTCATTTTGTGAGAGTGAAAAAGGGGTCTAGAATATTGGAAAAACAATTATTTTGGTTAAGAATTCACATCAAGTTCACCATTTGTGTTTCAATCCCAAAAACCATGTGGGCTTTGAATGGAATTTTATGGTGGTGGTGTCATAACCATTCATGTCAGACACATATTGCAATTTCTTTACTAGGCCAGTTCTAATGGGGTTTATTCATGGAACCAGAAACACCCAACAGTTCCCTTATTCGAGATATTTTAAAAATAGTCTTTCTAAAGGATAGAGGTAATTGTGAAATTGATCCAACAACACTTAGGGACTCACATTGTTCAATAGAATAGGAGGTATGGCTCATCACAACTTTTTGAGGATAATTATTTCCCACCTTGGAAATATGTTATAGATTTAAGACATGTTTATGAATCCTTTATTAAATCCCAAATATAAAAAGGATCACCCTTTTATTAAAAAACAATTTTCAGTGTGTATTTTCTTTATAAACATCTTCATATATATGAGGTTCTCCATTTATGGGGATATCTTTATGTATCTAAGGTTCTCCATTGATGGTAACCTATTGTATACAGATTTTAGGTTCTTATGTCATTTATTATTATGATTCTAGTTTTAAGCCACACAGTGGGGTGCTCAAGAATTTATTATTATCTAGTAATATGAGAACTTTTTTAATGTTGGGATCAAGCCACTGAGATGGGCTTCGTATGTATCCTTGCTAAAAGAATCATAATCCATATAGATTAGTGACACTTAATGGGACACATCATAGCTTTTAAGTTCATGTGATGAGGACCAATTTGTGAAGTTTGACATCATGATACAAGTATGTATAGGTTAAAGGTTCCTAGTAAAGAGATGATGTGTGACTGATGCCAAATCGGCTGAAGGGACCTTGAGTGGATTTATCCTCCGAGGTTAGATATGACCCTACTGGGAATATAGTCTAGAGAAGATTAGTGTTGATTTTGGGGCATTGAGTTTGAACCTCATGAAGGCTTCCAATGTACCCCATTTCTATAGGAATCAAAGCCCACATAATTCAGAAGGGTTGGGGCTTACACCTGTGGAGGAGGCCAAAGGTTGGTTCTTTGGAAATATTTCCCTTATAAGGTTTTCATCATAGGGAATATGTCCCTTTAAGATGAATGTGACATGGTTTTGAGGCTTACACCTAATAGGAGGCCCAAGGATGGTTCCTCAAGAATATGGCCCTTTATAGGGTTTTGTTGTAGGGAATATGGACCTTCTAGAGGAAGGTGACATGGTTTTGGGTCTTACACCTAGAAGTAGACCCAAGTCAAGGTGATATGAAGATCCTTCATAAGGACTCTCTACCATAATAGGTATTTGATTGTGCAAATGTCATGATCATCGCTAACCTCTAAGACCACATGATTCATACTTGGTTTGAGAAACAAGAGGAAGAAAAAGGCTTATAAAATCACACAATATCCTTCTTCTTCTTATATAGGAGGGTAGGGATATGTCCCATAATAAATACTACGGGATTAATATAGGAGGAGTTCTTAGTGGTAATGCAATAGGAAGATCTATAAAATGATTCTATTCTAAGACATTTTAATCCTTGTATGCTGATAGATGAGGGTAGAGTCTTTCTAGGAGACTTAGGGAGGGAGAAAGGGATTTTTTGTGCCTTTATCCTCTCCTATTCTCAACCCTAGGGTCCTTTAATTATCCATAATTTTTATATTATTATTACCAGAATAATATATAATTGAGAACACTTTGATGAACCCACTTATTAGGGATGATAAATGAAAGACCTCTATTACTATAGGAATGTATAATTGAGAGGCCACACTGATGTTCCCTATGATTTGATTATACATATATGGAGGCTTTGTGGTTGGACTTGGCTTTGACCCTCCTTGATGAGGGATCCAAGGTAAGAGGCTCCCTACCATCGGTGGAATGAAATAGGGCTCAAAGGTTGGCTCATCCAGGTGAGGATTGGGTGGAAATAAGGTGTCTCACATAGGTGAGGCCTATTGCAGCAAGAGATCCTTTGTGTAGAAAAGACCTAGGAATGTAGAAGAGGTATCTTGCATTTTAGACCTAGGAAAGATGAAGAGACCTTTGGGTGATGGAAAACCTGGAAAGAATAACATGGATGAGGCCTTTCTTTATGCTCCAAGGGTCTCCTTAGGTGTCTTTGAATGATCTATGCCCATGTTTTGAGTAGTGGATGCCCAAGTTTTGATTAGTGGAAGATTCCTTCAAAATAATAATTTTTATTATGGGGGGAGTGTTTCCCTTAAATTTTCATAGTATTATAGACCTTAATGGACATCAATCCATTGATTAATATTAATTTCCTCTTCTTTTAGAGGCTTAAATAACAAACTTAGGGTTTGGAGGACTTGGGCAGGAAACTTGGGTGGGAAAAGTTTCGAACAGTCTATTCCTCATTCAGTCATCTCAAATGAGGACCCTGGGTCCTATTTATAGAAAAAATTAGGACCCTGTGTCCTATTTATAGGAAAAATTAGAACCCTAGGTGAAGGAGTCCATCCATGAAGGTGCATCACACAATTGTCTCATAATGGTTCTTCACTTAGGTATAGAATCTTCTTATATGCCTGGTATTCAAGGCTTACATGAGCCACTTTGGCACATAGGTGGGTGCACATAGGATGGATTAGAAAATTTAATTATCTCTTTATCTCATTTACTAAATGATCTGTATTCCATTAAAAATTTTCATCTCCATGTAAAATGGGAGTGAAAATATTCACATAGAGATGGGGTATTAATTACATTTAGAGGTAATGATTTAAAACCCCCCTAAAAGCATAGAAAACATATAGATGATTTGAGATTCTATCATACATGATATGATAATCATGAACTTTTGAATTAGGTTTTCAAATATTTTTATAGGAGATCAAGAATATTAAATATATAATGTTATAAAAATGATTATATTCAATTTATAATTCTTTTATATTGGATACAAATACATATATACAAATATATATCTCATGAAGTGAAATAATAATTTACCTCTCAATGTAAGTCTTTGAGTTATCCTAAACCATTTCATTGATTATTTTTTTGATGAAATACGAATATTAGTGTGAGTATACTTATTGTATAAATATATGAATTATGCTCATGAGGCACAAAGTGGGATTTTTTGTGGTGGATAGACAATGAATTATACTATATATAGTGTCATACAGTATGAATTTGGTATAAAGGGTGAATGGTTCATATTTGGATTCTCCAATAATTTATAATAGAGAGATACCAATCATGAGAACCCTTATACTTTGATACATTTCATATTAAACACTTAAGGATTAGATAATTAGGGGAGGTTAGGTATGTTATTGAATATGTCATGGATTGGAGTTTAATAAATATGGTATTTGTACTCTTGGGTGATGAGTATAAAATTTGGGCCTTTGATTGAGATATAATTAAAAAGTATATGAATATAAATACATAATACATATGATTTTATTATATATTCAGGTGAGTGGTAAGTGATGTTCTCAACCATAATGGTGAATTAAATGTGATTCATTTATTAACCAAATCTATGTATACATAGAGAATTGAGAGCATAGAAATTGAATATATGGTATTGATATACTCTTTGTACCATTGTGAAATCATTAGGCTCATAGTTATGGATAATTTCAATATTGGTCTATCTATTTTGAGTTTTTGGAGTCCTTCAGGAGTTAGGCGTTGAAATATTGATATTATGAGGAAAATATGGTAGGATATGATTTGACACATATTTATTGATAATAATGTAGTAAATTTGTTTTATGTATCTATGATTTCTATAGGAAATTTTCATGGTTTGAGATTGGTTTGCCTAACTATACGTGTCTATAAGAAAACCATGCAGATGTGTGGGATGTTTTTTCCAAGAATCCAAATGGCTTGTGCATGGTTTTTCAAAACATGCAAGTTTTTCTAGGAAACCATGTGAATTTATTTTCAAAGGAAAAATTCTACTGAATAGTTGGTACATGCTTTGTCAAACCATGTGGCCTAACCATGCACCCCATTCTAGACTTCTTAAAAAGGAAGATTACCTCACTTTCCTTGATCTTTTGTAATTATAACCCTATAATAATACATTATTAACTCAAAAAAAAACCCTACAATACACTATAAGAGATTATAACCTTGATTCCTTGGTAATCCTTGATCATTTTGGGTGGATCTCATTAAGTTATGATATGTTTTTCTCTCACATTATCTTCTTCTCTCTAGATATGCTCTAGTTATCCATTACCCTTATCTTGATGGAACCCTAATGGGATATCATATCTATAACTATAGGGGTTGATTGGGAATTGATAGTATAATCTTGGATCTTGGTTTGCAATGACCCAATCTCTTTATTTCCCATTACTAGTTTTCAAGGAAACATTATTTTCATTGTTCTTGAGGTTGGGGTCTTTATCCAACTGGATTTCTCATGACATGATTTGCATTATATGATCACATTGGGTTTTATTTATGAATTTCATTATTTTAAATTATTGATATGTGAAAATTATCTTTTATAGTTATGGAATTGTTTTATAAAAATAGGTTTTTTCTGAAAACAATTTTGATACACATGATGTTTTTGATGAATTACCTCAAAGAAGAACTTGTTTTGAAAGGGTTTTCATGTAAGGAAATAGAATGTCCTACCTTTTATTATTTAAACTTGTATTTGGTATGTTAAATGAAATGTAGAGATAATAACACATCTATAAATCCTTGGGGTGCATGGAAAAATTAAACATAGAAACATTATAGTGGAGTTAGATATTACTAGGGGAGGTTCACTTGATGCCATGATTTCTAGGTTTAGTATTTACAAGGAACTAGGGTTCCTATAACTTGAAGAAAACTTATTTTTTCTAGTGTATTATGGTTTTTTTAGTTGTGTACACCCTTATGTTTTGATTTACCCTTTAGTACCTTTTGGATACATTGTGTGGATATGAATTTTATATTATACTAAATCATGATTTATATATGCATGAAAACTTGGTTATTTTCTTTGATTATGATTCATTCATATCTTTTCATATTTATAATATTTATTGAATATGAAATGATTTTGAAAAGAAAACAAAAGGATGTTTTGAATGGAAATGATTTGAAAACAATTATTTCATTAGGAAATGTTTTATAAATATGTTATAAATATGGTATAAATAATATCTAAATAATGCATGTGGATAGACATTGTATCGATTATTTGGTGGTATCGTACTAAGCTTCAGTTATCACACCATAATTTTTAATTTGGGTGTTTAAATCCTTAGGTTTAAATGATAGAGGTAAAGGGAAGAGTGTCATATAGAGTACGACTCTCCTGGATCTTGTTTCCTTCTTGGTGGGTTGGGAAAGTGGTGATATGTGATCACATGGAGATGGAACCATGGAATATTTCAAGTTCCATGTTTTTGTTAGTATTCAAGTTGTTTTTTAAGACCATGTTATAAAGTTTAGATGTTCCCTTTTTGTTTGGTTATTTTTATATATGACATATTCTGTTACCTAATATGAAACTTTATTTGTTTTAATTTTATCATATATCTATTGAGGGTGAAATAGATCCTAAGTTTATTTGTATAATACCTTGGTGCTTGGTCAAATGACTTCCATGAAAAACCTTGAGTTACCACAAGAAGTCTAGGTTTGACTAGAATACTTGTTTTTACTTTTCTCATTTATGAGATTCAGTTTTCTAAATTTGGTGTATGATAAAGGAATCAAATTCTGAGATCGATGAAGGCTTGAGAGTTCATTACTTCAGAGCATAAATATAATTTTTTTATAGAGCAAGCTTATCTGTTTTCCAAATTGGTGCATTTGTCTCTAGAGATTGATTCTAAGTAATATCTCAAGGAATATATGTAGAGATGGGTTTAAGGAAAGATATTTGGTCTATGTTGATCCTCATGTACCTATCCTCCTTTAAGGAGGTTGTAGACTAAGAAGATATGGTAGAGGATGACATAGATGGGATGAAATGAATCTTCAAAGAGTCAGTGATAGTAGGGTTTAGAAAGAGTTCACTTTGTAGTTAAAAAAGGTAGTGGGGTGACCAAAGTTGAGGTAGTGGTAGGAGTGCAAAATTTACATTAGGGAATAATTTGGTATTCTTTTATTAGTGTTTGAAAAATGGACACCTCAGACCTGATTGTAAGGATAAACCCAAGGTGTGTCACACATGTCAAAATCTTAAGATCTTTAGTATTTCTAAGATAAATCGTCCCATGGAAGTAGAGGTGGATCCACACTCACTAATGTCTCTTGGTTTAGATAAAACAATGAAAAAGGGGTGAGGTCTCAAACTCATTCTTAAAGCGATTCTCAGTCTGTAAAGAAAATCTTAAATGAGGTTGTATATATCTATATATTAGAGTATGCACCAGAGGGGTCAGAGGAAGTACTATATATGATGATATGTATAATTTTTATTCCATATACTAGTTAAACTCATTTTTTATATATTCCAAGATTATCAATGTATTGTATTTTCTCTAGGACTTTATTCCTTCAATAATGAATCTTTTCACTGCATTAGGAAAGAATCCAGAGTAGAGATTTAATGTATCAAGTGTTAGGTGATGATCAAAAATCATTAAATAGTATGATACATTTTAGTTTTTGATCATGATATCTTTGATCTCATTACTGGTATGGAATGTATGATTAGCTATAAATACCATATTAATTTTTATCATCATCGAGTGCAGTTACTTTATTCTAATGGAATCACTGAAATATTTCAGGGTGCGTGGGATCCTAGGTTTAGTAAATATAGTCCCATTATTCCTAGTGATAAGATTATCTCATGATAGTGGTCATAGGCACTCCTTGATTCCATCAATACATATATTGATGGACCTCTTTCAGTAGTGGTGAGTGAGTATCCTTATTTTTTTCCTAATTATTTTTCTATGTTTCCTCCTTATAGGTAAGTTTAGTATTCAATAGATTTACATAAAGGGATAAGTAAAATATCATTACCTTATTTCCATTTTGAACCCATTGAATTAAAATAATTAAAGGTTAATCATAAGGTTTTTTAGGCTGAGGGATTTATTTGTCCATGTGTTTCACCTTGAGAATCTCTAAATATATCTGAAAAGAAGGTTTATGAGAGACTCTAAATATGTGTTGATTATCATAAGTTTATCTAGGTAATGTATAAGAAACAATATCATTTTTCTAGGAATGGTGACCTTTTTTAATCTATTCAAGGGAGACCAATGGTTTTCAAAAATTGATATGAGATTAGGGTACCATCATTTAAGGGTTTGGAAGAAAGATATTCCTAAAATATAATTTATGAACATGTATGGGAATTTTGAGCATTTTATTATGCCATTTTTCTTACTAATATTCTTATAGTGTTTTTGGGTTTAATGAATCTAATATTAGATCAGTTCTTCGATCCATACATAGTTGTTTTTGAGGATGACATCCTTTTTTCTAGATCAGATTAGGATCATGGTGAGAACATGAATATCATTATTTGAATTTTTAATGAACATAATCTATATAGAAAGTTATCCAAATACCAGTTCTGGATTCTAGAAGTGAAATTATTAGTCCATGTAATATTTAATAACGATGTCTTAGTGGATGCTGAATTTTTTTTGGTGGTCATGTTTTGGGTGTGTCATAGAAATGTTCTTGAGACACAGAGGTTCATGGAATTGGTTAATTATTATAGGCTATTTGTTCAATACTTCTCTAAGATTTCATATCCAATTATAGAGTTAACCTAGAGGGGTGTGATGTTTTCTTGGAGTGCTTAGTTCCTACTATCATCTGAGGAGTTGAAAGTGATATTGAATTCAAGTCTAGTTTTTATTCCTCCTAACCGAAGTTTGGGAGATGATGTCTACTAAAACACCTAAGGTACAAGTTTAAGTTGTGTTATGATACGGGGGATTCTGGTAATAGATTATGGATCTCTTCAGTTACAACCTCATGATAAGAAATACCCCAAACACAATCTTGAGTTATTGGCAGTGATGCAAGCTCTTAAGTCTTATAATTACTACCTCTTTAGGGAGAAGTTTAAGGTATATTCATACAATAAGAGTCTGAGCTATATATTCACTGATATAGATATCAACCTGAGATGAATAATCTAGGTGTAGTACCTTCATATGTTTTGTTGTGATATCATATACACCCATATGAAAAGAAACGCGGTTATAGACACTTTGAGAAGAAAATTACCAATGCAAGAAATGAAGGAATAAGTGGAAGAACGATGATTGAGGATCAAATTTATAGATAATCACTTAGATAAAGGAATTACTAATGGGACAATGTTACTAGCTTGTTCCTTGGTTGTATCATATATGGATGATCAATTTAAACTTAGAAAAGACAAGGATGTTTAGTGTTACTGCTTTAGGAAGAATCTTTATAGTGGGGAGAACTCAAGTGAGTGGTCTCAGTCTCTTGATGGGGATTTATGCTTCTGAGGTAGGTTGTTTGTTCTGATAGACTTGAGACAAAATTTATTGAATGATGGACAGTAAAATTATTAGTTTGTGCACCATGGGTCTACCAATATGTATGAATATTTGCATAGAAATTTCTAGTGTCTGGGTATGATATGATCATTTATGGGTATTGTGTCTCTATGTGTTACTTGTTAGAAAATTAAAGTGGTTAATTAGAGGATTACTAGATTACTACAACATTTTTCTATTCTAGTGTAAAAATTAGATGAAATAGACATAAAATTCATGATTGGGATAAATTAGACTCCTATTGGCAAGGATTTTATATGATTGATTATTTATCAACTCATGAAATCAGTTCATTTCCTACGAATTAAGGATTAAATGAAGTTATAGGATCTTATTCACTTATATTTGTGGAGGATTATCATAATTAATGGTGTGAATTTGACCATAATTTTTGATAAGTATCCTCACATCACATCTCTATTCTAGAATTTATTATAGAAAAAATGTATTCTCAAATGAATTTGATCATGAGTTGTCATCCCTAAATGGATTTCTAGTTTGAGTAAGCCATCCAGGTTCTTGAATAAATTCTTTGTGAACGTGTGCTTCACATATGTGGTTATTGGGAGAAATATTTACCCTTAGTGGAGTTTTCTTATAAAAATTATTATGATGATATGATCGTGATGAATCTGTTTTGGGAATTATATGGGAGTCCTTACTAATCACCTCTTTGTTGGGAAGAGGTTAGAGAGTGGTCTCTAAATGGATTGAGTATTGTTCACAAGATGAAGAATATTGTGAAATTTATATGAAAAATATAAGGGATAGTTTGGAGTTTATAGAAATTGTATACCAATTGGTGTCATATTCTGTTAAAGTTTGTGGTTGATGATTATGTTTTTATAAAAGTTTCACCTGAGTTGGGATAGATACATAACGGGAATTAGGGTAAGTTGACACCCATTATGTCAGACCATTTGATGTTGTGGAGAGACTCAGAAAGTGGGCTTATCAATTGGACTTACTTGCTCATTTGTATTCTATCCATGATATTTTCCATGTTTTCTAACTAAATAAGTATAATCTAGATCCATACCACATGATTGAGTGGGATTATGTGTAAATTAAAGTTGAAACCTTAGTGGTTGAAAGGCCTATTCAGATAGTGTATTGAAATGTTAAGTTATTATGTGGAAATATGATCCCATTAGTTTATATGAGATGGAAATTTGGTAGGTAAAACCATTATAAAAGGGAGTGTAGGGACATAGTGATCCAACAATGGAATTATCTCTTTTTGGGTTCATGATATGGAGCCTTTCTAGGGAAATAAATATTCTATGGTGGGTAGAATTGTGATGTCCTCCAGATGACAGATGCATATAATTTTTATTTTGGCAGATCTCTTTTTATATTTTAGATGTTTCAAGAGACAATGATTGAAATGTCTATGTTTTAGGTAAAATGGGTAGTTTAAAAGTTTAATCATAATGTCAGTGTTAACTGTACAATAACTGTGTGATAAATCTTTATGATATCTAGTGTATTCATTCACCATTTGAGCATGGTTTGTATAATTGTACAAGTCACTAGGAAAACTACGTTAATGTGTGGGATTTTGTCTATAGGTGGTTGAAAAGCTTGATAATTTTTTGTTAAACCATTTTTTTACCCAAGAAATCATGTGACTTGATTTTAAAAGGATAGAGACCACCAAATTGTCGACACATAGATTTTTTTAAAATATATGGACTAAACGTGTCCCCCAATACATACATATTAAAATGAAAAATTACCTCACTAAACTTGATACTTTTTAACTTGAATCCTCTCAAAATCCTTCATTATATTTTAACACCCCTTTAAGACACTTTATAAGACCCAAACCTTGATTCCTTAGTGATTTTTGATCGTTTTCATTGGATCTCATCAAGGTATAATCCATTTTCACTCCATTTTATCTCCTCTATATCTTCTCTTGTTCTCCCATATATGTATCTTGAGGGAACCATAATAGACTATTATTTTATTAACTAGTGGTTTTTATGGGGAATTTACAGTTTTCCCTTGGTTATAGGTATGTGAGGTCCAGATATCATCACTTCCCATCATCATTTTGAAGGTGATGTTGTTTTAATAATTATTGAGTCAAGGGTCTTTATCCAAAAATATTTCCCATGACATTATTTATGTTATATTATTCCCTTTGGTTTTGAGTTATGAATTTTATGATTTTAATTCCATGAGAGGTGAAATTGATCTTTGGTAGATATGTAAATATTTTATAAATAAATGTTTTTTGTTCAAAATCATTTTGATTCAAATAATGTGTTTGATGAATTATGTCAAATAATATTTTTTTTGAAAGGGTTAATCATGTATAAAAATGGAATGTCATGCCTTATAATTTTTTTAAAACATGGTATTTGTTTCTTAAATGAAATTATGAGATAATAGAATATTGGGAAAATGTTGGGGTATAATGAGAAACTAAACATAGATATACCCTAATGAAGTTATATATCACTTGGGGAGGTTCCATTGATGTTATGATTTCTATGGGAAGCCTTTTTGAGGGAAAAAGGTTCCAAGAAGTTTGGTTATCACAAATTATAGATATTATTTTATTGTTTTTTTATTTTTGTGCACCCTTGTATTATGATTTATCCCTTAGTTATTTGGGGATACATTACATGGATATTAATTTTATATTATCTTCCCTCATAATTTAGATTTCTATGAAAACTTTCTTATTGAATTTGATTATGCCTCTTGAGCAGTTTATCATATTTCTGAGATTTATAAATATAACCTGATTTTGAAAATAAAACCATGGATTTTTTTTGAATGGAAATTATTTGGAAAGAAATGTTTTGTTTAGGAAATGTTTTAAAGATATTTATGAATTATAACTAACAAATGCATATAGATATAATTCATATAGATTCTTTTTTGGTATCCTACTAAGATTGAGTTCTCACACCCTAATTTTTCATTTGGGAATTTATATCCATAGTTTTACAGGATACAGGTAAAGGGAATAGAGACATGTATATGAAAAATATATTTTTCATGTTTCCTTTTTAGTGGGTTGGGGGGTGTTTAAATGAAATAAAATGTAGATGGACCCATGATATGTTTTGGGTTTCTTGTTTTTATTAGTTTTATAGTTATTTTTTGAGACCATGTAATTTTGTTTTGATGTTACCTTTTGGTTTAGTTTTTTTGAAATATGATATATTCTAGTTATTTTCATTGATACAAAATTATGTTAAATATTATCATATGTTTTTTAATGGTGAAATCATTCCCATATTTCTTTGTATGACACACTAGTGCTTTTCACCAGCCTATGGTGATCAGGAATGCACTTCGGGGCTTGTGGTGGACCAATTTGGTTGACATTATAGTTTGAATCGGGTTGCATTGTACAACCATGGCCACTCGTTGTCTTGAAGAATAATATCATATAAAAATTCATTATTTCATAGGATGTAGTTGGAGGACACATGTATAGTGATACATGTGTTTTATAAGGATAATTCTATATCCCTTTATATCTTGAGTCGCACTGATGCTTTGTTAGAGGTCTCTCATTGAATACATTTATGGATATAGTGAATCATATTTGTTTTCAATGAAATGAAATCCCATGGGTTCATAATTTGTGGTTGATTAAAGGGGGTATTAAATTTTACCCATAGAGATATGCTAAAAGTATTTTAGAGTTTATCTAATAGAATTTGGTATATGAGTTTTCATGTGATAAATGTTTAAGTTAATGATAGATTTCTAATTTTTTAGAAGATATATGAAAGTATTCTTGGATATGGTTTCATAATTTATTATATATAATACAATATAAGTTTAAATAGAACTATATTTATGAGGCCTTAGTGAAAGTATGACATTAAAAGAAAAATTACCTAAATCCCATGTATTCGATCATATAGTATTGAAATATATATTCAATTCATATGATTAGAATTTCATAAAAGAAATGCATGCCATATGTATTTATTTAAAGGATATCCTATGACTTGTTATATGATAACATTACACTACCTCTACATGGAAATAAAATGTTTAAATTTTAAACTTTCTAATCACTTTCATTAGTAAACATTAAACTAGTTATTTCATAAAATTAAATGAAATAGATGTCTATTTCATACATGCAATGAATGCGTGGTTGGAAGTAGAATTTACTTATACATTATTAATGTATGATTTAATGCATTATAAAATTTTATATATCTAGATGGATATAAAATAAGGTGATAATCATGATACAATGATAGTTTAATCATACCTAACTTGATGTTGATAATCTTATACTCATTGTTAACTTCTTATTCTTACACATTTACTTTTAAAGAAACTAACATTCCAAAGTGATATGAAGAGCCCTGCTTATATATTGAGTCATTTAGTTCATCCTATGGATATAAAATAGAGGAGGGATGTCTTTTGGATGCCACTTGATGATATTTATCATGTATGGATGCAGGTGGATGCAGTAGTGACTCTACATTATAAGGGACACATGTTGGTTATTTATTTTTTATAGTATCATGATTTTGGTCTTCTTTCATGGTTGATCTTGGATAATGGGTTTCTATTTTACTTATTCTATATCAAATGAGTGTTATTCGATCCCAAGGAACCCACAAATTTATACCATATCTTTGTATTCTTCACGAATGATTTAAGAAGTGCTTTTTATAAGATCATAAATTTATTCTAAATTGATTTTTCATATTTTGTTTAGAATTTTTACACATTAAATTATGATTAATTGATGACTAATTTAATTTTATATGGGTTTAATTACCCCTTAATTAATGACGTGTCTATTGTAAACATCGTAATAGATAATTCAAAGTGTTGGATCATTTTGTAGTGTATGAATAATGTAAAATCCATGTGAAAATTTTTAATTAATGATTTTGTTTTATTTAAAGTGAGTTTAAGGATCTCATTTACATATGTTTTGTGATTATCAAAAAGATCAATTCTCTCTATCATTATTTTATCATCATTAACATTTTATGTGGTTCTAACTCACTATTTGATAGGTTAATAGATATTATGAAAGTGTTTAGTGATTCCATTTTGATAGAGGATAACTATAGAGGAATGTTCATGTTTTTAGTTACCAAATACTCTCCATCAACCTCATTTATCCACCAATTATCAAGATTAATGACTAGCTGAAAATAGTTTTTTTTCACTTCACTTTATTATTTCCACTTTAGATTGATTTTATGGATGAGTTTTTTGTTTTCTTTGAGTGAATTTTTCATATATTCATCTCTATTAAAACCATTTCATGGTATCATAGTGAGTATCAATAAAGAATCAATATGTTTAAAAATGTAATTCATTTTATAATTTTATATAACCTTGATGTGGTGTATATAAAAACATCATGGGTTGTATTGATTTTTTTAATAAAATGGTACTATTATGATGTTACATCATGGTTATTCATAATAATAAATATATCATCATAAAATACTATTCTTCATTACATTGGTTTAATACTAAATTATTATTGTACATGTCAATTATATTTTCATTTGAAATCCATGAAATTAAGAAATATTAACTTTTTGTGGTGAAATCTACGACCTTTGAAAAATTATCTAATAAAAATGGACTTTATAAAGAAAAAAAAAATTAATTTTTCGTCATTTAGAAATCCATTTAAACATATGAATAATGGTTCTATGGTAAAGGGTAACATGAAATGATTTTTTGAATAAAAATATTCTTCTAAAAAACCATAGAATTGATGTGATTTTGAACCAAGTAAAGAGTTGTTTTACTTAAAACCATCAGTCTAAAATGGTATATCACATGATTCATATTTTAAATTTAAATTAATCGATTTAATTCCATGTTTAATATTTTTTTATATTAATTTTTTATATTATGATTTTTTTGTTTTAATTTAAAATTATTATGTTTCTTCTTATAATTAATATGTAATAAACATATGAGATACATGCTTGGTGAAACATAAGATTTTGTTTCATTTAATCATGACTATGATTTTTTATTTAGTTATATAATTATTTATAAATGTTGATTATTTATATATATATATATCAGGTTATAGGATTTAATTTTAATTAATGTCTCACATTAATATTTATTCATGGATAAGGGGGACATTGGATTAGACTTCCCATTATTCTGTGACCCTAGATTGAAGGATCCTGAGGCTTTTTGGAACAATAAGAAATTTTATTTTAAACATTTTATCACTCTATTTATTTAAAAACCTAAAATCTAATAAACCCTAGGATATATTCATCTATATATCACATTCAAATTAATTAATCATGAATAATAAAAATAAAAAATTAAATCAAAATCATAGCTTTTATAATTTCAATCAGAAACACTTTTTGCTCATCATCGGAGATTTTTTCTTAAGGGAAAAAAACTTAGAACCCTATAGATCATGAACACATATTCCAGAAGATTTATCAAATATTTTCTTATGAAATTCAGGTTTTACAATAGATAATCAAATCCTCTTCGAAGTCTTCATGATTACTGGAGGTCAAACTAATGATCCTTGGACATGGATTGAGCAATATTTAACTTTCCATTCACATTACCTCTCTAGGATTTGAGATACAAGTTTAGAGGAGAGATAATTTTATAAAAAAAGATCATCTACCACATTTTTGGATTAAAAGATATTTAATAATTTGGTTATAACATCCACAAATTTCATTTTGGTCCTTATGGAAGTTAACCCTTCATACAACCCCAAAAATGACATAAAAGACACATAAAACATGGAAAAAATGTTTTGAATATTTTATCACTATATTATTCTGTATAAACAATGTTATGTGATAAAATAAAATTTATTAAATTGACTCTTATCTCCCATAAATAGTAATAAAACCTTGAATATTAAATATTTAATATTAATTTGAAAAATATTTTTCAATTGTATTCACTGAATAATTTATGAATATATTAAGTAAATAAATTAAATGGTTATTATTATAAAAATTAATAATATTTAATTTCTTTATCTTTGTTTCAATAGTATAAAATTGGACATTACATGGAAACTATCATGGCACCCACCTTGTCTTGAACTCCAATTCACTAGAATTGGCCAAGCTTCTGGATACACTTTGTGTGTGACCCTCTAGGACCTTATCTCAATAATAGTAAGTGATATTAATAGACCTGGAGTGGATCCTAGAAACACATAAAGGTCCCTTACAAGATAAGGTTTAGTCATATAAATAAAAACATCTAATGAACAGATTTTTTGTAATAAAATCTCTTTGTCTCATGAGATCTCAAAAAGTTGGATGCACACTTAATGTAATCATAATTTCTTCCTTTATTTATTTGTGACCTTAAAAGATAGAATTAACTTTAATCACCAAGTCTTTGGATTTTAATAATGGTACTACCATCCTGGTCGACTAGGCCCAAGACATATCATCCTTTCAGAAGTGAAAAAAGCATTCTTGAACATTCAACCAATGTCATACCATCAATGACACACCCAATAACTACTACCTCATCACAACATAATTGTCATGGTTTTCATCTTGAATAAAAGTTCACCATAAAATGGTATAGATTGATAATTATATCATGTTGAGAGATCAATACATGTGATCTTAAATAATATCAATAAATGAAACCTAAAACGTTTTTTCCCATTGGTGGACCAGTCATCATGATCTCATTTACTTGAGATCACTAAGTTAAAACATCAAGATAAAAAGTATCAATGATTATGAATCCCTAACACATGATAGTTAGACACCATCACTTTAGAGTTATTATGATATATCTTGACTATATGAAATATATTTAAGATTAATATCATATTATCTATAGGTTCTCATTATAGTTGGGAAATCCTATAACATTTTGATATGTCAAATAATTTATGCAATTTTCTAGTTAAATAGTGGATTCAAAAACCGTCGACAATATTATTATAACTATACATCATGCATAACTTTATATAAACTTATTTTGGTAATTGAAAATTAATTTTCAAGTTTGGTATATGTCACCTAATTTTATAACACTCCCACATACACTAGAGACAACATTATAATGATCAACTTGTTAGCTCTCACATGATAAGATCTTGTCTCTACTGAGTTATAAATTTAGTCAATGGGTATGACACATTTTCTTACATGGCTATATTTAAATCCATAACTTCATCTCATTGAGTAAATGTTACTAATATATGTTATCACCTAGTATATCCTTTTTTCCTCTATCATAATCTTTACATCTTTTTTAGTAACTAAAGTACAATTTTAAGAACTAAAGATTTGTTTTTCTTATTTTATTCTTATTCAAATACATCAGAAGACAAAATGTAATTATTATTTATATATATGGCTACCACTATCTTTAATTAGTTTCTCTTGATCATTTTGGTATCCAAAAATCTATATTAGAATATATTGATCTTGTGAAAGACTAGTTTTTCATATCAAAACTAGTGTTATATTCTCTCTAATTACTTATTATATATCAGTTGTAATTTCTCAAGTACTTATTGGATAGATTATATAAAAATGGAAGGATATATGTGATAGATCCATTAATTATTATTTTGGAGTTATAATCACCATTTTAATATATTAATATGTCTCAAACATTCATACTTGGAGATATTTATTCCATATGACATTGTAAACAATTATCTCCTAAACTTTTGCAACAAGTATTTTAAAACATTGTCAGTACATGTAATTTGACATTATCTAATAATACCTTAGCTCTACCTTAGTAGATATTTTTTCTATAACATTGATTAATACATTAATTAAATATTTATAGAGTTAATTTAAATCTATTTCTAACTAAATATAAGACTAATTGTTGTTTTAAATTTATTTTTCAACACATTTCACTTGGAATACTATAGTGGTCCCACTAACCTCTTTCAGAAACATGTAATATTTTATTTTGAAATGAATATTCTGTGATCATGATTCTTTCATTAATACATTAATTGATCTCTAAAACATTAATTTCATATTGGAAATAATTGGTGTCACCAACCCTTTTTGTTTGCATCATATAAACACCTTCCAAGAAAGGTGGTCTTAATATCCAATGCCTAATATAATGATCATATAAATTTTATTAAATATGTATAATTAAAATGTATTAAATCATGGATACTTGGTATTACAAATAAATATTTGTTGGCATGACACTTATACCACCAATGTATAAATTTTATTAAATACTCACTAATTGATTTATATCAATTAGAGACATCACTAAAATACTAAACTATTTTTTATACATGGAATAAATTTTTGACTTCATATGAATATGTTAATAATTGATTAATTTTATTTACTATTTCATTTTAGGATCCATTATTCACAATGAATAATATATCACCCACCACTATGGATATAAAACCACTACTATGGTTTAAAATTTCCTTCATAATATGTGTCTATAGTGCATTTTATTTTCATGAGATCTTGTGGAACTTGTTCCTATACCAACTAATCTTTCATCTCAATCATTGATTTTTCCCAAGTCAATTTATCCCCCACAAACTCAAATACATATGTAAACCATTTTATAGAAATATAGTTAATCTTTGACTATTAATTTTCAATCATAAGGATTTATATAATATTCAAAACAAATATTGGATAATTATTAGAGATTTAATTTTTGTATTTCTTATTGCTAGTTTTTTGAATATCTTAGCCTTAATAAAAACTTTTCATAAATAACACATTATTTATGAAATAATGGATTTATTTCATAGTTTAAATCATATGATATCCATTTATCATTTTAGTTGGCATATGGTTATGGATTAACACCATTATTTATGAAGAATGTCTTAAAAAATGGAGTATTTCTTCAGAATTATAAAACTCATAATTTATCATCATAATATTCAAATAATATCTCTAATTATTATAAGGAAATTTGAGTATAAGAATTAATACACTCTACATTTTCATGATCAATGAATACTTTCTTAAGATTAACTATGACAATAGCTCATAGAGGATCCAATATATTTTCCAATTATATTAATTTATTCACTTTTAGATCCCTAAAAACAGTTAAAGAAATATCATTAAGCATTTGAATTTACCTCTATATTTTACTTGAAATAGTTCACTTGATCTAGATGAACTAATTCATGAATCTTTTTTGAATTAATTTATTTTTAATAGTTTCTCTATCTAAAACCTAATAATTATGTTTATCTATAACACCTAAGGTAGTTAGATCTGAAGAGTCTAAATAACATACTGGGTATATACTAGATAATTTCTTATATTTACACTTAATAAATATTTAACATTCCACAACTGGGTGTGACTTTTATTTTTTATTAATAATTTATTATCGATGATTTATTTATTTTTGAAATATTATTTTTGTATGAAATACCATAAAAAAATTCAAACATAACATTTTTGGTATCATTCAACACACAATTATAGTTTTTTAAGAACCATTCAATTGTAAATAAAAATCATATACTTCTCTCTATTGATTTAGGTATCATCCTTTCTCAACCGCTTATAGAAAACACCTTAAATTATACAGTTATTTTTTTCTCATTTGTTTACAATATATAGAAATAAATATGTAAGGATTTATTTTATTTAATATCCAAGTATCATAAATGCAATATTTCATTTAATGATATTTATAACTAAAGTATAAGTTCATGATTTATTCTTGTTAAATTAATTGTAGTTTCTCTTCTACTGTCCTATCTTTCCACATGTGAAGAAAATAAATTATTTTCAATTATCTCCTTATTTATATTTGGTTTATTAGAAGGAAATTATAAATGTGACTTTGGTGGTTTACTTAAAATTATACTTTTCATATTGTCTTTCATATTTTTCATTATAGGAATTAAATATTTTACTTTATTTAAATTATAATCTTCTTGGTGAACCTGTCATAAAAGATATTGAAGTGGTTTATCCATACTATTCATTTGATAACTCTCAATAAAACTAGAGAATATAGGTTTTAATGATGAGAGAATATGATGAATTAAATGTTATTGATTCAACCTAAATCAAAATTCTTCTAGTAAATTAATGTACTATATCTTCCTAAGTAAAAAAGGGATAACTTGAGTTCCATATTTCAATCTATACTTGATTAGTGTTATCATAATATCAATGATTTTATGATTAACATTATCCTCATATACTTCCCATAGATTAGAAAAAATGGTATAGTTATCCATGTCCCCATGTTTTATTTGTAACCATTTATACATTGATGACATAATTATGATATAGACACCAAATTCATCATTCTTGTGTCCTCTGTTAGAATCCTAATCATCTTTACTTGCTTCTTGAGGGGGATAATCAGGTAGGAAGGACTCTATAATATGAAATTTCATTTCATATTATAATATTATGTTTAAATGGATGCACCCCTTATAATATCCTTAAAACCGCACCCCCATATCCAGTGGTAAAAACATAATATTTATATTTCTAGCATTGATACCGATAAACATAAGCCAATTTTATCCCTCTAAAACATAAAATATAAACCATAAATATTGGATCACTTATATACCCAATGAAAATTTATGTTTATTGTTTTATAAAATTAGGAAACACTTTTGAATAGAAACTTGATACATAAACAACTTCTTTATAAAAATTTGCATCATCTACAACCATGTTCTTCAAATTGAGTAGCCTTTTTAGGCATACCATACTTAAATCCTTTCATCACATCCTTGGGAAAATGAATACATAATAAGTGTGGTCAAATGATCATTAATACTAAACATAAGAATTAATAGGTGAATTTCATCAGTTAGCACAAAAATTAGCATTAATATGTGATGACATAAATAATCCTCATTAAAAATGGGATTTAAACATAAAACCCTTACCCGTTTTGTATTTTTAAAACATAATCCACATGGAAGAATAACACTAAATGAGTCTTTATATATAATGAACATAATTAGGTTCATGGTATAACATGTCAAAGGTGTATTGTATACAACTTATAAAATAATATATATTTATAACATTAATTTATGTCCAAAAGAAATATAATTTGATATGAATAACCCTTACAAAGATCATATCATTGAATTGATAATTAATAAAGGGAGTGATTTTTTGTAACAAATTTAAATAAAAAAATATATTAAATGAAACATAAATAAAAAAATTATATTTCACACATAATATTAGAATAATATAATCCATGAGTAAGTGATATAACCCAATTAAAAAAAGTAATTTAAAAATCCCCGTACTGCTTTTGAAACTTCTGAATCAAAATCCCTTAGATGAATTAACATGAATTAAAATAAAAAATAATATAAAGTATGTAGGATTCATTATATAACATGTAAAAGTCACGATATACAATATATAAAATAAATTAAGTGTATAACATTAAAACATTGCTCAATAAAGTAAAATTGAGATGAAATCCCTTACATTGAGTCTAGACTTACTTTTTATGTCATCTAACATCTGTATAAAAAACTTATATAAATTATTTAATTTTTTAATAAACTTTTCAGATTTTAATTATTTAAAATTAAAATATTTTTTATTTATTAAAATGACATATTTAATTTCTTAATAGTTTATGACCACGTCGGGTGTTTTGAAGATGATCAGTTCATAATTTCAAAACAACTTTGTTGTGTTGACCATTGTTAAATGAACCATTATTCTATAATCCATAGAATAATAATAATGAAACAATTATTATTTTTATATATTAATTATAATTTTATAACCAACCATTATGTATGGTTTTGAAAAATGAATTATGTTAAAATCACGGAGATAGTAGATCGTATGTACACATGAGTAACATTTCTATTTTTTCAATGAACATGAATGAAAAAAAGTAAGTATTATTTTGTATTTCCTGAAATTATTATTATATAATAAATATAATATTACATATTTAAATACTTTATATATATAATCCATGTGGTTCTGTGATGAAAAAAAATCAAATAGCTTCGTGGAGGTGGAAATCCCCATGTACGCATGAATGACGCTATCATTTTTAGTGGATGGAAAGGTAGGAAAATAGATGATATGATATCATTATAGAATTATAATTATTTCATGAATAATATATATATATATATATATATATATATATATTAAATTCATCATTATAACTAGCCGTGATAGGTTTTTATTGAAAACCAATTACATTAGTTCATGAGGCTGTTGTCTACCATACACATGAATGATGCTTTACTTTCTCATTTTATTGAAGAAGGAGACAGTTTAAGGTTAATTAATTAATATAATAACATCTAAAAATATGGTAGATACTTATTTTATTATATCATAGTGTTTATAATAGTTTCAAATAGGTTCAAGAAGAAAGAAAACTAAAACACTTGGTTAACAGATATACATATTTTTTAGGCAATATCATCTTCTTTTTATCTTAATCCTTATAAGGATGGTATTAATCCAAAAAATAATTCCTCTATGATGTATTTATGGATTTTAGGAAGGTACTTGTTTATGAATTTTCTGAACTAGAGTTCTAAAAAGGTGAGGAAAAGTAGAGAGGAGGTTACCTTTTATAAGTGAGGGGATGGGAACTCTTAGAATTACTTAAATTAGTAAATTAATATAAATTAGTTTTCATGAAAAAGTGGCCCAAAAATTGATATATATATATATAATATTTTATAATTATTATTCTAAATACACTCATGAAATAATTGTTTTATATGTTTAGGTGATGTTTTCTTCATTATGTCTTTGTTTTAGCCCATATTAACTCTTTTGATAATTACCACGATATCAAATGTTTTTATACTTTAGGGTTCAATAAAGTTACTATAAAATAGAAAATGAAAAAAATGGAAAATGGTTGATATTTTAAACTATATCCCATTTAATTTCACAATCATACTACTTTTGATAATTTTAAATCATTTAATAAAATATTGTTTATTATAAAATATCATTAATTTTATTTATGGATCTATTCATTTAATTCAAATTTAAAATCATCAAGATAACAATTTAATTATAATATATAATTTTAAAATATCCAAAATATGTTATATATATCTTTAAAATTATTGGGGCACTATAAAACACCCAAAAAATTACTTTTCAATTTTTTAAAAACACATCACTTAATTTTCCTACTACTTACACAAGAACTATGTCGACATTCAATAAGAATTTAAAGTATTTATTTCAAAACTAAAAATTAAAAATAAATTACCATAAAAAATAAAATTTCATTATTATAAAAATAACTTTAAATATACACAAAAAATTATTTTTATCCCTATGTGAAAATTTAAGTGAAAAATTAAAAGAAAGTGGGTGAGATTTTTTATTTTTTATTACATAAAATAACATATAAGTCATTTTCAAAGACAAATTGCACAAAATTTCCATAAATTCTAATATTGTATGATTATGGTTGAATCCCACTCATAAACGAGAATAAATTCAATTATATGGTTAATTTTATTCCTTATGATATTATTTTTATCCTTAATTACCTGGTTAACCCTTACCAAGGTGACAAATATTTACTACGATTACTATTCATAATGAACAAAAATAAAAGGGGATTATTTTTAAAATTTGAACCACCTAATTAAAAATATGGAATCAATTATCAAGATTTAATTTCTAGAATTATCATATTTTAATTTAAAATTTAACCAAAAAAACATGACGAAAATCTGTATTTATAAAAATGCATTTTCAATTATAATATAATATACTATCAACTTTATGACTAGTAATCATCATTATATGATTTTAAATTAATATATATTGATATTTAATCTATAAATTTTATTTAAATATTTCATAATTAGGGATTATTTTAATTTATTAAATTAGAAAAAATTACGCACTGAAAAATAATTTTATGAAAAATGCAGTTTTAATCGTAAAAAATAAACTTATACCAAAATCAATAATAATGAAGATTAATATTTATTTAAATATATTATATCTAATTAAATCATAATTATTTTAATTTTTTATCAAATTAATGGTATAATAGTACTTTTCAATGTAAATAAATGATAGTTTTACAAAAAATAGGTATTCTCCACTATTTACAAAAAATGAATCTTTTTAGAAAAATCTCAAAATTTAGTCCTAATATAATTTTATATGATCATTTCAAAAAATAAATAATTTTTGAAAAATAAAATTTCTTGATGTTCTAGAAATTATTTTTAATATTCACTCATAAAATTTAGTAAAAATAATTTTTGGATAAAACATATTTTTGATGATTAAAATGACATTTCAAAAAAATTGAATGCTTATTTCATAAGAATTAATTAGAAAATTTTTATTAAGTAGAGCCCTTATATATATTTCAAACTTTTTTGACCCCAATTTATATCTTCTAGTTCACTAGTTAAGTTATATCGGTCGTATTTAAATAATAATATTTTATGGTTCATTTAAGATCAATGTTGTGTGTTATATACGATATCAAAAATATTGTTTTTTAAAATATCAGATTATTATATTCTACCCATAATAAATAAATTAAATCTTCAAAATTTTAACTTGGTCTTGGTAATCAAGTGTTTGAAATTTTAAAATAATTTTGTTGAAAAATTATATCATAAAATGGGTTAATGAAATTTCCACTTAAAAAGAGGGGAAGGGAAATATAAAGGTCATCTAAAATAAAAAATAACTAGGTTTCAAAATAGGAGAACATTAATAGGAAGTAAAAATATGGAAATGGAGGAAAAAAATTAATGTGAAAATAATTATGAAGGGTGATAGAGAACATTGATCATAAGAAAGTGAATAATAATGAGAACGATAGTGACCATAAAACCATAAATCAATGAGATGTGAAAAAGGACATAAATTCATTATAAATAAAGGTAATAGGATAAATTATTTTTATTAAGATACTTTTCCAAGAGTTTAGGAATACCTTTACCTTATAGGTTGAGAACAAAAGGAAATATACTTACTTGATTTTATTGAAACTGATAAATAAAATTTCATCCTTTAGTTATGTATTTCAATAAGATTATACAATTATCTCATATTTTAATCCAAATGATGAGAAGGGATATTTAATGTATGGATAACTTTAATCAACTTTTGATTGATATCTAGGTTTATAAATGGATTAAAAGATATTATTCATATCTTTACTTAAAAAAATTACTATCACAACATAAGTTAATACCCAAAATGAATAATCCTTCATATAAACCAATAACAGATTAACCTCCCATGTTCAATAATAACACCAAATAATTAACTAAGTCGTTCAATAAATTAAAATCCTCATCTTCCAATAAGCCTAAATAACATCAACAATACAGAATATTTTAAACTCAATTTTTATCTCATATATTTTAGCTTACATCCCCAAAAATGTAATAGTATTATCCTAAAATAACCCCTCACGTTAAACCAAAGGGTTATATAGACCCAAAAACAATAAATCATCTCCAAAAATATCATTAATCACCTCAAAATCCTATCACTTAAAACCTCAAAAGGGTTTTTATGCCTTTCAACTGATGATCAACCTTAAAATTATAAACCCATGATGTAATCCTCAACTATTAAGTTAACCTCACATGAAAATATCATAATCTATAAAGTTATCTAAAATCCACTATGATACCAACTATAATAGCCCCAAACCCACACCACTAGATCCAGTGAAAAAAACATAATTTTTTCAATTATAGATTTGATACCATTAAACATGACATAATTTTAGTCATCCAAAACATAACACTTCAAATGGATATATTAGATCAATTACATATCCAAAGACCTTTTTAGGTTTATATTTTTAGAGATTTAGGAAAAAATCTTACATGGAGACTTGGAAACATAAACAACCAGTTCATAAAAATCTATATAATCCACCACTAAGTTCTTTTCATGTAGTAACCTTCTTAGGAATAACATACATAAATACTTTATTCACAACATATAGAAAAGTAAAACACAATAAGGGTAAGAAAATAAGTAACAATTAAATGTCATTAGCGAGAATAAAATAAGCATAAGGGTATGATGATATAATCAAATTTTATAAGCCTAACATAATAGAATCAATACCCATCAAAACATGGTTTAGGGGAAAAAGATTTAACCTATGATAAAATTCATATAATTCAACAATCATGAACCATGTGGAAACAATATTTGAGTAAAGTATCCATTATAAACTCATAGAAATCATAAAGATAATGCATTGGTATCTTGTAACAATATCTTTATATACCCCTTACATGATTCCTTATAGATGGGATTATAGACCCACCTGTAACATATAAGACAACTTACCTTAAGTATTTGGGTTTAATCCCCAATCCCAGTATCATAAATAATGTCTATGTACCATCATGTAAAAAATAATTAAAATATTTCACTTTTCAATATAACACTAACCATTGTTCTATTATAACTTTATTTACCCATGGAAATGAAATGGGTTTAGTAATAATATGTTCAAAAAACTCATAATACATCTAGAGAAATAATAAGGAAGGCATCATTACATAATACCCCTTGTGAATTATATGTAAAATAAAGGGGTTTTTTCCTTGATGTATATAAATATAACAAAAGGATCATTAAAAAATTTCTTGAGAAAAATATTCTTTCCACTTTGAAAATCACTTTTTAAAAACTAAAAAAATTCCAAAATTTTATGGGAAAATTTTATTTGAAAAGAACTTTGAAAACTTGTACAACAATTTTCAAATAGTTGATTAGTTATTATGGTGGGAAATTTTTTTATTCTATATTTACTAAAACAAAGATTTTGTTCACACCTTCAGTAAAAAGTACCTCGTTTAGAAAATGTGAAGAAAACTTTTTTGAAAACTTTTTGTAAAATTTAAAACATGGTTAAAAATGACTTTAAAAATTAATTAAATAATATTAGAAAACATTATTTAATAAATTTTTGAAAAATGGATTCACAAGAAAAACAATTTTGACTAAAAGAGGGGAAATAAGGTTGTCATGTCATAAAAATATTTTTCTAAATCAGGATGAGTACCGAAGATAGAAAAATGGTATCAAAATTTTAAAATATATATATATATATATATATGATAAGAAAAATGAAGTGGGTTTATAAAATTAGTATCATAATATTTTTCAATGTATATTCAAAAATAAATAATCCTGATTAAAAAATGGGACTGAAACATAAACCCCTCACAACTTTGATAACTTTTTAATCATAAATCCTATGAAATAATAAAATAAAATGAAAACTTAAATAGAATGTTAATACATATATAAATTAATGATATAACATGAAAAAGTGAAGGTATATACACCTTATAAAATAATATTGGTTCATAACATAAATGTATTCCCCAAATAAAGTGAATTTTAGATGATTAACCCTTTAAAAGACCGTATCATTGAATTGAGAATTAATAAATGGAGTGTTTATGTGTAAAAAATGTAGATAAAAAAAGTAGATATAAAATATAAAGAAAATAAATTTAAATTTCACATATAATATTTACATAATATAATTAATGAATAATTTATATAGACCAATGAAAGAAAATTGAGTTAAGAAACCCCTAACTGCTTTTATAAACTTTTAATAAAAAAACATGGATGAATTAATAAGAATTGTTACTTAAAATATCATTAAGTTGGAATGAATGAAGTTATAACATTTAAAATTTCATTTTATACCACAAATAAAATTAGTTCGGTGTATAACACTAAAACATGTCTCAATAAAGAGAAACTGAGATGAAATCTTGAATCTTGAGTTTAGACATGATATGAATGTACTTTAACAACTATATAATAAAATTATATTAATTATTTTGTTGCTTAATAATTTGTTTTGATTTATTAATTTATTATTAAATCATTTTTTTCATTTATTACAATGATATATTTAATTACTTAATCTTTTACGTCCACGTCAGGTGTTTTGAGGATGTCCGATTCATAATTTCAAAATGGGTTTTGAGTGTTGACCAGAGTTAAAGGGGAAATTTTTCCATCATATACAGAATAATAATCTTGATATAATTTTGATTTTTATAAATTAATTTTACTTTTACAATTAACTATAAGTGATGGTCATGAAAAATGAATTATGTTACAATCGTGGAGATGGTAGGTCATAAGTACACAAGAGTAATATTACGAGCTTTAAATGAAAATTAAACCGAGAAGGTAAGTATTATTTTATATTTCTATGATATTAATTATATAAGAAATATAATATTTTCTCTTTATATATTTTATAAATATCATCTATTTTCTTTAATGAGGAAATACAAATCACATTGCTTCATGACGGTTGTCATCTGCTCATACGCATGAATGGCATTATCATTTTTAAATGGATGTAAAGGTAAGAAAATAGATGAAATATTATATTTAAAGAATAATAATTACTTCATATTTATCATATATATATATATATTAAATCCATAATTATAACCAATCATGAGAGGTGGTGATGTAAAAAAAATTACATCGGCCTGTGAGGCGGAAGTCTGTTGTACACATGAGGGATGGTTTCCTTTCCCATTTCATGGAATATAGAGAAAAATAAATTTCTAAACATTAACATAATAATATATAATTATATGGGAGATACTGATGTTATTATATCATAATGTTTATAAGAGTTTTTTTAGGGTTTAGGAAGAAATAAAACTAAAACATTTAGTTAAAATCAATAACTCTTCTTCGGAAAACCCTCTTTTCTTTATAACTTAAGCCCTATAAGGTTGATATTATTCTAAAAAAAATACCAATAGGAAGTTTTTAGTAATTTTATGTAGGTATTTTCCAACTATTGGATGAACATGAGTGATCAGAAGGTGTGAGGATAATAGAAGAGGAGGTTCCCTTTTATAAGTGAGGGGAGGGGTACTCTTGGAATTAATTGAAGTATAAATTTAATATAAATTAATTTGTCTGTAAAAGTGGATACAAGTTGATATATTTATAATATCAAATAATTATTCTTATAAATAATCTAATAGAATAAATTTTTTATAAGTATAGGCTATGTATTCACCATTAAATATTTATTTTAACCCTCTATTAAGCCTATAAATGATTTCTACGATATCAATATTTTTTAAACATCAGAGGTCAATAAAGTTAATATGAAAGGAAAATTAAAACATAAATTCACCATGTTTTATATTTAAAACTAAATCCTATTAAATTATCTAATGATAGTATTTTTATTAATTTTAAGTCATTTAATAAAATATTCTTTTATTATCAATCATCATTAATTTCATTTTTCTAACAATAAATTTAATTTTAATTTAAAGTCATAAAAATAAAAATTTAATTAGAATGTAGAATTTTAGAACATATTTAATATGTTACATATATCTTGGAAATTCATGGTACAATATAAATCACTCCATAAAATAACTTTTTTTGTAATGAATATTATTTACTTGATTTTTCTACTACTTTCACAAGCACTATATCAATGTTGCGTATGCATTTAAGGTAATTATTACATCAATAAAAATTAAAAATAAATTTAAATCATAAAATAATTTCATTTTATTAAATTAAACTTTAAAATTCATGAACTAGTTAATTTTATCCCTATGTGAACATATAAGATAAAATTTAAAAGCAAGAGAGTGGCATTTTGTATTTTCTTTAGTTAAAATAATATATAAGTCATTTCCAAAGAAAAGTGGCACAAAAATTTCCATAACATAAAATATTGGATGATTATTGTATAAAAAAACTCATAAAATATATTAAATCAACATTTTAAGGTTATGTTTAGACCTTATAATATTTTTTTAACCTTAATTACCTGATTTACCCTTACCGAGGTGAAAAATATTTACTACGGTTACAATTCACAATGACTAAAAATAAACTGTAAATATTTAACATATTAACCCTAGTTAAAAATAAGAAATCTATTTTATAAGATTCAATTTATAAAATTGGTAGAAATCTATTTAGAAATAAGCCCACAAAATTCCATGAAAAGTGGTTTTTAGAAAAACAATTTTCTTCAAGCATAAAATGCCCTTACATTAAATTTTTGACTAATAATCATCATTATATGAATTTTAATTCATATATATATATATAATCTATAAATTTCATTTAACCATTCATAATTGGGGATTATTTAAATTAATTTTAATGGAAAAACATTATACACTTTAAAACTATTTTCTAAAAATGGGGTTTTAATCATAAAATATAAACTAAAATGAAAATCAAGTACAATGATGATTCATATAAATTTAATTTTAAATACAATGCATAATGATAATTTTCAATGAAAATAAATTATGGTTTTATGCTAATCGATATTTTCACTATTCTTTGAAAAATCAATCTTTTCAAAAAAATATTAAATTTTTTCCTTAAGATAATTTTTGATATGATGAATTAAAAAATTATATCCTTTTTATCACATAAAATTTCTAAAATTTCCATAAATTAATTATAATATTTTCTCACAAGAAATAATAAAAATTATTTTTCGAAGAAATCGTATTTTTGAAGCATAAAATGACTTTACTGAAAATTGAGTGCTTATTTAATTTTAATTAATAAATAAATTTTTAATAATTAGGACCCTAATATATATATTTCATAATTAAATTACTCCTATTCATTTCATCTAATTCAATATCTATGTTATATCAATTATAATTTAATAATAATATCTCACAGGTCATTTAAGCTCTGTTTTTTATGTTGTATACACTATAAAATGTAGTATTCTATTGAAATATGAGGGTGTGACACCAATCTTGAAAATTTGTGCTTGTGAGGAAATTTTATTTTTCAAATACTGATCATAATATATATAAGGTATTACATTCCATTTTCTATAAAATTAAACATGATAATATTAGTATATTTACCTCGATTATTTATTATAGATGTTAATGATTTTATTTATATTTAATTACCCCATTCATTTTATCAAATACCATTATCCATCAACTAGTAGATTCAAAATACTTAGACACTTGAGTATTATAGTGGAAAATATTATTAATAATTCTACTCATAGTCTATCATATAACTACACTACTACATAAAGAGATTCAATGTTGGATTTCGGCTGACCAACCTCATTAACTCACATCATCAAGATCTATTGAGTGGAGTCTCATATTATAAAAATGATAACCTAGAATTTCCCAATTCTTACCTATAAAGTTTCAACAAGATATCTATGGATAATTCTTTGATATACAATTTAGTTAAGTTGGTGCTCCACTTTCATAATAAATCCCAAGTAATAAAAGGAACCCTTAACTAGGGTTGAATAACACCGCGTACTATTAGTTTTGTTAAAAATTAAGAAATTGAAGGAATTATGACTTAATATTTCATTAAGAATTTTTATTATTATTAAATAATGTATCATTTACTATTTAACATGATTCTTCTGCATGATCACACTCAAATATTTAACTTTCCTAATTGGGAAATAATCACTATTTTAGTTAATTTTGTCTATATATGCTCACTTATTATTTTATGTGATTGTTTATAAAAACTAAACATATATTATATTATAAAACATGGATAAATAAAATTAAATTATGTGATCATGATACAAGACTAATTATTTATCCATTGAGAGAAAATATATCAACTTATTCTCCAGGGGTAACTCCTTATGTTGGACACATGTGAATTGTTTTATAGTTCTCACCCATCCAGTGCATCCAAATACCATCTAGTTTCTCACCACGTATCGATGAAAAACTCACTAATATTCACCTTTATAATTTTATAATAACAAATCATACATATGTGAGGGTATCTTAGGTATGTAAGATACAAAAAATACATTTATTATGGATGCAAATTCCCTTATAAAAATTTTCTGAAAAGGGGGGATCTTTAAATCACCATTTATTAAATAATTAATACAAATAAATACTTTGAAATAAATAAATATATAAAATTATACAAGAAATGTTCAGTTTAGGGACCATGAAAAGTCGGTATGCACTAAAATTGTGTAAATAAATTAAAGTTGTGATGAATTCATATTGGGAGAATTTTTCATGAATTAAAATAAATTTAATTTAATCTTAATTCACAATACACTCATTGCATGGACCCTAAAAAATATTTAATGAAATTAAAAATTTATTTGAAATTTTTTTCTGATGTTTTATATATTTATTTAGGCTCTAGAAAAATTTTAAACCACCAAATAGGTTTTGGATAATGGGGAAATACCCAAAGGGGCTAAACAGGTTGGTCAGGACCCGAACCATATTGTTAGAGGTGACACTACCATGGTTAGTGTGCTAGGTCAATGTCATTTGTAAAACCATCCATGTAAAGTGGGGAAAGCATCCCCCCCCACATATATATATATTCATTTAGAGAACCTTGGGAACTACCCTTCCTACCCCCCTAAATTGGGATTCATCTTCCACACAAGGTGGGTGGGGGGGGGGGGAGGGGCTAAGCTGCCCAAAATTTTTAAAAAATATTTTTTTTATATTTTTTGAAGTGCATATATTTACCCCTAAAAGGGGGGATTATTTTGTTACACCGGGGTACCTGATCCACCCCACCAAGTCTCCCATTTATTTTGAAAACTTACAAAGACTAAATTTTTTGGCATAACCCCCTTTTTTATTTCTAGCAGGGTGTCATGGAAGTATTATCCCACTTATTTAGTTACAATATATATATATATAATATATATAATTATATGTGTTTGTGAGTTTTAAAATATATTTTTAATTATGTTCGCACTGACTTGGACATTCTTAGTACTACATATCATCTAGAAAGATACTACACAGGTAGGGTTTAGGGCATCACCTCCAAAAAAAAAGTTTCATGTTATCAATGATATAATCCATCACTAGTGATATATAAATAAATATATATATTAATTCTTGGTTTTAATGCCAAACAATTATAAATTCTATCTATAAATCACTATAACTTGACCATATGATATATTATCGATGCACTATTTGTTGTATATGGATCCTGATGATGGAATATTCTTGAAAAAAATGAAAATTTAATTTTTATTTTAAAATAATAAAATGGACGGTTTCTTTTAGACCAATTAATGGATCCTGAGGCTTTACAGAATCATGATAAATAGTAGTTAATTTTTTTTGGTCCTGAGTTATATCAAGACATGAAATATGGTATACCTCAAACTAGATTCATCTATGTCACATGTGGAAATTAATTATTCATGAAGAATAAAAATGAAAAATTAATTCCAAATAGTACTTTACTTTATTTTGAATAGAAACACATTTCTCTCATAATCGGTAATTTTTTCTCAAAGGAACCGAACCCGAAACCCTCTAAATTATAAAAAATATGTTCCATAAGCTTGATCATATGTCATGATAAAAAATATTTATGCTATCATGGAGAATTAAAGGCTCTTCGATGTTGTCACAATCATAAGAGATCAAAATAATTATCCTTGAAATTGGATCTAAAAATATTTGTTCTTCTATTCAGATTATGAAAACCCAAGCCATTTAAACATATTATTACATGATCATTAAACATAAATATCCATTAATAAAACATAAGGATCACAAAGCCCTAGTGTCTTTGGAGGACTAGGTTCATAATAAAACATAACATCCTTATATTATTCTCTATAGTGAGCTCCAAAAATCCATTCAATCTCCTAAAATGACTTGGTATAACCTAGGGAACACATAAAGAAAGGGGTGAGATAAAAATCTCCAGGAGGGAATAAACATGATTTAGAAACATGACATGTGAGTCAAAGGTATAACATGATACCATAAAAGAGAAGGAATATAAATAATCACAAGGAAGCATAATGTAAATAGCATGATATCATAATATCATGGAATAATACTAAATGTGGAATGAATATAATAGATGACACAATCATAAGTTGAGGCTAACTTCTAAGACAATATCAGATGGTGGAAAAAATCCCATAATGGATTATGTTCACTCCCTAATCCCATACATGAAATCACATGAGACAAAAACATTACCCAATGCATTTGATGGCTATATAATTATATACCGAACCATCACATCCATTTTAAGTACATTCATTTGTGTTCCACACAAGGATACCAATAATCAATCATTAACCTAAGAATTACCCTTGAAAATAAATGGGTTGCATAATCCTGTCTCATAACATGATCCAAAGAGATTTTCACAACGAAGTTATTGTAGAGATGAACATAAGGAATGTATTACCTCATAAATATAAGAAATAATATAATATGTATATATTTTAGATACATGCATATATAATTTATAAGTAATATATTACATCAAAGGTTGTTGTCAAGGACAAACAAAAATACTATAAAAATATCTAAAAGAATCTTGAAGAAAATAACATTTCCAAATTGAAAATGACCTTCAAAAAACTAATAATTCAAAAAATATCATGGAAAAACTTTTATGTGAATATAACATTAAAAACATATAAAGGATGATTTAATAAATTGAGTGTTCAGGATTGAGGGAAATTTCTTTCATGACATACATGTTTAAAACAAAGACTTCTTTCACATTTTTTGTGAGAGCCAAACATGATTTTTGGTATATGACTTGAATATTAATTTTAAAATATTTTTTAAAAAATCCAAATGGGAAAAATGTACTTTAAAAAATCATAGAGGAATATTAAAACATTTTTGAAAATTTTTTAGAAAATATTAATATGAATAAAAATAGTTTTCGACTGAAGATATAAATAAAGCCTGTCTTCTTTAAAAACATTCTTTTGTAATATTGAGTAATAAATAAATTAATATGGAGGGAAAACATGTTTTATTAAGTAATAAATATATGAGTATAAAATAAATGAAGTTTTTGATAAGTATATCATAATATTTCATCATTTAAAGTATAATCATAAAAAATCCTAATAAATAATGAGATTGTAACATCGAACCCTTACCACTTTGGTAAATATTGAATAAGAATACCCATTAAATAATAACATAAAATGAAGCTTTAAATATATTTAATAGAAGAATATTAATGATATAACATTTCAAAGGGTCAGTATATAAACCTCATAAAATAAGATAGGTGAATGACAAAACTTATATATCCAAGAATTCAAATTGAGACAAAAATCCTTTAAATAGTTTGTATCATTGAGGTGGGTGTTAAAAAATGATTAGTTATGTGTAAAAAATGAAATTCCACAAAACTATAAGTACAAATACACCATAAATAAATAAAATTTCATTTATCAATTAATATTTGCATAATGTAATAAATTACCCTCCAATGGCCCAAAGGCCTTCATTTTTTATTTATTTTGATAATCCACCTTTCAAGGGGTGAGGTGGAACCCTTAAAAGGTGTTGAGCACTCTGGGAGAATTAGTTGAACTTATATTTTGATAATCCCAACTATGCTCAATCATATTTTAATTATGCTCAATTATATTTTGATAATCTCAATTATGTTCAAGTATAGTTTGATAGTTCCTATATTAACTAATGATTAATTACTTATTTCAGTATTTATGTACACCATGCACATATTCATATATTACAATATTTATATTATCTTCATAGAATTCAGTTACTAAATGGATATATATTCTAACTTGACCCATTCTGCCAATAGAATGCTTAAACAGATAGGTGGTCACCGTTATGGAAAGCCTACCGATACGGTAAGGTCATTGTTATGTAAAGGCTACCGATACGGTAAGGTCACCATTATGCAAAGCCTACCAATATGGTAAGGTCACCATTATGCAAAGCCTACTGATACGGTAAGGTCAGCGTTATGAAAATCCTACCGATATGGTAAGATCACCGTTATGCAAAGCCTACCGATATGTGAAGGTCACCGATATGTAAAGGCTACCGATACGTGAAGGTCACCGATATGCAAAGCCTACCGATACGTGAAGGTCAGCGATATGCAAAGCCTACCGATATGTGAAGGTCACCGATATGTAAAGACTATTGATACATGAAGGTCACCGATATGCAAAGCCTACCGATACGTGAAGGTCACCGATATGCAAAGCCTACCGATATGTGAAAGTCACCGATACAGACAAGTCACCGGTATAACAAGTCTACCATTATGCAAGCCTGCCGGTACATCAAGCCTACTGATACATCAAGCCTACCGATATAGACAAGCCTACTGATATAGACAAGTTACTGATCAAGTCTACCAACAAACATGAAGTCTACCGATACAAAGCCCACCGTTACTCAAGGCTACCGATATCTAGAGCTACCGTTCCAGAGAATCCGACGCTGCCTTAATTTCTTTATCTTTATTCAATCTAACCAATGGTCATATTAGGTATATTTTAATGCTCTGTCATTTATTTAATGAAGGTTGTTGGATGTTAGGAAACTGTACCTCGTACCTGCAAAAAGAAATCATTTCTTTTGCCGGCGCTCATGCCATAAATAAAAGAAGTCCCTGTTTCTACAAGTGACGATATATACACACATGCAGAATACATGAAGAATCTACACAAGATAGAAGAATACATGAAGAAGAACATACAAGAAGATCTCAGAGAGATATACATGCACGATCAAGAAGACACAGAAGCTCATACACATTCATGAAGATTTTGAAGAACTTCATTGACTACTTTTCCCTGTCTCTGAACCTAGATGTAAAGCAGACGACACTCTCTTTTTTAGACAAAAACGAGAAGAGGACTCAGAATCACTTTTGATCAAATTAGAAGGAGTACAGAGCTACACTGCAATCACTAGATCCATTCTAAACTCTATATCTTGCTTAGTGATTTATTATTTACATTACGAGCAGTGTGTATTATCTGTTCTAATTTTCACAAACATTGTCTCCTGAACCTTAACTAGAGGATCTATAAATCCTCATTCAAACTCCTTCCATATTTTATTTCCCACTGTGGATAGTGGTAGAGGTCATGTGTGACCTGGACAACCGTATTTGCTGCTGTTTTGTTTCCCACATAGAACTGTGGTAGAGGTCTTTGACCTAGACAGTTGTAAACTATTGTGAAACCCGATCCATGGTGTGGATCAAATTTATATAAATTGTTTAGAGGACTAAGTCTCAGCTTGAGACTGAACCTCTTGGTTATATCTGCTGTGCTTTATTTATAACCTTTTATTCCACTGCCAAGTGCTTTAAAACTTAAACTGTTTTCAATGATACTCTGATAATTGAATTAGAAAGTGTTTTCATTAGTTTTAAATCATTAGGTTAGTTTCAAAAGTTGATCTGATCTTCTGATTAGATTAACTGGGAATTAATCCATCCCTTGAGAACCAAACTGAAAGTTTTCTTTAATTCAAATTCACTACAATTCAATTTGTATTTTAAATTGGGGGATTTTAGTGAAAGATTTTTTAAACATGAATTTTAATTGGAACTCAATTCACCCACCCTCTTGAGTATCCACTCCGACCAACATTTGGTATCAGAGGATTTAAAATATTCTGAAGTACTCTGTTTTTCAACTATGATTTTAGTTGTATTTTAAAGTTCTTAAAATTTCTGTTATTTCTAAATTTTTATCTCTTTAAAAGTTTTTGTTACAACCTAGTTATCATGGATAACATACTTGAAGGTTTTGCTACCAATAGACCACCATTTTTCAATGGAAACAGCTATTCTAAACGGAATATTAAGATGAAAATTCATTTAGAAAGCATGGGTTTTGATATTTGGACTGCCATAGAATCTGAATATAAAATTCCCACTACTGTAAGATCTACTTAGAATGAAGCCACTAAGACAGCTCAAAATAATAATTTCAAAGCTATGAATGCTCTATATTGTGCCTTAGGTGATGAGGAATTTAATAGAATATATGCTTGTAAAACTGATTATGAAATTTGGGATACTTTGGGTGTTTCTCATGAAGGAACAACTAATGTTAAGGAAATGAGATTGAATACCTATAATATTAAATATGATAATTTTACGATGAATCCTGATGAACCCATTTATGATATGTATCTCAGGTTTAACGAAATTGTCAATACAATGATCTCACTGGGAAAGGATGTTTCATCAAAGGAGCAGATCATAAGAATTTTGATATGCCTACCTAAAAGATGGAGGGGCACTTCTGTTTCAATTAGAGAATCTTGTGACATAGGTAAACTACCAGTTAAGGAACTTATTGGTAAGTTAATGATGTACGAAGAAGAGCTTAAGTTAAACAAAGAAGAAGAAGATGAACCAAAAAGGAAGTCAGTTTCCTTCAAGACATCTACTTCAAAGAATAAGAATAAGAAGAAACTTCTAGCTGTAAGTGATAGCTCAAGCTGTGAAGAAAGTGAAAGTGCATCTGACAGTGATGCAGAAATGGCTCACATAGCCAGAAGATTTAAGAAGTTTCATAGGAAGAATAAGTTTTTCAAAAAATCAAATTAAAAAGGTAAGTATGAAAAAAAGGGACACTGAAAAAAGGACTGGAAGAAATCTGACAAATCTGATGAATTTGTCTGCTATGAATGCAAAAGAAAAGGACATATAAAAGTAGACTCTCCAAAGATGAAATACAAGAATAAGTATGAGTATAAGGACAATAAGTATAAGAAATCCATGAAGGCTACTTGGAGTGCTTATGAGGATAGCTCCAGTGAATCTGAAGCTTCTAAGACTGAAAATATAATTAAGGAAAACATGTGTTTTATGACAAACACTTCTGAGGTAACATCTGTAACTCCTACTTTAAATTCTTATTATTCTGGAGATGATTCTGATTCTGAAAATATGTCAAAATCTGAACTATTTGAATACTATGATATGTTGGAAGAAACCTGTATTGAGCTGAAAGAAAAATATAAAGGTTTAAAGAAACAGTATGATTTAACTATTAAACATAAATATGATCTTGACATAGAAATGGAAAAGAATGATTAGTTGCTTAAAGAAAACACTAAACTGAGATTTTCAAATGAGCAACTTAGAAAGGATTTAGAATAGTTTACAAATGGAAAAGACACTCTTACTCAAATGCTAGGTAAGCAGGTTGCACCTAGATATACTACTGGTATAGGATACCAACCTGGACAAAGAAAAATTACCAAAACTATATTTACTCCTAAATCTGGACAGAATGTGGTTAGTTATAGTTTTGGAAGCTCATATGCTTCAACCAATTATATTCATAGTTACGGATCTAATAAAGTTTATCTTTCAAAATCTGTTGATTCTACAAATTTTATGAGACCCATAAGACAAATTTGGGTACCTAAAGTTTTATTGGCTAACCTATCTGGACCCAAGAAAATCTGGGTACCAAAATCATTTCCTATCTAAATATATTTTGTAGGGAACCTACTTAAAGAGCTCCTGTAAAAAGACTTGGTACTTGGACATTGGATGCTCAAGACATATGTCAGGAGACTTCTCATGTTTTAAAAGCTTAGTCAGAATTGATGGAGGGTTTGTCAGTTTTGGTGATAATTCTAAAGGGAAAATCATCGGCTTAGGCCAGATTGGTAACACTGACTCAGTATTAATTTCTAAAGTTCTATTTTTTGATGGACTTAAGTATAATTTACTAATTATTTCTCAGTTATGTGATGATATATTCAATGTTAAATTTGAAAATGATTCCTGCAATGTTTTTAATTCTAAATATGCTTTAGTATTTTCTGCTTTGCGAAATCAAAATGTTTATGCTGTTGATTTAAATTCTTTAGCTATGAAAAATATTACTTGTTTAAATGCTTTTCATAAAGAGTCTTGGATTTGGCACTTAAGATTAGGACACTGCAATGTATATTCACTTAGAAAACTTAATAGGAAGAACTTAGTTAGAGATCTACCAAAACTTTAATTACCAGCAGATAAAGTTTGTAATCCCTGTCAAAAGGGAAAGAAACATAAATTTTCCTTTAAATCAAAGAAAGAAGTGTCAACTTATCAACCTCTCGAGTTGGTTCACATGGATTTGTTTGGACCTTGTAGAGTTTCTATTTTAAATGGGAAGCACTATTTCTATGTTCTAGTAGATGACTATTCTAGGTATACTTGGATATATTTTCTAGCTCACAAAAGTGAAGGTTGTTCTTACTTTGTTAAATATTCCAAGTCTATAGAGAAACTTAGTGGAATTAAGATTAAAACCTTGAGAATTGATCATGGCTGTGAGTTTGAGAATCATGAGTTTGAATCCTACTGCTCACACAATGGCTATAGTCACAATTTCTCTGCCCCTAGGACACCTCAGCAAAATCGTGTAGTAGAAAGGAGGAATAGAACCCTTTAGGAAATTTCCAAAACCATGATCAATGAGTATAACCTACCTGTTTATTTTTGGGCTGAAGCTGTCAATACAACTTGTTATATTATCAATAGAGTCTTGATTAGACCTGTTCTTAAGAAGACCCCTTATGAGTTGTAGAACCATAGAAAACCTAAGGTTAACCACTTCAGAGTTTTTGGTTGCAAAGTCTTTATTCTTAATACCAAAGATAATATTGACAAGTTTGCATCCAAGAGTGATGAAGGAATTTTCCTAGGTTACTCTATTTCCAGTAAATCCTATAGGGTTTTCAATAAGAAAACCAAATGTGTGGAGGAATCCGTTCACATAAAATTTGATGAAACTGATCCACATGAACCTAAGAACTCTCTTGAAAATCTTGAAGATGATATCTTTGTTTTGGACCTTAATGATAAAGACAGTGGACCTATAGTTAAAACATCCAGTTCTATAAATTTTCCAGAACCTACTTTTGTTGATTCCCAACCTGTTGATGAACCTGAAATCTCTAGCCCTACCTTTTCAAGACCAACTAGGATTCTAAAGAACCATCCTTTAGATACTGTTGTAGGTAATCAAGATAGAGGAACACGGACTAGAGCTTCTCTAAGAAATCAGGTTGAACATCAAGTTTTTCTTTCACAGTTAGAACCTAAAAATATCAATGATGCTATCAATGATGAATTTTGGGTAATAGCTATGCAAGAAGAACTAAATCAATTTGAAAGAAATAAATTCTGGGAACTAGTAGAAAGATATAAAGACACTTTAACCATAGGCACAAAATGGGTGTTTAGAAACAAAGTTGATGAATCTGGAAACATTATTAGAAATAAATCTAGACTAGTTGCACAAGCTTAAAATCAAGATGAAGGAATTGACTATGAGGAAAAATTTGCGCCTGTAGCTAGATTAGAGGCAATTAGGATCTTACTTGCCTTTGCATCACATCTGAATTTTAAGTTATATCAAATGGATGTGAAAAGTGCTTTTCTAAATGGTTTTATTGTTGAAGATGTTTTTATAGAACAACCACCTGGTTTTTTAAATCCCCACTTTCAAAATCATGTTTTTAAACTTTCTAAAGCTTAAATGGTTTAAAACAAGCTCCAAGAGCTTGGTATGAAAGACTTACAAATTTTCTTATTTCAAAAGGATTTAAAAAAGGAATTGCTGATCGCACTCTTTTTATAAAAAGAATTTCAAAAGATGTTTTAATAGTACAGATATATGTTGATGATATTATTTTTAGATCTTCTAAAAAATTTCTATGTACTAATTTTTCAAAGGTTATGCAAAATGAGTTTGAAATGAGCTTAATGGGAGAGCTTAAGTACTTTCTTGGATTTCAAATATATCAAACTAAAGATGGTATTATTTTGAATCAGAGTAAATATAGTAAGGATTTATTAAAACGTTTTGGTTTGGATAGTATTAAGGGAAGTGATATACCTATGAGTACCACCTGTAAATTGGATATTGATGAAACTGGGAAACCAGTGGATCAAACTAATTACAAAGGTATGATTGGGAGTTTACTATATCTTACTTCTAGTCGAACTGATATTATGTTTAGTGTATGTATGTGTGCTAGATTTCAAGCTAACCCTAAAGAGTCACACTTACTTGTGTTAAAATGATTTTCAAATATCTTAAAAATACTGCTAAATTGGGATTGTTTTACCCAAAAGGACAATCATTTGATTTAATAAGTTATTCGGATACTGACTTTTCTGGATTAAAGTTAGATAGAAAGAGAATATCTGGAACATGTCATTTAGTTGGAAAGTCCCTAGTATCATGGTGTAGTAAGAAACATAACTCAGTTGCATTATCTACTGCTGAAGCAGAATATATAGCTGCTCGTAGTTGCTGTGTACAGATTCTGTGGATGAAACACACTTTATTGGACTATGGATTTGATTTTAAACATGTTTCAATTAACTGTGATAACACTAGTGCGATCAATATCTCTAATAACCCTGTGTCTCAATCTAGAACCAAACACATTGATGTTAGAAACCACTTTCTAAGAGATCATTATCAAAGAGGTTATATAACTCTTGAATTTATAGGCACTGAACTCCAATTAGTTGATATTTTCACTAAGCCTTTAAGTTCAGAAAGATTAAGTTTCATTAGGCATGAATTAGGAATAATAACTCACTCTTAAACCATTAGGGAACCTCACCGTTAGATGAACCTCACCGTTAGATGAACCTCACCGTTAGGGAACATCACCGTTAGATAAACCTCACCTTTAGGGAACCTCACCGTTAGATGAACCTCACCGTTAGGGAACCTCACCGTTAGATGAACCTCACCGTTAGGGAACCTCACCGTTAGATGAACCTCACCGTTAGGGAACCTCACCCTGAGATGAACCTCACCATTAGGGAACCTCATTGTTAGATACCTCACCGTTTAAGGACACCTCACAAGTACATCTCTTGCACTGTTTTTGATTTTCGTATTAAGGTTGAGACTTAAAATTTCTTTTTAATATGAGATTTATTTTATATGTGAATCCCAAATGATATTAAACCCGACTCTATACATCACTCAATCACTGCGAACCCGTCTGTTTGAATCCCTCCTACCTAAACCTCTCAAGCTCACAAAACCCTAAACCTCAGAATCTGAAATGGCCCGTGTGAAGCGACCCTCAGTGGATGAAGGGAGTGATGCGCCACAAGATAAGAAGCAGAAAGTAACCAATGATGGTGCTAGTGGAAGCAGTAGAGATGCTGTTCGATGGAATCCTGTGAATCCACATTTATCGAATCGAGAAATTGTAGTGGAAAAAGAGTTATGTGTGGAATGGCTGTTGGAAATCAAGTCCTTGATTCTGAAGATCTTACAAGAGAAAGGATGGCTTGAATTCTTCATGAACAATAATGGACCATACTATCCAGCTCTGGTAAAATAGTTTTATGAGTTTTTCTGTTTTGAGACATCAGAAGAGGATAACAGGATGATTTCCTATGTGAATGGTCAAAAGATTTTGTTTTCATCTATTTAATGGGATGAGAACCTTAGAGTTACTCATGAAGGTGATTATGGATTTTATTCAAAATCCATACCTACTACTAGTGACTTTTTCAACTATGAGGATGCCTTGTTAGAGTTGATAGGAAATGGAACTCCTAGAAAGGTCATTGCTGCAGAGATGGCAGGGGAGGACAAACTACTTTTCAAGTTCATTCAACATGTGATTAGTCCAAGGAGATGAGATTTTTCTAGCCTCATATTTCAAGATATTTATTTGTTGTATCTGTTAAAACATGGAGTAAAGGTGAACTTGTGCTGATTGCATATGATTCAGATTGAAGAGATGACTAGACCGAAGTCTAAGTCCAATGCACTTTTCTTTTCTAAGTTAATTTATATTATGTTGAAGGCAAAGGAGGTAGCTGGACCTCAAGATAAAACTATTGTGGTTAAGGATAACTTTTGCCTCACGAGGACTGTGTGTAAGTTTATGAATGTAAGCTGGAACCCTTGGAAGAAATCATGGGTTAATGATGATGGTAAAGTCTATGACAAGTACACTCATGTAGATCAACCTTCTAGACCAAAGGATGTGAGGGATCCTGGTCTTGGACCAGATGAGCCAGAACCGGTCTATAGTGGTGATGAAGTTGAGGAGGAAGAGACATCAGTTGAGGAAGGAGGAGACCCTGATTTACCTCATAGTCCTATGCCTCCAAATATTTCTTATGGAGCATCTATCCCTCCAAAAGAACTACCAAGGAGAGAAAATATTTTGAAGGACAATGATCCTGAGACTGAGGAAGAAGAAGAAGAAGCATGTCAGTATGTTGTTGAGGAAACCTCTAAAGAGGATGAGGCAACTGAATCTAATCATGTTATTAATGGAGTAAAGGAGGATGCTGGTGAAGAAGATGATGAGGAAAATGAAGAAGAAGAGATCAGTTTGAGCCCTCTGATAGATAGTACAGTCAGGATAATGCCTGATCAGGAAGCAGAAGCAGCATCTGTTGATGAGAGAGTCATTGATGACTCAGAGCAAATGACTATTGAATCTGCTGCAGTTGTAGAGGAAGTTGTAGAATTACATCGAGTAGAACAGTTGGAGAAAATTCCTCAGGAGAATGTTCTAAGTGAGGGGGAGCATCTTGGTTTAGTATCTGTTTTGTATGATATTGAAGGTTGGTCATCAGATCCAGGATATATGGTTCTTGGACTTTCCTATGGAGATTCAGATTAGGAAGACCAGCCCCAAAAGGAATCAGTTACCCTACCTGCAGTGGCTGAAAATGTGGCAACCAAGGAGGACCTTGAGTCCTTAAAGGCTGAATTGAAAGAAGCACTTAGAGAGTCAGTGGCAGATTTGAAGACAAGTCTGGTTGAAGAGATGAGGAATGTGGGGAAATCCCTAGAGCTATCTCTGGGATGTGCTGTTTCTAGCCTAATAAAGGAAATGATAGATGAAGTTAAGGTGTGCCATACTCAAATTGAGAGTTGGACAAGAGCTGTGGTTGCTCTCAGACAATCAATTTATTCATTGACTCCTTTGAACAATTCTCAAACCCAAGTGAATACTGATATCAGATATATCAAAGAGGTAGTCAAGCAGTTTGTAGAAGTGTTTGAGGCTTTTAATAAATCAGTCAAAGAACATCTGCACAGTCAAGATGAACTTGTTCAGAAGGTGGTTAGTAATCTAACACAATCTTTCAAGGAGACAGTAGCTTTTTTCAGTGAAACCTCTTCCCTCATCCAGATCCACTGTGAACCTTGACCAGATCATATCTGTTATTCAGGAAGAGTTGGCTAAGGCCAGTCCCAGTGGTGCCTCAGATACTCAGATCCTTGCTACCACTAGGGAAGTTAGTAGTTTTGTTCGTGATCACCAACGGGCAGCTACTGCTTCTCAAGAGGCAATTAAAAATAAGGTGTATTCTTACTTTGAGAATGTCTACACCAAGCATCAAATGACCAGACATTTCAAGATTTTGATGGAGAATCTGAAGTTGCCTCCAGTAACTCAAGATTTCAGAGAACAGGTTAGTAAGCTCATAGAGCTTACTCCTGCCTTGGACAAATTCATTGAAAATCGAGATGATTTTGTGTCAGCAATGGAGAGAGGAGGTAGTATTATTATGGATTTTAGGAACCTGTTGCTACCCTTTTTGCATGTGGATGCCATACCTGTGATTATACCTCCCGCCCTTCCTGCCTCCGCCTCTGGAAGTATACCTCAGTTGACTACAGTTCAGGCTATTCAAAGCTTGGCACCTATGATCCCACAGAAGAGCTCAGATTTCAGATCCGATACAGTTTTAGTGGTTGACCCTCCAGTTGTTCTTTCAGCTATTCCCAAGCCCTCTACTCAATCTGAACCTACACCCTCTTCTGACCCTAAGGGAAAGAATTTTGTTCAAGAGGAAGATTGAGTGATTCTGGATGTTTTTACGGGATTCACTTGAATTTATTTTTGTAATACTAGCTTTATCAGTTTGTACCTTCTGTACTTTAATGGAAATTTACTCTTACTTTACTGTGTTTATGTTTCCTTGCATTCTGATCTTTCTCTAATTATACCCTTCTTTTTTTTAATCACAAAGGGGGAGAAAATGCACCGAAGACGAAAAATGGGGGAGAAAATGAAACTAATGAGAAATGGGAGTGAAATTGAAAGGGGGAGAAAAATGATAACTATGTTGTAATGTTTTTAAAATGAGACCTTTGTTTTAATTTTTTTTTTGGAAATTTTTCCTATGACACTATCTTAATTTTCTTAATACTTTTGCATAAGTTGTGATAGGTTGTGATTATAAAAAAGGGGGAGATTGTTGAGACTTCTAGAAGAATTAGTTGAACTTATATTTTGATAATCCCAACTATTCTCAATCATATTTTAATTATGATCAATTATATTTTGATAATCTCAATTATGTTCAAGTATAGTTTGATAGTTCCTATATTAATTAATGATTAATTAATTATTTCAGTATTTATGTACACCATGCACAAATTCATATATTACAATATTTATATTATCTTCAGAGAATTTGGTTACTAAATGGATATATATTCTAACTTGAACCATTCTGCCAACAGAATGCTTAAATAGACAGGTGGTCACCGTTATACAAAGCCTACCAATACGGTAAGGTCATCGTTATGTAAACGTTGCCGATACGGTAAGGTCACCGTTATGCAAAGCCTACCGATACGGTAAGGTCACCGTTATGCAAAGCCTACCGATACGGTAAGGTCACCGTTATGCAAAGCCTACCGATACGGTAAGGTCACCGTTATGCAAAGCCTACCGATATGTGAAGGTCACCGATATGTAAAGGCTACTGATACGTGAAGGTAACCGATATGCAAAGCCTACCGATACGTGAAGGTCACCGATATGAAAAGCCTACCGATATGTGAAGGTAACTGATATGTAAAGGCTACCGATACGTGAAGGTCACCGATATGCAAAGCCTACCGATACGTGAAGGTCACCGACATGCAAAGCCTACCGATATGTTAAAGTCACCGATACAGACAAGTCACCGGTACAACAAGTCTACCATTATGCAAGCCTGCTAGTACATCAAGCCTACCGATACATCAAGCCTACCGATAGAGACAAACCTACCGATACAAACAAGTTACCGATCAAGTCTACCGACAGACATGAAGTCTAACGATACAAATCCTACCGTTAATCAAGGCTACTGATATCCAAAGCTACCGTTCTAGAGAATCCGACACTGCCTTAATTTATTTATCTTTATTTAATCTAACCAATGGTCATATTAGGTATATTTTAATGCTCTGTCATTTATTTAATGAAGGTTTTTGGATGTTAGGGAACCGTACCTCGTACCTTCAAAAATAAATCATTTCTTTTGCCGGAGCTCGTGCCATAAATAGAAGAATTCCCTATTGCTACAAGTGATGATATATACAAACATGTAGAACACATGAGGAATCTACACAAGATAGAAGAATGCATGAATAAGAACATAGAAGAAGAGATCAGAGAGATATACATGCACGATCAAGAAGACACAGAAGCTCATACAAATTCACTAAGATTTTGAAGAACTTCATCGACTACTTTTCCCTATCTCTGAACCTGGATGTCAAGCAGACGACACTCTATTTTTCAGACAAAAACTAGAAGAGGACCCTGAATCACTTCTGCTCAAATTCGAAGGAGTCCAGAGCTACACTGCAATCACTAGAGCCATTCTAAACTCTATATCTTTCTTAGTGATTTATTATTTACATTATGAGCAATGTGTATCATCTGTTTTAATTTTCACACACGCTGCCTCCTGAACCATAACTGGAGGATCTGTAAATCCTCATTCAAACTCCTTCCATATTTTATTTCCCACTGTGGATAGTGGTAAAGGTCATGTGTGAACTGGACAACTGTATTTTCTATTTTTTTTCCCACGTAGAACTGTGGTAGAGGTCTTTGACCTGGACAGTTGTAAACTGTTGTTAAACCCGATCCAGGGTGTGGATCAAATTTATATAAATTGTTGAGAGGACTAAGTCTTAGGTTGAGACTGAACCTCTTGGTAATATCTGCTGTGCTTTATTTATAACCTTTTATTCCGCTACCAAGTGCTTTAAAACTTAAAATATTTTCAAAGCTACTCTGATAATTGAATTAGAAAGTGTTTGCATTAGTTATAAATCATTAGGTTAGTTTCAAAAGCTGATATGATATTCTGATTAGATTAACTGGGAATTAATAAATCCCTTGAGAACCTAACTGAAAGTTTGCTTTAATTCAAATTCACTACGATTAAATTTGTATTTTAAATTGGGGGATTTTAGTGAAATATTTTTTAAACAGGAATTTTAATTGGAACTCAATTCATCCCCCTTTTGAGTATCCACTTAGACCAACACAAGGCACATAGGTGTAAGTATTACATGGCCCGTAGGACTTAGAGTAATTCATTTCCCGTAGGCTTCAAACATTACATACAACCTAGACTAACTACTTGGAACTGCTCCTCCCGAGCATAATATAATAAATTAAGTATACATATAACCCAATCAATGTAAATTGAGTTAAGAAACCCCTTACCAGAAAATTCCCTTTCATTGAGTGATATTTATACTACTTTATTATTTTTTAAACATTTTATTAACTTATAAAATAATCATATTAATATTTCTAATATCATATATGACCCCTTTTATGAAATCATATCACCTGTTCATTAACAGTCTTTCATTATCACTATTGTTTTGAGTGTTAAATTGCTTATTTTCACATTCATGTTTTATCATGAATTTTCTTGATCTGGAATTAAGGATATAGTTCCATAAGCATTAGAATTATATTAATGTTATAAATATCATTTTTTCCATTAGATACATCTTTATAATCATTATTGAATTCTGAACATGGATAATTAATTACATTGTTTCGTAGAGATGGTAGACTGTACGTACACTTGAGGGACGTAATAATTTCCTTAATGATTGAAAGGGCAGGTAAGTAGATTGTATATTAATTTTAAGGAATCAACATAATTTCATATATATCACATATATTCATTAAATTTATCCTTCATTACCTTCCATGTAAATCGTTAGTGTAAAATGATAAAATCCCTTCTTGAGGCAGTAATTAATTGGATTTAAAACAACTAAATAAATAATAATTATAATTTAAAATAAAATTAAAATAGTAATGGATTTAATTAATTTAAAAAAATTATAATTTTATAAAAATATTTATTTTTCATATTCACTAAATACGTAATATTTTTTTAGAAATCCAAAAATTTCACCATAATTTAATATTGATGTGATTATTTCAAAAATTCTATTTGATTTTTCAAATAAATTTTCTAATAATGGTAAAAATTAATTTTAAATAATGTGCACAAATCCTGACTAAAAACCTGTTATAATGATACAAATTTTTATATTTTTTCCTTTAAAATGTTTCTTATTTTATTTATAATCAATAAATAACCAATAAATTTATTTTATACATGTGACAACAATATAATTTCATATTTTAGTTAGACCAATTCATACCCTCTAACTTAAGAGATATTTTATAAAGGCCATGTTTAAATAATAATATTTTAATAGAGTGTTTCACTTCATTTAAACCATATATTTCTTGCATCACTATCTATCAAATAGATTTAAAATATTTAAATATAAATATATTATAAATTCTCAAGGTTTTACATTCCACCCTCTTAAATAAATTATGTACGCACAATTTAATCTTGATTTATGAAATAAAATGTTTGAAAATTTGTTAGGGTAAAAACCCAAATTGTAAAAAGGGTTAATAAAAATTACACTTCAAAAAGATAAACAACTTTATAAAGGCTATCACATGATTAGATTTTGAAACTTGATAAAATAAGTGGAATGTGAATACATGTAAATAGAATAAATGGGTATATATTTATAGAGATTGGTAGAGATAATCAATCACAATAATGTAAATGATCATGAGAAAGTAAAAAATTCAAAACCATAAATCTGTGATGAATTTAAAGACTATTGATTCATCAAGTATAAAGGTAATAAAATGATTTTCTTGCTTCAAATTTCTTTTCCTAGATTTTAGGTACTATTTTTATACCAAGATAGATAACTTAAGAAAATATACTTACTCGATATATTTTTATTTCATAAAACAATTTCATCATTTTATTGTTATTCAATCAGTTTATACTTCACCTCTTACTCGAAGGAATAAATTTCCAATATAAAAGTTTTATGCCTAAAGCACTAAAATTTAATTTTAATAGAACATACTATTTATAATAGAGTAACATGATATTCCTCTAATCATTATTAAAACCAAATCGGTTATCAAAAGGTAATATAATACCCAAAATGAATATGAATATATTAATCTCCAAAATTCAGAAATAAAACCAAAGGTTTAAGATAGATTATTCCTTAAATAAGTAACCCTATATAAAAAATAACCTCAATAAAATCAATATGAAAGAAGGTTTTAACAACCAAGGTTATCTCATACCCTCCAATATACATCTCCAAAAACATATTAGTATTCTTCCTAAATAATAATTTATGTTAAACCTAATGGTTATATATATATATATACATATACATATCTTAATCCAATAAAACATTTCATAAAAATAGTTTTTACATACTCAAAATGAAATTAATCATAAAATAAATTTGTAAACATTGAGGCTTTATATTTGACTTGTTTTTCCCATAAAATCAAATTATCATAATTGAATATTATTACCTTAACATCACTAAGGTTTTCTCATTCTAGTTTACAAAGGATAATAAAAACTTTCCTTTGATAAAAAATATGAAGAAAAAAAATCCTTTTACACATATTATTACATGATTCATAAAAATAAACATCCATTAATATAACATAAGGATTGTAAAGGTCAAATGTCTTTGGAAGACTAGGTTCATAATACATCATTGGAAACCAAAACATGGAATCTTAATTTTATTATTCACAGTATGCTCTTAAAATCCACATGAAATCTTAAAATATCATAGGATAACCAAGGGAATAAATAAATAAATAAGTGATATAAAAAACCCAGTTCGGTAATAAAAATTATAAGGAAGCATAACATGTGATTCAATGGTATAACATGATATCATAAAATAGAATGCACATGAGTAATCTATAAAATCATAACATAAAGAACATGGTATATTAATATCATATAATAATAGGTAATGTTTAAGTAATATAAAACATAAAAAAATCGTAAGTCATGGATAACTTCTAAGAAAAAAATCACCTTGTGGATAGAGTTCAATAATGGATTTGGTTCACTCCATAATCCCATACATGATGACTCATGAGACTAAAAAAATTACCAAATGAGTTTGAGGGATATATAATTCTAGGCCCACCTTCTATATTCATTTTATATATATGCATAAGTATTCATCATAAGGATATAAATCATAAGTAATAAACATAATAAATACCTCTGAAAAAAGGGTTTCATAATCTTGTCTCATAACATGATCCAAATAGATTTTCATAATGAAGTAATTTGAGAGATGAACATAAGTTATGTATTACCCCATCAAATGAAGAGAAAATAATATAGATATATATGTGAGATCAATATATATATAATTTATAAGAAATATAATACATAAAAGGTATTTTTATTGATGAATAAAAATAATATAAAATATTAAAAAGATTCTCAAGGAAAATAACTATTCCACTTTAAAAACCAAATTTTGAAAAACTAAAAATTCCAAAAATATTGTGGAAATACTTTTATCTTAAACATTACATCAAAAATTATAAAGGATTATTTAAATAATTAAATTTTCTTTATATAGTGAAATTCTATTCAGGTCACATATGTTTAAAAAAACAATCCTTTAACAAATTTGGTAAAAGATAAATGAGCCTTATTTTTGAAAAAGACATAAAAATTACTTTTAAATTTTTCCATAAAATGATAAAAAGTGTAAAATTGAAATTAATAAATTATATAGTACAATTAAAATATATTTTAAAACCTTGTTAGAAAATATGTATATGTAAGAAAAATGGTTTTCGACCGAAGAGAGAAATAATGTCGGTTTTCTTTAAAAACATACTTTTGGAATCATGCGTAAATAAATTGAGAAAAGTGATGTGAAAACATGTATTCTATTGGAATAACCAATGAGTATTAAAATTCAGGGTTTTCTTGATATTTAGATCATAATTTTTCATCCCCAAAAGCATAATCATAAAAAATCTTGATTAAGAATGAGATTGTAGCATCAAACCCTCACCACTTTGGTAACTATTGAATCATAAGCCCCATTATAGAAAAAAAATTAAACACAACTTTAAATATCATGAATAAAATGAGATTAATAATATAAAATGTCATTGTGGTAGTATATAAACCTCATAAAGTAAGATAGGTGCATAACATAATATATGTCTCAAAGAAGAAAAATTGAGACAAAAATACCTTACAAAGATTGTATAATTGAATTGAGAGTTAAGAACTGATGTAATTATATGTAAAAAATTTATATCCACAAAAATACATGTGTAAATACACCATAATAAAATAAAATCCCATTTTTCACATAATATTGGCAAAATATATTCAACAAAGTAGACAGATAACCTAATGGATGAAAATTGAGTTAAGAAATATATTACCTCACATTTTCATTTAGTTGAGAACTATTTAACCTCATGTATAGTGATTTTAAACATTTTATTTAAAATATTATAGAATCATATTTATATTTATAATATCATATATGAAGAATTTTATAACATCTTATCACACATTCATTAACAGTCTTTCATTATCACTATTGTTTTGGATGTCAAATGCCTTATTTTATCATGCATGTTTTATCTTGACATTCCATATATAAAACATAGAATACAATTAGATAATCTAAAAAATTATATTAATGTTATAAATATAATTTTTTCATTTATTAAATATTTATAATCATTATTAAAATTTTAACATGGAGAATCAATCACATCACTTCTTGAAGATGGTAGGCTGTATGCACTCATGGACGATATTATCATTTACTTAACAGGTGAAAGGGTAGAGAAGTAGATTTTATAATAATTTTATAGAATAAATATAAATTCACATATAATAAGTATATTCATTATATTTATCCTTTATTACATCCTATTTAAATTGTTATTAAAAAACAAATCACATCGCTTCGTGAGGCGGTAGTACTTTTTTTAAAAGGTTAGAACTGAAGCCTCATTTTATTATTAAAGCAAAGAAAAGACCTCTTTTTAACTGGGTAAAGGGAGACCCATTACATATTTCTAAGGCCTAGTATTCATATAGCCCATTACAAAGCCCGTAGGCCCAAATTTTTGGCCTAAGGCCCATTCTGTGAATAGTAACCCGACTGCTACAGTACCTGCCGCTGCTACAGTGCCCTACCGCCGCTACAGTTCCCACTAATCTATAGTACCGCTACTGCTACAGTACCACCACAGTACTGCTATAGTACCTACACCCTATGGATTTTGAACCCCAATTTTTCATGTAGGATTATGGCGTGCTTACCACTAAGCCAAACCCCAACTACATCGTGAGGCAGTAGTACCCCATACACACAAGTGACGTTATCATATTCCATATGTAATGGAAATTAAGAAGGTGTATGTGATATTATAATATAAAAAGTATAATTATATAATAAATATAATATATAAAAATTAGATATATCATTATATCCTTTGATGATAAGTAGTGATAGAAAATGAATTATGTTAGTTCGAAAGGTTATTGTCCACAATACAAACAATCAACAGTTTCATTTCCCATTTGATGGTGGAGGATATGGTTATAGGTAATTAAATTAACATAAAAACATATTATTATATAGGATATACTGATTTTATTATATTTTAAATGTCAAGAAATAATTTAAGTTGGAAAAGAATAATTAAAAAAAGAAGCTAAGTGAAGACAATTACCTTCACTTAGAAGAACCCCCTTCAGATCTTTTCTTAAGGAACCTAATGTTGGTGTTTTTGGAGGATAATAAACTCTAGGAATTATATAAGGATATTGGGGGGGATTTGTTAGGGGTTGGAAAAACTATATGTCTTGAGAGGTTGATAAAGTGAAGGGAGGCGACACACTTTTATAAGTGTGGACATGTGACCTCCTCAAAAACCACTTGGAAATTTTGCAAAAGAATCCATAATGATAGTCATTTCCAATAAAAAATATTCCAAATGATCATATATTATATTTTAGGATAGATATAATTAAAATATGTCTAGAAGATAATATTTTTATATGATGAATTGGAAATGTTACCCTTATCTTTATAGATTAACCTATAGGTAAACCCATTTTCACTTTGACCGTGATAATTAATATTTTAGTATTTCCAATATTTATTGTGGTAAAAAATAAAGTTGGACTTATTAGATAATATAAATTATGATTATTTCTAATATTGAATCCATTTTTACAAATTTAACTCATATAAATGAAAAAATTTAAAATTAAACCCGTTGACGTGTCTAAAAAATGAGTTTTCAAGAGATGCATTTTTAAAGAAAATATGATCTCATATTAAGTATATGACAAGTAATAATATTTAGAAAAAAATTTAAATTCATATTTATAGATATATAATATATAAATATCATTTAATTAATTCTTAATTAGGGGTTATTTTAAATATTTAAAATGGATAAACATTATGAACTTTAAAAAAGGTTTTAGAAGAAAGGTTGTTTAAACCATAAAAATAAAATTATAATAAAATAATCTACAAATATTATTTAAATTTAATTAATTTTATTCCATAAAAATAATTAATACTTATGTTAATTTGAAATAAAATTGAAATAATAATGTGAATTAATTTATTAATAAGAAATGAAAATTTTATAAAATGTAGTATTTTTTCTATTCATTGAAAAATAATATTTTTATGAAGGATCCCTATATTTAACCATAAATTAATATATATATAATGATTTAATAAATTTAAAAAAATAGAAAAATTCAATATTAAATTATGTGTTCAAATTCCAGACTAAACCTCCTAAAAAATATAATTATCTCAAAAATTTCTTTTCTTTAAAATGGTTCTTAGTTTATTTCTAATTAATAGATAACCATTGAATTTATTTTATACATGCATAAACCATTTTATAAATTAGTTAGTCATATTCATACCCTCCAGCTTAATGGAAAGGTTAAAAATTCCATATGTAAATAATAATATTTTAATAAAGTATCACATTTCATTTAAACCATGTGTTATATGTATCATAATATATCAAATAGATTGAATTTATTTAAAGATAAATATATTCTAAATTCAATGTGTGTTAAAATTTTTTTCTGTATAGAATTAGGAAGAAATGGTTAGATAAGATAAAATTAGATAAAATCTTTCTCTAACACATTTTTGGCCTTAAAAATACTTAAATACTTAGGCTTTGACTTCTATAAATTTAATTTAGGTCCTTAAGAAAGTTAAACACTCAAATATAACCCAAAATGATATAAAAAACAATTAAAAATTACCAAAATTTTAATAAATATTTTATTACATTATTTTGACACCTAAATTGTGTTAAATTATAAAATATGATCCATTAATTCTACTCGAATCTCCCATAAATATTAAACAAACCATGAATATTAAATATTTAATATTAATTTGCAAAATATTTTTCCATTATATTAATTTAATGACTTGGGAACATAATAAGTAAATAAATTCAATATCTATTAATATAAACTAGAATAATATTTGATTTATTTATTTTATTTGTGATTTTATAAACTCCCACATTACCCGACCACCACCGTGGGGACCACTATATAATAAACCCCAATTCAATAGAAATGGAAAATATTCTGAAAACAATCTATTTGTGAACCTATAGGACCTTATCATAATAGTAGGGAATGATACTCATAGAACAAGAGTAGAGTAAACAAAACCATCAAGGCCCCTAAGGGGATATTTTTTATTCATAACAATTACAACCTCCCACAAAAAGATTCTATGTAATATATTATCATTGTCTTAGGATATGTCATAGATCTAGAAACAAACTTCATGCCATCAAAATTTCTTGATTTATTTATTTTTTACCTTTGTATATTTTATTAACATTAATCAGCATAGAATTGGATTTAATAATTGTAATGCCATCATGGTCAACTGGGCTTGAGACATCTCATCCTTTCCGAAGAAAAAAAATTTCTTGAACATTTGACCAATGTTAAATCATCAATGAAATACCAATGAAAGATACCTATCCAAAACATAAATTTAATGTTTTTTCATATTGAATCAATTTATTTGATCAAATGGTGCACATTGATAATGATATCATGTCGAGAGACGAATATATATGTTATAAATAGGAACAACCAATGAAATTAGAAACATGTGGTGTTCCTATGAAAGGTCAGTCCTCATGATCTCCACTACATGAGGTCACAAAGTGTGAAATCTGTGATAAGAATTATCAGTACTTATGATCCCCCAACACTTAATAGTAATAAACACTTAGTTTATTATTAGTATGATGTATTTGGAACATATGGCATATGTTTAAGATTAATTCCAAATCATATTGAGGTCCTCATTAGAGTTTGGAACTTATATAACCTATCGGTATGATAAATAATATTTGAAATTTTCTAGTTAAATAGTAGATATAGAATTGTTGACATTGTTATGGTAAGAATACATCATGAATAACTATTTATATTCATGTTTTGGTAATCAAAAAGTAAATTTCAATTTGGGTATGAGGAACCCACTTTTACAATATAGAACATATTTTAAATATTTTGGGTTTGAATACTAGTCAAACCATATTTTTTATATATTAGGTTCAGTGTTTATATGATTCTAAACCTTTACATGAAATTTATTCATGTACCTTATGCTTTATATGCACTTTGATATGTATAGATATAATTTTTTTGGATAAATAATTCAAATAATTTGGTATATAAAGTGTTAAACATTAATAGGTATGGATAATATTTTTTATGAATTTTATATGATAAAAAAATTAGTTTTTAGAATAATTCTTACACAAATGAATTTCTTGATATTCAATGATCTGTATGATATTAATATATAAATGGTTTTATTAAGCTAAACATTCCAAATATTAATTTTTAAATTCCTTCTAATGAACAAACATTTGAATACCTTTACTATTGAGTTTATATAATTCCAAAATTCACACACACATGGATTATATTGTATAATTCATGGAGGATATTATTAACCCTAAAAATTTGGTAAAAAATTGTATTATGAGATTTTGATTTCACTTATTTTTCTAACCCGAAAAGATAGGTAACTAAATGTATAGATTTAGGGAAATTAATTATATAAATTTTGAAAATGTGTTATCCACATAACTATCCAAAATTTATATATGATGTATTTGACCTGATTTTATACATAAATAACTATGTTTCAAGAGGACCATTAAAGTGGTTTCAGTGATTAGTGAAATATTGAACATAGGCCCCAAATATATGTGATGCATGTGGTCATTATCATAATGATCCATAAATTTGACGGTGTGTTTTGCTTAGTTTTTTGTTAAATATCTTGAATATTGATGAGTTATGGATGTTTATGGTGTTAGAGGTGGCCTGAGATTGGGATTTAGGGAAATTAGTGATGGATTGGAGTGGAAATTTGATAGTAGGCATACCACCACACCAGGACTCAGGCTGTGACAATGTAGAGAGAGAATGATAGAGGATCACATTGTATCGCTAAGGGAACTATAAAATGAAATACAATATAAAGATACGATGGAACATTATAGTATATGGTGCCACAACACGAAAGTCTAGGGCTAGGAAGGTTCATGATATGATACTAGTGGGGGTTGTTCCATGAGACGTCTACAGGATGTGCAGGCATTGTGTGGCATTCATAGTTACATAAAAATTGTAACCAAATAGGTGCCAGAAAATATTAAATTTGGTGAGGTTTTGTTCTATAATGTAGGGGTTCACATAAAAATGTGGATATTGGGGGGATGCATTGTGGTATGATTCTTAGGGTCATGTTTCAACCTATAGCTAGGCAATTTTTTTAAAGGGAATATCTAAAAATTAGATCTTGTAACCATTTAAACCCTCTTATTCTTAAACCTAGACCCCAACAAAGACTTGATTGATATTTAAGATCTCATATGGATTCCTAATATCTTTCATCCAGTCATCTTGTCAGTTCTATGTGTTGTTCACTGTGAATATTTTCTCTTGGTAATTTGAATACTATTTATTGCCCAAAAATCCTTCATCATTCTATGTTTCATTATTTTCATTTATAAATACCTATATATAAGGGTTTGAGTTTGATTTTAGTGATTTGGTGAATTGATAATGAATCAAATAGCACATCTTATAAAGTATTCTCCCTTAAACTTGAGGTAATAATCCTATACTAGGTCAGGTATTTTATATATGGTTTTATGGACTAACATGCATGTGGTTACAAGATATTTCTTGGTAAAGTTATACTTTTAATATTAATATGACTAGGTATATCCATAATGAATAATTTTAACCCTTATAGGGGAGATTTAGGTCAAATGGGTTTGGAATGGTCAAACCCCACCTAATTATTTGGTTAAATGTAAGGTTTTATTCACGGGTGAGTTGGGACTAGAAATGAGATGCTTGAGGTCAGAAAAGGATAGGGTGGCCTAGTATTTGGTAATGAGGTATGGATGATGAGTCCCTTAAGTTTTATAGGTTTTGGGTTCAGAAAAATATTATTTGATAAACATTGAGTGGTTGGTTAAGGTGAATATCAAGGGTTATCCTTAGGGTACTTTAATGATTGGGATTTTTTGGGCTAGTATTGGCTATTTAAACTATATTATTAATTTATATTGATGCATACTATGTGACATGTTGACACTGATGATTGTGACCATGTCATTAGGAAGAGTACAATGGGTTTTTATATGATGGTATGTGATTATTGATGTTGATACCAACCATGAGTGGTAAGGTTGGTCTCTGAGTTGATGATGTGTGACCAAGATTGAGTGAGAAGTCCTCATTATGGACTAGGTATGAGTTTTGGTAGGTGACCTCCTTTGAGTGAGAAGGATTTAGTCTAGTGATTGATATGGTATACAACATGGTTCTTGATGTGGGGTTGTACCATGAGTGATAATGTACCGGTCATGCTTTGGAATGCATTTATGGTTCAATACAACTCTTATTTTCAACATGGAGTCAAGGTAGGAATAGATTGAGGTTGTATTGACCTCATTAGTTCATTATGACCTAGAATATTTTGGTGTTTTTTTTAAATCATACACATTTATATATCTAATTCACATATGTTAAAGATGTGTTAGTGGGGTCCTATAAGGTTTATTACTCACACCCTGCACGAGGACCCCAATACATGTAAAATTTTTGATTTTAGGGATTGAAAAAAGGATAAGGGCCCTATATTGAGAAGCTATTTTAGTAAAGAAAATTGGGGATTTGATTTAATGTCAATGAATTCACTTGGATATGTTTTTAATATGTATTATATATCCTTGGGTACTTTTTTTATCGTATGTATTGATCCAAAACATATGGGGATACTTATCACATGGATATGTTATCTATATCACCACATTTTATAATTATAAGGACTTTTTTTATCTATTATATTCCTATATGTTTTTTTATGTCAGTTATTTATTTATTACTTCTTCCTATGAGTTTATTTCTAATAGTTAATTGATATTAATGGAATAATCTTCCCACTACATAACCTAGGATATCTCCACTATTTTGAAGCTTCATATATATAGGGAGGAATATATGAGGTGATGTGTTCCCCTGAATGAGAATTAGTGATCCCATAAAGGGTGTTAATTTTTTTATCAAATCCCCTATTTGATTTGTCTTATTATTTGGGGCTTAATAGAATAAATAATGGATGGTCAAAACATGTTTGGGAATATAATATTGTGTCCAACCAGAACTTTTATATTAGAAATTCAAGCTACCAAAGTAGTGGAATTTAATTTATTGGATATTTTATTATGGTTTTATTTTGTTCTTATAATTTTATGAGGTAGTTATAGTTTATGGTATTTTCCACTTTCCCTGTGTCACAAGAGTGGTTGAGTTCATGCATCATTGATAGACACATAGGATCACATGTCATATTCTTGATTTCAGGTTATTGATATTGGTTTAAATTAATTAAATTAAAACAATAATATATATGGTGTATTTTTAAACACATTATTCGTGATATCTAATTAATTTATCATGGTTATATTTATATAATTCTATTTATCTTTTGGTGACTAATATATTGGTAAAAGTGATACAAGATTTGAATATTGGTGAGTAGTGGGTGCCTATCCCAAGTTGATAAGGGAAATATTTTAGAGAATGTATTCTAGGATTTTTGTGCCCTTTTTCACCTAATAATTTATAAAACTTTGTAAATATTTTTGATTTTAGATTCATTTTTATGTCTTTACATTGGAATTTTATAAAATTTTGCATTGATGATGCCCCATGTTTTCACCCGAGAATGATATTGAGAATGTTCCTAAGTTAATGAATTATCCTGTTATACCTATAGATATATATAAGGATGGGGATAAGTATACTCATGTGGATATTACCATAGTTCATAAAGTTACTAGTTGATCATGTATGGACACTAAGATAGGTGGGAAATTACTACATTCAACTTTTACCGAGTTAAAATTCAAATATTTTAGTTATCACATAGTCTTACTCAAACCTCATTCCTAGTTAAGATATTTGGATCCTTTTTATGCACATTCAATACTCAACTAGATATTAAATTATGAAATATATAGTAATAAAAACAAATAAGGTTTCTATAAGGTTTGACGACAACGTGATACCCTAATCCTTACTAGGTTTGGGTCAAGTTCCAAGAACCTTTTTTACATTATAAATCACTATGAGTAAATATACATTCCATATGTCAAAAACATTAATATAAAATCCCCAAAATACATGGTTTTAATGTGAAAACAACTTGTAATTCCTAAAGGGTTATTTACACTATCTTCCTCCAGTTAAAGTTATCTCCTCAAAAGTTCATGACCATATTTTGATGGGGGCTTTATAATGCCTCCTGGAAGTTCTTCAAAGGTCTTCCAAACCATAAAGAAGTATATCATTAATATAAGGACCCAGCCTTAAACCTTATATAATATTGAATTTAATGAATAATTCACATTGAGGATCTTTTTAGGTTTAGAGTTTTAGAGAATTAGAACATAACTATTACATCTCAAAAGATTACATAGTTCCCATTTTTTTCACAAAATAATAACTCTTGAAAAAAAGAGTCATGTCTAGTTCCATGTTTAAGATAGCATGACTTTTTCTTGATCCCATACTTGACCCTATTCCACATTATGTCCTGTGAAAAACATTTCAAAAACTTGGGATGAGCATAAAAAGCTCAGTAAGGGATACACAAAGAAGGAAAACAGTTAGTTTTTCAAAACAACAAGTAAACCATGAATACTTTAACATAAGTAATACTTTTCACCTTTTTGAAGTAGTAAATACTCTTCACTGAATAAAAGATCATTACTTACCCTTTTGTAACCAAAATATTACCATAAAACCCATATAAAGAACACATAACATATAAAGGTAACTTGGGACATAAACATACATAAATGGAATAACCATATGGTCAACTTCCACACATATCACTAAATGGAATAGCTATACGGCCAACTTCCATACCCAATGCATTGGATGTTATAACGTAACCACCCATCCTGGTATTCACGGCACCACCCGTCATTTGGTTTATCACATAACCACCCATCAAATGTCCAAGTACCATTATAAAATCATCAGACATAAAACAAATATAAAAGAAAGAAAACATTTACACATTTCAATCACAATATATCACATAAATATATTGACATAACAAATCCATTATAAAAACCATTTTCAATACGAAAATACATAAGAGTATATGGTATTTATTTTCTTTTAAAAACATTACGGATTGTTGAGTAAGCCAAACATTAAATAATACTCACGATGGTGGAAAAGGTCGTTTTCACCGCTTACGTTAAAAGAAACATTATTTTTTTGTCATTTAGTAAAATGATTCATAGAAAAATATTCCCTTTGAAATGTCAAGGGGGTTAATATAGAGTATAAAAGAAATTCATGTATTAAAACAAAATATTCCTCAATGAAAGGAGATTGAGATGAAGTCCCTTACCTTGTGTCCGACTTGACTCGATCATTCTTTAATATTCTGAATAATAAGCTAAAGTTAATTTATACTTTCTTAAGAATATTTTTCAAGTTTATTATTCCTTTTATATCACTTATTACTATGTTATAAACATTATGTATCCATTTAAGTTAATAATGTTCATTTTGTCGATATTTGGTACTTGAGTAATAATGAATACGTTATATTTACAAGTTGTCCATGTGGTCAATAGTCCATTATATCCAGAATTAGATTCATTATTTAGATATAATATATATCATATATATCCAATATATATATGTATTTATAATAGTACATAACATTTGGAGGTAAGAAATGAAATGCACTGTTCATGGAGATGGTAAGCCGTACGTACACATGAACGCTACTTTCATTTCTATTTATTATTTTTATGGAATTAAAGCATAATGATACATCAGTATATTATAATTATAGTATAATATCATATATAATATCTATAAATATATCCTTTATATGTACCACATATGGTATTAATGAGTCATATCACTTTGAGGGGGCGGTAGTCCGCACTTCCTCTAATGAGATTATCACGTTTACCCATAATGGAAACCATAAAGGCATGCTATAAAAGGAAGATAAAAAAGCATAAAAAAACATAAACATAATATATATCATATATAAATATAGTTCCATAATAATGGACACCATGAGAGGAAGTAGGAGATAACCGAACAATCATCGTTTCATGAGTCGTTAGTTTTCCATCCACATAAACATTATGTTATTCATCCATTTGATAGAGGTGTGTGTATGTGTAGTTCAAATACTTCTCATAAAAACATCCTAGTATATTTAGTATACTGGTGTTTTTACAAAAGATAGGAATAAAAAAGAGTTTAGGGGTTGGAGAAGTAAAATAAAAGAAAACAATTTAAGAGAAACCGTTACCTTTAATTTGGGTAACTCCTTTTGGTTTGAACCAATGGCCTTCTTGAAGTGCCTTCTTCCTAAGGTAATGATTCTAAGGGGATGAGAGGGATGTAGGGAGATTAATTGGTTAGAGGTTGGACGATCCAAATGGCTTGAGAGGTGTGAGGAATTGGATAGAAATGGTCTCCTTTTATAAGGAAGAGGAGGGGCTCTTTAGGAAAGTGTGAAACTATTATTTTATTATATAATTATATTCGGTTTCTAATGGTCCAAAAATAATTAAAGATATATCTAAGATGACTCATGTTATAAATAAAATCATCCAATAATAATTGGATATGTTTTGTATAATGTTTTAATCATTATAATATTTTTTATTTAAATCATTTATTAAGGAGGTAAATACTGCATCATTATTGTCTCATAAATAATTTATTTTATTTGATGTCTAAAAATTATAAAAAAACTACAATGATGTAGGAACTCATTTTATATTTACAATTAATATTTATATTTGAAAATATGACTTATATAACACCATATAAAAATTAATTACTAAAATAGTTTTGTTAAAGTCAATTTTGTCTTTACAATAAATTAATTAATCTAAAGTGTCATTATCTTTCATAAGTAGTTCCATGGGGTCCCAAAATCAACCCAAAGATTCCCATGGTCGGACATTACTCATACAATAATGTTAGGACAAGTTTTAATGTAATTTTTAATTATTATAATATTCTTTTAACCTTGAATTACCCTATTTACCTTTAACCGCGGTAAATAAAAGTCAAAAGTTACGATTCAACAAAAATTATTTTCATCTTAATTAACCAAACTTTACTTCTTGATAACAACCATGTATGTCCTAATTTTGAAATTCAATTCACAAAAGTAGTAAAATTTCATTTAAATGAAAAAGTCTGTTTTTTTACTACCACTGAGTGGTTTCACTATTCATCAAAAAATTGAAGTTTTTCAGAAAAATACCAAAAATTCAGCCTAAGATATATTTGATATTACTAATTCAAAAATTATGTCTATTTTTCCAAATTCAAAACATTGAAGTGGAATTAATTAATTTTAAAATTAATTCCCAATATCAAAACAAATAGCGTGTTTTTAAGAAACAATAACTATCAAAAGATTGATACTTGTTTATGTCCAATTTCAAAGTGAAATTATTTCCAATGACCAAAATTCGATTAAATGGTAAAAATATATTCTAATTACACTTTAAAACCAATTATAAAGATAATATAACCATATAAATAAATTATATTAAAAGTCACTTTTGAATTAAAATATAATATTTTCACTAGAAAAAATCCAAAAAATTTACACAATGTAAATTTTGATGTCCCCATTATAAAGAATTATTTTATTTGGTCAATTAGAATGTATTAAAGTGACCAAAACTATATTTAAATAGGGTTATCCATTAAAAGGATGTAAATCGACCTTTTAATGTAAATTATGCTTAAAATTAGTTTCATTCATATTTTAAGCCTCTAACTTTTTTTGGATAAATGTAAATACATTTAACAAACATGTATAATCATATTGTAGTTTATTTTGTTCATTCCTACCAATACAACGGCTAGGAGTTAACTACCATTTAAAATAATAATATTATATTATTAGTGTGCAACGTAAGATTTCAAAGAAATCCGTTGTTGCGTATCGGGTACACTTTAAAACATAGCAAACCCTTTAAAGTAAAATTAATATTCAATTCAAAAATAATAATAAATATGAAAATCTCTTATTATTCATTTACCTGGGATATTACATACTTCCCCCCTTTTGGAAATTACGTCCTCATAATTTTTATTCACTTATCAAAATAAGTGAGGGTATTTATCCCTCATAGTATTTTCAGATTCCCACGTTGCCTCTTCAATCATATGGTTTTTTCACAAAACCTTTACCTGGTGAATTACCTTATTCTGCAAAACTTGCTCTCTACGGTCAAGAATTTGGACTATTTGTTCTTCATAAGAGAGATTCTCTTCCAACCGAACTACCTCTGGGATAAAAACATGATATGGATCTGGCATATACTTTCTCAACATCGAAACATGAAAAACATTGTGTAAATGGGATAAACTTGGAGGTAAATGCACTCTGTATGCAATTGATCCAACATTCTCCATAATTTCATAAGGTCCAATGAACCTCGGACTCAACTTTCCCTTCTTACCAAAACAGATCACACTTTTCCATGGAGAAACTTTGAGAAAGACATGATCACCTACCTCAAAAGAAAGATCCTTCCTCTGGTTATCTGCATAACTTATCTGTTTGCTCTGAGCTATTCTCATGTGCTTCTGAATAAAATGAAATTTCTCTACCATCTCTTCTACCAATTATGGTCCCATCATCTTCCTTTCACCTACTTCATCCCAAAAAGCTGGAGTTCGACAGCGCTTTCCATATAAAGCCTCAAATGGAGCCATCTGTATACTGGAATAAAAACTGTTATTATAAGAAAATTAAATAAAAGAAAGATGTTAGTCCCAACTTCCCTGATAATACAATGAACAAGCACGTAGAATATCCTCCAAGGTCTGTATTGTTCATTTTGACTGCCCATCTAATTGCGGATGAAAAGATGTACTAAAATTTAATTCAGTACCCAATGACTTCTAAAGGCCATTCCAAAAGTTAGAAGTAAACCTGGGATCACGATCATATAAAATGGAGATGGGAACACCATGAAACCTGACTATCTATTTAACAAACAACCGAGCAAGTTGATCTAGAGATAAAGTATCTCAAATAGGAAGGAAATGATCCGATTTAGTCAATCGATCAACAATAACCCAGATTGCATTATTACCTTGAGATGTCTTTGGTAATCCCACAACAAAGTCCATGGATATATTTTCCCATTTCCACTCTGGCACCAGTAAAGGATGAAGCATCCCTTTAGGAAACTACCGCTCTTCTTTAACCTGCTGACAAGTCAAACACTTCACAGTAAAATCATCAATATCTCTTTTCATTCCATCCCACCAGTAATACTCATAGAGATCTCTGTACATCTTAGTACTGTCAGGATGAACTTAAAACGGAGAACTATGAGCTTCACATAACAACTCATTTTTCAACTATGAATCACAAGGAACACATAATCTCTTCCCAAAACTCAATACACAATCATTATCAATGTTAAAATCAGGCAACTTACCCTTCTGAACCAACTCTACCTTTTTTTGTAACTCACTGTCTTCCATCTGCGCTTGCTTAATTCTGTCTGATAGAGATGATCTAACTGACACCTGATACAAAATAGAAGAATTTCCTGCACCATCAACTTATATGCCAAATTTCATCAAATAAAAAACCAAAGGATCTCATTCCAAACGTAACATGGTTAATAAAGCATTACTTTTTCGACTCAAATCATCAGCCACTTTATTAGCTTTTCTCGGATGGTAATGGATGGTGCAATCATAATCCTTGATTAATTCCAACCATCTCCTCTGTATCATGTTAAATTCTTTTTGACTGAATATATACTTCAAACTTTTGTGATCAGTATATATTTCACACTTCACTCCATACAAATGATGCCTCCAAATTTTTAAAGCAAAAACAACAGCAGCTAATTCCAAATCATGTGTAGGGTAATTTAACTCACGAGGTTTCAACTAAAGTGAAGCATAAAGCAATTACCTGATCATTCTACATTAGGAAACAACCTAGTACTTTCAACGAAGCATCACTGTAGATAACAAACTCACCATTTCTAGATGGTAGTGCCAAAACCAGACTAATATTATTTTCAATTCCTGAAAACAATCATCACATTATTTTGTCTAGATGAACTTAACAACTTTTCAAGTCAACTTAGTCATTGGACTAGATAACTGGGAAACTTTTTTAACAAACCTCCAGTAATAACCTACCAAACCAATAAAACTACAAATCTCGGTTATAATTGTGGGTCTTGGCCATTCTTCAACAACTTTTGTTTTATCAGGATCAACAGTTATTCCATTTTTGAAACAATGTGAACAAGGAAAGAAATTTGTGGTAACCAAAACTCACACATGTTGAATTTCCCATAAAGTTTCTTTTTTTATGGTTTGCAAGACAACCATTAAATGAATTTCATTCTCCTATTTACTTTTTGAATAAACCAAAATATCATCAATGAACACAACCACAAACTTATCCAAGAACTCATGGAAAATTCTATTAATAATATCCATGAATACAGCAGGTGCATTGGTTAAACCAAAAGGCATAACTACAAATTCATAATGGTCATATCTAGTACAAAACGCGGTCTTCGAAATGTCTGCTTCCATTAATTTCAACTAATGGTACCACAAAATCAAGTCAATATTCGAAAAATACTGAGCTCCCTGGAGTTGATCAAACAAATCATCGATATGAGGTAAAGGATACTTATTCTTAACAGTAATGTTATTCAATGATCTATAATCACTGCAAAGTCTCATTGAACCATCTTTATTTTTAATGAACAAGACAGGAGCACCCCATGGTGATGTGATAGGTCAAATGAAACCTTTATCTAATAACTCCTACAATTGCTTATTTAACTCCAAAAGTTCAATTTGAGCCATTCGATAAGGGGGTTTTGAAATTGGCTTAGTATCAGGAAATAAGTCAACAGTAAATTCAACTTCCCAATCAGGTATAATACTAGGAAACTCATCAGAAAAAACATCATGGTACTCATTTACCACTGGAACATCATTAATCTCAACACTTTCTTTATTTTCAACAATATGATCAAGGTAACATTCATTTCCTTCTTTTGATAGTTTCTCAACTTCCTGATATGTTATTAAAATCAAGGGTTCATTCTTGTACACAAACTGTAAATCTTTCTGAAATGAAACCTGTTTAGCTCAACAGTTATTCTTAGCATGATAAACAGACAACCAATCCATGCCCAAAATAACATCAAAATATACTAGAGGCAAAACAATAAGGGTTGTAGGTAGATTCTTTCTGCACACAAGGAAAAAAATGTTCCTATGTTTTCTTTTTGTCTCAACATTTCCTCCAGGTATTTTTACCACAAGTTCTATTTTCATATCTTGATATGGAATTCCCATTTTATTAGAAAACTTCTAAAAAATGAAAGAGTGTGTAGACCCTAAATCAAACAACACATTGGAATAATATGAACAAACAAAAAGTGTACCTGATACTACTTCATTTGATGGACAAACATCTACTGAAGTAGTTGCAAAGGATTTTACCACCACTTTCTGCTTGTATTCTGGATGCTTTCGCTCAGTTGAGTTCTTCGCTGGACACTAATTTTCATAATGACCCATTTCATTACACTTAAAACTTCTTACCGATGGTATTTCATTGCCTGCTTGATCATATTCGTTATAGTTACGAGCAATATGACCAGAATTACCACACCGGAAGCACTTTCCAGACTTTGATAAACATTCTCCAGGATGCTTTTTACCATACTTCTCAAAATTTGGATATTTAATTTTCTAACCTCCAGGATTCTTTAATGAATTATTCCCCTTTGCCTGCCAACTGGACCTCTTATTCTGTTGTTTGTCAAAGAACACCCGATCATCGGAAAACTCCATTTCCACCTTCTCTATACATCGAACAAGTTTTTCATAACTTTTGAACTCACGAGAGGCTAATGATCTTCGATATCGTTGCTTCAGTCCTGAGTAAAATCGATTTATCTTACTATCAAGATCTCAGATGAAATTTGGTGCATACCTTTCCAATTGAGTGAACTTTGCTTCATAAGTGGCCACTGAGTCATCCTACTGCCTCAATTCCAGGAATTGTTTTTCCATCCTAAGATGAACCACCTTAGGAAAATATTTCTCAAGAAACATACCTTTGAATTCATCCCAAACAAGTGAATCAATCTCCTCGCTATCCCTGATATTTTTCACCATCGACCACCACTGATCAGATTCACATTCAAAATGGTAAACAAGAAGACTAACCTTTTGATGTTCTGAACAACCCATGACATCAAAAATATTATCTAGTTCTTTAATCCAACCTTCTGCTAGCACCAGATCAGATTATCCTCTGAATGATGGGGGATGTTGCCTCATGAAATGCTCCACTACTGACATGTTCCTCTATGGCTGATCTAGCTGAACACGTGCATGGATACCACCACCATTTGTATCCTGAGTCAACTATGACATCACTGCAACAATTGGTTCAGTTCCGATTCTGACCATCTCAAGCTTCTGATTTTGAAGATTGTCTTCCTCCTAATGTCACCCCAACATAGCTAATTTTTTTCCTCTGCGGAAAACCATTCTGAACATAGAAATATCTTAGGCGAAGCAACATGGTAATCCGTAAATGCTATATCATTTTAATATCACCATAAATTAATTTAGGGACATTAATTTAACAATTCCCTAACTCCTAAAGTTATCTAAACCTCCCTCTGATACCAACTATAAGGACCTGGCCTTAAAACTTACATAATATTGAATTTAATGAAAAATTCACATTGAGGATCTTTTCAGGTTTAGAGTTTTAGAGAATTAGGACATAACTATTACATCTCAAAAGATTACATAGTTCCCATTTTTTCACAAAATAATAACTCTTGAAAAAAAAGAGACAAGTCTAGTTCCATGTTTAAGATAGAATGAATTTTCCTTGATCCCATCCTTGACCCTATTCCACATTATGTCTTGTGAAAAACATTTCAAAAACTTGAGATGAGCATAAAAAGCTCAGTAAGGGATACACAAAGAAGGAAAACTGTTAGTTTTTCAAAACAACAAGTAAACCATGAATACTTTAACATAAGTAATACTTTTCACCTTTATGAAGTAGTAAATACTCTTTACTGAATAAAAGATCATCACTTACCCTTTTATAACCAAAATATTACCATAAAACCCATATAAAGAACACATAACATATAAAGGTAACTTGAGACATAAACATACATAAATGGAATAACCATACAGTATACTTCCACACATATCACTAAATGGAATAGCCATACAACTGAATTCCATACCCAATGCATTGGAGGTTATAACGTAACCACCCGTCTTGGTATTCACGTCACCACCCATCATTTGGTTTATCACGTAACCACCCGTCAAATGTCCAAGTACCATTATAAAATCATAAGACATAAAACAAATATAAAGGAAAGAAAACATTTCCACATTTCAATCAAAATATATCACATAAATATATTAAAATAACAAATCCATTATCAAAACCATTTTCAATATGAATAAACATACAAGATTATATGATATTTATTTCTTTTAAAAACATTACGTCTTGTTGAGGAAGCCAAACATCAAATAATACTCGCGGCGGTGGAAAAGGTCGTTGTCACCGCTTACGTTAAAAGGAACATTCTATTTTTTTCATTTAGTAAAACGCTTCATAGAAAAAGATTCCATTTGAAAATTCAAGGGTGTTTATATAGAGTATAAAATAAAGTCGCGTATTAAAACAAAATATGCCTCAATGAAAGGAGATTGAGATGAAGTCCCTTACCTCGTGTCCGACTTGACTCAATCGTTCTTTAATCTCCTGAATAATAAACAAAAGTTAATTTATACTTGCTTAAGAACCTTTTTCAAGTTTATTATTCCTTTTATATCACTTATTACCATGTTATAAACATTATTTAACCTTTTAAGTTAATAACGTCCGTTTTGTCGATATTTGGTACTTGAGTCAATAATGAACACCTTATATTTACAAGTTGTCCATGTGGTCAATAGTCAATTATATACAGAATGTTATTCATTACTTAGATATCATATATATCATATATATCCAGTATATACATGTATTTATAACAGTACATAACATTTGGAGGTAAGAAATGAAATGCACCGTTTATGGAGACGGTAAGCCGTACGTACACATGAACACTACTTTAATTTATATTTATTATTTTTATGGAATTAAAGCATAATGATAAATAGGTATATTATAATTACAATATAATATAATATATAATATCATTAAATCTATCCTTTATAGGTACCACATATGGTATGAATGAGTCATATCACTTTGAGGGGGCGGTAGTCCGCACTTCCTCAAATGAGATTATCGTGTTTACCCATAATGGAAACCATAAAGGTATGATATAAAAAGAAGATACAGAAGTATAAAGAAAACATAAACATAACATATATCATATATAAAAATAGTTCCATCATAATGGCCACCATGAGAGGCGGTAGGAGATAATCGAAGAATCACCGTTTCGTGAGGCGTTAGTTTTCCATCCACAGAAACATTATGTCCTTCATCCATTTGATGGAGGTGTGTGTATGTGTTGTTAAAATAATTCTCATAAAAACATCCTAGTATATTGAGGATACTGGTTTTGTTACAAAATAAAGGAATAAAAAATATTTTAGGGGTTGGAGAAGTAAAATAAAAGAAAACAATTTAAGAGAAACCGTAACCTTTAATTTGGGTAACTCCCTTTGGTTTGAACCAATGGACTTTTTGAAGTTCCTTATGCCTAAGTTAAGGCTTATAAGGGTATGAAAGGGATTTAGGGAGGTTAATTATTCAGAGTTTGGATGAGACAAATGGCTTGAGAGGTGTGAGGAATTTGATAGAAATGGTCTCCTTTTATAAGGGAGAGGAGGGGCTCTTTAGGAAAGTGTGAAACTATTATTTTATTATATAATTATCTTAGGTTTCTAATGGTCAAAAAATAATTAAATATTAATATAAGTTAACTCATGGTCGAAATAAAATCATCCAATCCTAATTGGACATGTTTTGGATAATTTCTTAATCATTATAATCTTATTTATTTAAATCATTTATTAATGAGGTAAATACTGCATCATTATTCTGTCATGAATAATATAATTTATTCGATGTCTAAAAATTATAAAAAAAATACCATGATGTAGTAAATATTTTTATCTTTTCAATGAATATTTATAGTCTAAAATATGACTTATATAAAACCATATAAGAATTAATTACGAAAATATTGTTGTTAAAGTCAATTTTGTCTTTACATTAAATTAATTAATCTAAAGTGTTATTATCTTTCAAAAGTGGGTCCATGAGGTCCAAAGATCAACCCAAAGATGCCCATGGTCGGACATTACTCATATAGTAAGGTTAGGACAAGTGTTAAGGTAATTTTTAATTATTATAATATTCTTTTAACCTTGAATTTCCCTATTTACCTTTAACCGCAGTAAATAAAAGTGAAAAGTTATTATTCACAAAAAATTATTTTCATCTTAATGAACCAAATTTTACTTATTTATAACAACCATGTATGTCAGATTTTTGAAATTCAATTCAAAAAAGTGGTAAAATTTCATTTAAATGAAAAAGTCAGTTTTTTAACTACCACTAAGTGGTTTCACTATTCATCAAAAATTGAAGTTTTTCAGAAAAATACCAAAAATTCAGCCTAAGATATATTTGATATTCTGAAATAAAAAATGATGTCTATTATTCCAAATTCAAAACATAAAGTGGCATTAATTAATTTTAAAATTAATTCCTGTTATCAAAACAAATAGCATGTTTTTAAGAAACAATAACTATCAAAAGATTGATACCTGTTTATGTCCAATTTCAAAGTGAAATTATTTCCAATGACCAAAATTGGATTAAATGGTAAAAATATATTCTAATTAAACTTTAAAACCAATTAAAAATATAATATAACCATATAAATAAATTAGGTTAAAAGGAAATTTTGAATTAAAATACAATATTTTCATTATTCATTAAAAAAATGAACTTTATCAGAAAAATCCCAAAAATTTACACAAAGTAAATTTTGATGTCCCAATTATAAAGAAGTATTTTATTTGGTCAATTAAAATATATTAAAGTGACCAAAACTATATTTAAAGAGGGTTCACCATTAAAAGTCGGTAAATCGACCTTTTAATGTAAATTATGCTTAAAATTAGATTCATTCATATTTTAAGCCTCTAACTTTTATTGGATAAATGTAGATACATTTAACAAACATTTATAATAATATTTTAGTTTATTTTGTTCATTCCCCCCAATACAACGACTAGGAGTTAACTACCATTTATATTAATAATATTATATTATTAGTGTGCAATGTAAGATTTCAATGAAATCCGTTGTTGCGTATCGGGTACGTTATCGAACATAGAAAAACATTTAAAGTAAAATTAATATTTAGTTCAAAAATATTAATAAATATGAAAATCTCTTATTCTTCATTTACCTGGGATGTTACATTTAAACAAACCTTTATCTTAGTACTATCTTTGTGTGGGATTTTTCTCCTTCATTTCATCATATTCATATGACGAATAGGATCATTATCTATGATCAACTTCTTCTCTTAAATATGTGATGATATATCTGGACATAGGAAGATTTTTCTATATCTAATATTCTCTTCATCTTTAAAACTGAGACCACTATGTTGGTGTTCTACTGAACTCAATTACTATCTATGTTAATGTTATATTTTAGGGTTATCCTCATTGTTCTTAAATACACAAAGATTTTTTAGAGGATGTTATATTTTCCCCTTCGATAATAGGATGTATTTATCTCGATTATAGTATCAATTTATCTATTTATTATTTTATCTATATTTTTCTTATTATTATTTTATATTTTTATATATTCATATATTCATTAATATTGTTTTTATATTTGAATTATGGAATCTCTTAAAATATTTAAAGTGAATTATTCTCTATTTATAACTCATTTAATTAGAGTCAAGTTCTTCATTCAGATACTCCTTAAGAATGGGAATATTTCTATCTTTCAAAACATCACCAAATATAATACATTTAAATTATTTTAATTCATCATCCATGTGTACATGGAATCATGAATTTATACATGAATAGTTTCTCAAGGGATTGATCTTTTTAATAATCTTTCTTTAATCTTAATTATTCAGCATAATTTTGACATTTAAATCTATAAGTATAAGTTTCTTGAATCATTTGATTTGGTTTCCCTAAAAATATAATTATCCTAGAATTATTAAATATTTCTCAGATATATCATTCTTTAGAATAATTTTTTTCATTAATCTAAAAAACTCAAAAACATCTTCCAATTAATTGATCCTTATGAAATTATAGAAAATCCTTAAGAATATCAATATCATAAATACAAAGTTCACAACCATACTTATAAACTTGGAATCATCATCATGAAGTGTCAATTTAATCTTTATTTTTTTCTAGACGATCCTTATGGAGACCTAGATCATCCTTATGAAGTGACTGAAAAATCTTTACAAACATAGAAATGAATCTTATAGGGTTTTCATTGATCCTTACACAACCTCCAACAATTTTTATGAAGTATAATAATAAGGATGAATGATCATTATATTTATCAGTTTTATCCTTATGTTATTCAATTTATCCTTATAAAGTATTAATTCCTGGAATAATGATGCATATATATCCTCTAATAATCCTAAAAAATTCTCAACGTAATGGTGAAGGTTCCTATCATTGATCAGTTTTATCCTTGCATAGTTCACTTCATCCTTATGCATCCCAAATCTATACTTATGTTCATAGGGTGAGTTTATGACTTTTCAATTTTACTTTGAATTATTTCTAGGAATCATCCTTATGTGACCTATAGGACTTAGTGATTATTCCTAGTATCAGTATTTTTTTTCAAACACTATAAAATAATCACAATACCTCTTTAATTTATTTTTAGGAATTACCAAACACTTCAACTCATCCCAAAACACAATCCAATCAACTTTACATCAATTGATGGATTATAAAAATTCCAAGATAGTTATTTATTTATGAATAATAATTATTTAATATCCAAATTAGTTAACTTCATATCACATAATTTTAGTCATTTTGAGATGATATTCTTCATTATCAGTTATCATTAACATGAAGAATAACTCATAGATCATTGCAAGGAAAGGATGATATCCAAGAACCTATCTATCCAAATGTTATAAGTAGAAAACAAATTTCACTTTTCCATTAATAGTGGAGAAACTAACTCATATGTTTAAATATTTCTTAACAATTATTGAAAATTTCTCATGATAATGGAAACCTTACTTAGTAACAATAAACACAATGCACATTTTGGCTCTTCAATTCACCTAGATTTTCTTTTCAATACCTTTAATCTTATTGGTCAATAATTTTTCTGCAAAGAAATATTTTCTTCTCTCCCTTATTGATAATAAATTAAAAGGTATGAAAATAAATAATGGTATTATCATCTCACATGTTTACTTCTTATTTAAATTTTTAAAGAAGTTTTCTTTCTCTCTTTTGTTCAGTTTTGTAGCTTGATCCAAATTTTAAGAGATGGATGGAACCACACACTCCATACCAATGAATATATATATAATCAAAACAAAGTTTATATGGGATAATCAAATTTATAAAACAAGATATATTAAACAAGATAACAAGGTTTTCCATAACTATGTCTTAGTATTTTATAAATAAAAGTACCTAACCTTGAAACATTACATAATATACTTTCTCTAGAATAAAATACACCTTCTTTAATTCCCAAATAAATTTTATATTTATATTTTTAGTTAATTAGGTTAAAAAACTAACATAAAAAACAAAAAAATTTTAAATTGGATACATACACTCAGTATCCAATTTTCATAGAATATAATAATTTTAAAATTGAACATGATTTTTTATAAAAAATCTAGAAGATTTTCAACATGACTTCATCTTTGTTCTTACTAATCCTTAAATATTATGATTTTTTTAAAACATGGGATTATAACAATTAAATAAGTGTGGAACATTAAAGTAATAAATCTATTAGTCCAATGAAAAACATAAAAACCTATTTTTTACCTTTATCAAAATATTATTTGAGCATATTAAATAAATCATATCTACCTAGAAAAAACATTTTATGATCAAATAAAACCTTTAAAACCTATAGAAAGAAAATAAAAACCATTTTATGAAAATTATAGTATTATATTCATAACTAAAGTCCACTTTTATCAGAAATAAATGGATAATAGATAAATCTATAGGATAAAACAACCCTGTTAACTCCCCCTTCCTATCTTTGAAGACATGAAAGATTACCCACCTTATTGGAGAGCTATATCAGGATCACCTGTTGTATATGCTGTATCAGGCTCACCCATCGTATATGATGTATTGGGATCACACATCATATAATATGTATCAATATAACCTATAATCACCTATAATTATAATGTACCATATCATGAATAGAACATTTTACGATTGCAACTTTTCAACACAAAACTCTTGAAAACTATTTTGATCCCATTTGAAAAACACTCTTTGATATGGAAATATCCATTCATTTTAAAAAATAATTTTCAAAACTAAAATACCTATAACAATGGTAATATGGTTCGAAATTTATATAAAACATGTAATATTTTAAAATAACCCAAACATCAACTAATGGTTGTGGTAGTGTGGAAAATCATTAATGTAGTATACATTAAAATAAAATGTTCATTTTTTTCAAAAAATTCCATATAATATATGTAAAAATATACTATTTAAAAACAATTGAAATAATGTAAAAAGGGACATAAAATTTACTTTAACATTCATTAATTTTCATAGAAATAGTTTTATTATATAATTTTATAAATATGTACATGGAAGAAAAATATTTATAAAAAAAATCTTTAAAATATTTAAAATGAGGATTTTAAGGTAAAGTTTCACCCACCTTGAGTTTGAATCACCACACACATTATTTATCTTCATGAATAATTAAATTATGTTAATTATTTACATTTTATTTTTTTCATTTTTATAATTATGTTTATTTTATTTATTACCATGATATATTCAATTGCTTAATCAATTAATTTCGTGTCATCCATTTTGATTATATTTAGATCATATGTCCAAAATGACTTGGTAGGTTTTCTATGGGTATTGAGATAATTATTCTATTATATCCAGAATAATTATAATGAAATAATTACAATTTTTAAACATTAATTTTACTTTTAATTCTAACCATGAATGATGGTTGTGAAAAATGAATTATATTACATTCCTGGAGATTGTAGGTCATACCTATGCATGAGTGGTGTTTTCATTTTTCAGAGAACATGAGAGAAGAGAGGTAAGTATAATTTCATTTTTTAAAAATTATTTTTATATCATAATTTTTATATTATTTATTTAAATACACTTATATATTCAATTTGTGTGATGTGTTGATAAAAAACGAATCACATCAGTTTGTAGAGGTGGTAGTCCACATGCATGAACTAATGACGTTACCATTTTTAGATGGATGTAAAGGTATATAAATATAGAATATATTTTATTTAAATAATTATAATTTTTTCATTAATATATTATAAATACATTAAATCCTTCATTATAATTAGATATGAGGGGTGGTGATGGAAAACTAATTACACCGGTTCATGAGGCAATAGTCTGCTGTACACCTGAGTGATGGTTTAATTTAATATTTGATAAAATAGGAGATGGATAAAGGTTATTAAAAAATAAAATAAAATATAAGTATATGTTGTATATTTATGTTATTATATCACAATGGTTTTAATAGTTTTTAAAGAGTTATAAAAAGAAATAAAACTAAAATATTCGGTCAAAAGCTAAACATATTCTTTGGAAAACCTATTTTTCTTTATAACTTAATCCCTCTAAAGATGTATTCAGAACAAAATAAGAATATTAAGGCATAAAGATGGATTTTAAGAAATTATTTCTGTATGTAATGGCTAAACTAAAAGGATATTTATGTGTGTAGAGGATATAAGTGAGGGTGTCCTTTTATAAGTGGGGGGAGATGACACACTTTTTATTTCTGAAATGAATGAAATATATTAATATATTAATCAATCTAAATGAGTCAAAAATAGGAAATTTACAAATATTATATGATATATGGTATAATTATTTCTATCGAATAAAGGTTTTAAATGTTTTTATTTAATTTTAACCCTTATCACTATTGTTTAACCCCTGGTAATCCTATTTTAACATTAACCATGGTAATAAATTTTTCTATTTTTACTATTAATTAGGACTAAAAAATATGTCAATGGAATTAAATAATATTTTTAATGATTATTCCAAATATGGATTAAATTTTATCAAATTTAATTCATAAATATGGTGGAATTTAATTTAAAATGAAACTCGTAAAACGTGATGAAAAATGGGTTTCTAGAAGAAAATGTTTTATTAAGTAAAAAAATTGATTCTAATAACCTTAATTGGATTATTTATAATATAAATGAACTAATTTTACTATGAAATGTTATTAAAACAAATTTTAACTTTTTAAATTCTTGAAATGAAGAGATAATTTTCAATAAAAACCATTATTTTCATTATTCATTTGAAAAAAAAACATTTTAGAAAATTCTAAAAAATTCAGAATAAGTTAATTTTGACATACTGATTTTAAATAAATAAATTCATTTTATCACATTAAATTTATAAAATTTGTATATTAATATTTTAATTAAAACCATATAATATATATAAATGAATTTTGTAGGAGGAAAACTATTTCCTTTTTGATTTGAAAATTACTTAATATTCTTATCTTGAATATAATTATATAATACTAAATTATTTAATATTAATAAGGCATAAAATTAATTTTATATTTAATTTACCATGATTTTTACATTCTACCCCTTTGTAAAGTGTGTCCTCACAATTTTATTCACTTCTTAATTATGTGGAATATTTTTATTTTAGAACATTTTATGATTCCTATATTGCTTCATTAAATGTATTATTTTTCAAAAAAAAAAACATAACATGATGAATTACCTTATTCCAAAACACATGTTTTGGGTGGTTAAGAATATGTACTAGTTTTTCCTCATTAAAAATGTTTTCTTCTAATTAAACTACTCCAGGGATCAAAATATAAGATACATATGACATTAAATTTCTTAACAATGAAACATGAAATACATCACATACCTAAGATATACTTGGAGGAAAGTACACTTAGTAGGAAAGTGATTCAAATTTATCTAGGATTTCAAATAGTATAATGAACCATATAATTATATTAGTTTATTTTATCAAAATGCATAACACTTTTACAAGAACATACTTCAAGAAAAACATTATCAGATAATAGGAAATAATGATATTTTCTATTGTTATCATCATATCTATTCTACTTGATTTAAGACTTCCTTATATATTTCTAAATGATGATCACCTTGTCAATGATTTCTTATACTAACTATAGTCCCAAAAAACTATATTTCACCAGCTTCAACCCCAAATAAAGGTGTTTCAAAATGATTTCCATATGATTCCTCAAAAGGTCGCATCTATATAATGGAATGAAAACTATTGTTATAATAAAATCAACTAATAAAATATATTGATTCTAAATTAACTACTAATCCATTAAATAATAAAGAAACATGTATTCAATATTCTAAATCATTAACTTATACTATCCATCATATTGAGGATGAAAGTTATAAAGAAATTTAAATTCAGTACCCAATGACTTCTGAAGGCCTATCTAAGTATAAGAAGTAAAACTAAGACCACAATCAAATATAATGGATAGAGAAATCCATGTAACCAAACTATCTCCTTGAGCTGTAGTCAAGAAAATTGATCTAAATTTACAGTATCTTAATTGGGGAGGAATCGTGAATATTAATTAAATCGACCAACATAACCCAAATACCATTATTAATTAGATATGTATTTGGAAATCTTATAATGAAATACATGGATATATTTTCTCATTTCAACTTTGGCACTGGAAAAGGGAGATGCATAACTTTTTGTAACTTTCAATTGTTTTTAACCTATAAAAACTTCTAAAATTTTAGGGTAAAGTTTCCAATATTATTCATCATTATATCCCACTTGTAATTAAATCGAGGTTATTTATATATCTAAGAAATACCGTAATGAAAAGAAATGGGTGAGCTATGATCTTTCATAAAAAAATAAAATTTTCAATTGTGTGATAGATAAAACATGAAACCTTTTTCCAAATATCAAAACACCTATATTTTCAATGTTAAATTCATGTTACTTAACCTTATTTACTATTTCCATAATTTTTGGACAAACACATTCTTCATTTTTATATTTTTACATTCTATTTGACAATTAATACTTTACAAAAACCTAAAATAAAATAGATGAAGTTCATACTTGAAAAATTTCTATAGCATCATTAATTAAATAATTTATCAAAGGATAATTTTCCAAATGTATCATGGTTAGTGATTAATTATATTTAAGAATCAAATCATCATGTACATTGTTTTATTTTCTTGGATGTCAATGAATTGTGCATTCAGACTCCTTAATCGGCTCCATCCATCTTCTATATAATATGTTCAACTCTTTTGAGTTAATATACAATTCAAAATTTTATAATTAGTATTTATTTTACATTTATTTATTATATAAATTATGTATCCATATTTTTAAATAAAAAACCACAATAGATATTTCTATACCATGTATAAGATAATTTAGCTCATGTGGTTTCAATTGATGTGAATCATAGACAATTACATGATAATTTTACTTCTGAACACAAAAAAGTAACTTCAATTAATCATCCATAAAGATTAAAAATTCACCATTTGTAGAGGGAAGAGTGAAAAATGGACAATTCACTATTTATATTTTTTGTTTATTGAAACTTTCATCACATTCTTTAATCCATATGAATTTGACTCATTTTTGAGATAATTTTTTTTGTGTGGTATATATAACTAAGAAAAGATGTCTACAAAACTGAAGTAGTTAAATAATAATACAAGAAATATATGAATATCTATGAGTTTAGGTGATAGATATTCTTTAACAAATTTAGTTTTAACAGGGTCAAAAATTATAGAATCTTTAGAAATAATATTCATGTTGAATGAAATCCATTGAAAATAATAATGAATTAATAAGTTTTCCATATAGATTATTTTATTTTAAGGTTCTCAAAACAATCATTAAGTGTCTTTCATGATCCTAAATATTTTTAGAGTATAACATAATATAATTAATAAACACAATCATAAACTAAGATAAAGAACCATGGGAAACTCTACTCATAAAATCCATGAATGCAACTGGTGCATTATTCCACCCAAAGGGCATGACCCCAAACTCATAATTCTAATATCTAGTCTAAAATTCCATATACAAAATATCTTCTTCCTTTACCTTTAATAGATAGTATCATGATATGAGATCAATCTTGGAAGAATCCATTCTTCTTGTATTTGATCAAGAAAATCATTGATATGAGGTAAATGATACTTGTTCTTAAAAGTGATGTTATTAAAGGATTTATAATCAATGAAAAGTATCATTGATAATTATTTATTTTTAATAAATAAATCAGGATCACCCCATGGTGAAGTTATTAGATGAATGAATCCATTATAAAGAAGATCCTATAATAACTTTTCAATTCCAAATGTTCCATTTGATCCAATTGATAAGGGGGTTTTGAAATTGGATTAGCATTAGGAAGTAGGTAAATAGTATACTCAACCTCCTGATTAATAATAAAACCTGTATGATAATCAATAAATACATACATATATTCATTCACCACTAGAAAATAACTAATTTGAACATTTTATTTCTTTTCAAAAACTTGAGCAAGATAACTTTCATTTCCATCTTCAATCAACTTATTGAATTCATGATATGTTATCAAAGGTATGAATTCACTGTATATAAATATATTAGATCTAAAATCTATCTTACCATGATAAACTGAAATCCAATCCATACCATGAATACCATGAATAATTTATATAGGAATTTCATCAATATTTTATAGAAAAACAATCCCATTTAGAATAATAAGAAAATTCATGTAAATCATGGCTACTTGAATACTCCCACCCAGAGTTTTCATAAAATTTTTTATCTTCCTTTCAGGAGGTGATATTATCATTTACTTGAAAAGTAATAAAAAATAAATGAATGTGAAGATCCAGAGTCAAATAGGGCATTGATATAATTCGAATAAACAAATAATGTACCAATCACCTCTTCATTAGATAGACCAACACCAATAGTAGTAGAAGGAAATGATTTTGATACACCTTTTTTTATTTTAATCATGATGATTTTCACCCAGAGTGACTAACTTTAGACACATTTTATCATAATTCCCTAACATATTATAGTTAAAATATTTCAATATTGAATAAATATCTGTTACCCCATTCGTGGATTGTTCAGGACTATTTTATTTACTATCCCAAGTCCTATTACAATACTTACCACACCGATAAAACTTTACAGATTTTTTTAAACATCATCTGAATTTTTTTTGACTTCACTAGGAACATGTTAGTGTCTTACCTGAATATTTATTAATTTCCTTATTCTCTATTTTTCCCACCTTAACTAGTTCTTACTCTTGTCATCTAGAGGAATGTAAGTGTCAACTAACTTTATCTCAAGATTCTCCACACAACATCCAACTTTCTCCTAACTTTTAAATTATCATGCGGTAATTATATTCATAAACATTATTGAGTGAAATAAATTAATTTTACTATCAAGGTCCTGAATAGAATTCAATATTCACCTAGAAAATCTTGAAAATTTTTCTTCATACACGACTATCAAATTTTCATCCTTTTTCCTCAATTAAAAGAAATATTTCTTTATACTCGGTTGAACAACCTTAGGAAAATATTTATCTAAGAAAATATTTATAAATGTATCCAAATACATGGAAACAAATTTACCTCTCTCTATTATTCTTAACTAATGACCAACAACAACCCACTTCACCATCAAAATTTTTAATTGAAAGAGTTAGATTTTGATTTTTTGAACATACCATGAATTCTAAAATCATTTTCAAAGCATTGATCCATCCATTGGATACTACTAAATATGAATTTCCACTAAAATATTGATTATTATGTATCTTGAAATGAAAATCTATCAACATGTTCCTCTATGGTAAATATAGTTTCTTTCAAGCATTGATGCCGCCAACATTTATAGACTACATCAACTGATCCATCACTATAGAAAAATTGCTCAGTTCCAATTACAACCATTCCTGGATTTTTATTTGAAAGGAAATTTTCCTCTTCATACTATCCTAATAAAGATTTATTATTTCATTTATGAGAAACCATTATGAACATAAATTTATTAGATGAATCAACATGGTAATATTCAAATTCCATATATTTTTAACATAACTGTAAAGTAGAATATTTTAAGAGTATTCAGTTATGTCAGAAATTACTAGACCCTAGTTAAATAATAAGTAGAAACTACTTATCTTCATACCCTATTTATTATCTTTGAAGACAAATAACCTTACCTAATGCATTGGAGAGATATATCAGTCTCACCCATATTATAAATTGTATCGGGATCACCCATCTTATATGTTGTATCGGGATCACCCTTTATATAATTTGTATTGGATTAAACTATCATAATATATAATTCTCAATTACCAAACCATGAATGAAACATTTTTATCTTGAACCTTTTCATCATAAAACCCTTAAAAAAACTATTTCGAACCCATATGAAAAAAACTTTCAGATATCAAAATATACATTCCTTTTTAATACCAATTTTCAAGACTAAAATATAAAAAAATGGAAGAGGGTTTTTATTTTAGTAAAATATAAAAGCTTATAAGAAATCCAAGCATAAAATAATTTTTATGGAAGTTAGAAAACCCCTTGATGTTGTATACATTAAAATAGAATGTTCCTTTTTCCCTTGTAAAAATGTTCCATATAAAATACTTAGAAATATTACTTTTGAAAAACTTGGAGAGAAAGTAAAAAGGGACATAAAATTTTCTTTATAATAAAATTATTCCCAAATAAATACATTAAAAAAATAATTTTAATAACATATATGTGGAAGAAAAATATTTAAAAAATAAATCTTTAAAACATTATAATTGAAGGTTTTAAGGTATAGTGTCCCATAAATTGATTATAAATCATTACATACATTCTTAATCTCCCTGAAAAAAAATTGTTTTTTAAGTTTTTTACTTTCTTGATAACCCTTTTCATGTTTATTATTCATTTTATTTTACTCATTACCATTTTATACTCAATAAGTTAATCAATTATATTCCCATCATATGTTTTATGATATTTGATTCATATGTCCAAAATGACTTTGATAGTTTTAATATGGTCAATATGGTCCTTCTTCCATTATATCTATAATAATAATAATGAAATAATTATACTTTTATTATATTAAGTTTACTTTTAAAACCAACTATGGATGATGGTTATTAAAAATTAATTATGTTACAATCATGGAGATAGTAGTTCATACATACACATGTGTAATAGTTATAGTTTTCAATGAACATGGTGTAAAGAAGGTATGTATTATATTATATTTTTATAATGATGATTATATCACAAATATAATATTAGGTCTTTATATAAACTTATATATTTTATCCATATAATGGTGGATGAAAAATGAATCACAACAATTTGTGGAGGTGGTAGTCCACACGTACACACAAACGAAATTATCATTTCTCAACGTATGAAATAGAAATATAATACATGATATACTATATTTACCAAATGACAATTATGCCATAAATATCATGTAAATAAATTATACCCATCATTATAATCATCCAGGATAAGTGGTAATAAATAATGAATTACATCAGTTCACATGGTGGTAGTCCTTTGTACAAATGGAAAATGGTTTCATTTCTATTTTTATAGAAGAGAAGATGGATAAAGTTTACAATATACATATAATAATGTCTTAGTATAAGGGATATTATAATGTTATTATTCATAATTGTTATAAGATATTTTGATGATGATTAAGAAGAAATAAAACTAAATCATTCGATTAAAATCTATACCACTTCTTCAAAAAATATTTTTTTATTTATACCTTAAGTCCTATAAAGTTGGTATTATACACTAAATAAGACCTATATGATATAAATTGATGTTATAAAATGATATGGTCATGTATTGGAGAAATAAAATGACCCATATTTTCACAATGATATGGATTCCTTTTTTTTCCAGTTAGAGTTACTTAGTTTGGAATTTTTCCTAGTACCTTATAGATTCATAGTGGTCATGAGGGTGTAAATGAATTATTCAAAGCCTATACACCTATAGTTTTTGAAAAATAGGCTAGGCTGCATAGTTAGTAGTAACTAAGCCCTCTATCCCACATGATTTCTCCCAACTGTGTAGGGAGTTTCAGAGGGGATCAAGGAGTTGCATGGTTTTTTTTTCAATCATGTGAGCTGAGGTACATGAACGTGTGAGGATTTAATACATCATAACAATGGGTTTTTGTATGAATTGAATATGATTGGGAAAACCATGTGCCTATCCATTATAGGGCCACTCTGTAGGAATATCCTAGCGAACAGTTGGACATGGTTTGGAAAACTGTGCAACAAAACTGTATAACCCATTGCTAGAAGGTGTTTTTATGATTTTTCCCTTAATGATCTTAAATAACTCACACCTCTTTTCCTAATCCCATTTTCAGTGGAAAGAGCCATCTTTTTTCCTGTGAGCTCTCCCTTTTCCAAAAATAGGGATCAAGGAAACTCCTTAATTTAGACTCCAAATCGAACACCATCGAAAGAATTAGATACACATTAATGAGCTATCAAATCATATTATTTACATTCTCAATTGATCATCCCATATTTTTCACTATTTTGGTGCAATATTATTTTCCATATTTTCAGGGTGTTGGACCATTATTACATTTTCTTTTGTTCTACCTCAAGAATAAAGTAGATATTAGATGAGGTGTCATCTACAATGAAAAGGTAGGTGGTATAACTGTTTTCCCTAAATGACATGATGTTTTCATAGATTCTCTGTTGTGCCACATGTTGGAAATTTATACACATTTCCCTTATTCTTAATTACTTAATAAATTGAAGCATTCTATACTCCCTTGGACCCTTTCTAAGTGATTAGAGGATGTGGAGCTCTTTCATTTCCACCCCTTAGTTATGATAAATAATTTTCCCAGTATTATATAATTGTTTAAATGAAAAAACACCGCCCATGTGTTCTTATTACTATGAAAATGGAATTTTACTATTTTATATAATTATTTAGTTGACTAAAGTACCTTATATATGTTTTAATTGAATTTGGAATTGAGTTTCCTTGCTTAATTAATTAAATTAATTAATTAAAATGAATGATAATGGTTTGAAAGGCCAAACCAATTATTTCATGATTTTATATTTGTATTATATTAGCAGTGACACCCTTGGTTATATTAGGGATTGAGGATTATAATGATTAAGAGGTGATTAATCAGGTTATTATTATTATTATGTGTATTCCATTGTTATATGTTGATGAACACTAGATAAGGGACTTGTTGAGAATGTTGTTTAACTTTCCCTTATATAGAGTGTTGAGCATGATGTCTCTCACTGTTATACCTGTATCTGAATGATGGGAATGACGCTCTATGTTCCCTTGATTTGGATATTTGGAATGAAATCTCACTCCACCTATCTCAAGTAATGAGCATGAAGTCCCACATTTATGTGTGATTATGGGAATTTACCCTGTTGTTATAGCCTATTTCATGTTAGACTAGTTATAGACACTTGAGTTACACCCTAGGTCCATATAACACCTAATATCCATATATATGGATCTAAATTTCTGCAAGTATAGTGTGCATATAAATGTATATGATATACATATGATTACTATATATGTATGATTACTATACATATATGGTGATTGATTATAATATTCCCTCGACTTATGTCAACGTAGATAGAGCTATCCAGGTGTCCTGTAGAAACCTGAGATGGCTGGTGTTCATTATTCAACATTGTTTTTTATTCATTATACACACCCAATACTATGCTATATACTCTAGACGGATTATTTCTTGACACCATTGGTGGTGGCCTACTGAGTTTATCTCATACCATACTTAGACCACATTTTGTTCCCAATTAGACCTCATGCCAATATGTATAGATAACAACAAGAAACCTCTTATCGATATTTGTTCTTTTTTACTTATAGCATGGACCATGTGAGCAGAGTACCGAGAATATACTCATGATACTAGAGGAGTATACTTTTTTCCTTATTTTATCTTTATAGAATTTTGTTTATTTGTATACCCTATATCCCATGTTTCCCTTTTTATACATCAATATGCCATAAAATCATTAGGTGTATGACTCAACCATGGGGTTTTGATCATTATTTTAGTTTCTTGGTTATTTACACTTCAATAGTTTATTATATATATTATATCTATTTCCTCTATTTGATATATTATATTATGATTATAATATTTTCTATTTATTTTTTATACCTATTGTGCCACTCTGATATGAGGGTATAGTCTCCCCATTTTACCACCTTAGACCCTAACTACTAGTCAGAATCCTTTGGAATATGGGGAGGTGATCTTGAGTCTATATAGTTAATTGGATTGGGGAACCGGTTGATTGGATCCTAGGTTGGGATGTTATAAAGTGGTATCATATGTGGTTTTCTTTTTTACTTTTTTCTTAATGTTTTGGTATTACAAAGGAGACTAGGTTGTAATGGATTTTTTTTGATGTTCCTGTTCCGAGGAGTAGCTAACCCATGTACAGGGAAAACCCAAATTACCCTGGACTGGGTTATTTCTGTTATTGGATTACACCTGAAATAGTTTCTATAACTTCACCACTGGGTGAAACACATATTTTTGATGTTGTTAATATTGATATTAATTTCTTTATTAGGGATTATATTTCATTTTTATAGTATAGAAATGAGTTAGCATCCCATGAATCATTATAGGAATATTAGGAATCATATTTCATGGGTTTTTCCATTCCATGTCTAATTTTTATGTGCATTTTCCTACTGCATGTAGTTAGTGACTAGTTATTATATTGTGAATTGTGATTACATTTCTTACAGGGATAACATAATTGTATTATTTAAAGTTTCTAAATCAATTTAGATAGTGTTTTCCTATATAGATTAGTGATAAAACTATAATTATCCAGTTATACCATATTATTGGTTTTGGACTTATGTGTTCTATAGACCCGTTACATCCCTCTACTAGATGTAATGGCTTGGTTATAGTTTAATGACATGATAATTTAAATTTATATGGTTAATGAATTTTATAAATTAACAACAATGATTCATATAACAAGACCATGAAATATATTTATTTATATCTATATAAAATAATATGTACATAGATGAATTTAACTCTTTATAAATAAAACTTTTATCACTAAATGGGATTCCAATTGCAAAGTTATTGTTGTTTTCCTCTATACCATATAATTTACACTCCATATAATGGAACCTCTACTGTGTGATTTGAGACCTAGATCCAAACCTTGCCTTAGTAGTTGGTAGTTGGGAGTGTATCTTATATATCTAATGTTATTATGGCCTACTATGATTTATCCTTCCACCCAGACATTGATTTTGGATAAGTCAGAGAGGTGTGACGTTTTCTAAAGGAAGGTTTTGCAATTATCATGTTTCCAATCTGTAATCCTTACAACTATTAATTTCTCTTCTGAGGTATGTGTTTGGCATTATAGAATCATTCCACCATGATAGCCTCAAGTAATACACCAAGAAGGAAGTGATGAATATGAACTAGAGGTAGTGGGCCTTGAGCCTCTAGTGATACCTCATATAGAGAAACCTATCACACCACCTCTTATTCCTGATATGTGATCCAATAAGTAGTTTAAGATGGATTATTCTGTATGATGTAGTCTATGAAATGTTTCTCTCGACCTACCATAACTATGTCAAAGTCGAATTAACAGTTTCATCATTGGCATCCTACCACCTTTTTGGTGGATGACCAACCTTATGTTGAGGGGTCATAGATGGAGGATATGATTTCTATTTTTGGAGAATCTGGAGATGCCTCCAGAGTAGAGGGTCAAACTCCCAACATATATGCTACATAGTTATTCTAGGTGATGGTGTATTGTTATTATCTAGTTAGACCAACATTGAAATTTGAACTGGGTGAAATTCGAGATAATATATTATGAATAATTATTTATATAGCCACTGAGGGCTAACTAGGAATGAGAGTTAATGATCCCCTATAAGGGATCTAGGTCTTTCATGGAATATTATTCTTATTTTATTGATCTACAAAGACTTACCCAGAATCTGGAAGGTGATGATATTATGACTGTGATGAGATTTGAGGACGGGATGGTATATTCCATCTGATTGTAGGTTAATCTATTTCAACTAATGACTATTTCTGAGATAGTCAACCATTCCCTCACTACCATGAAGAATACAGGAGAGGATGATGGTGGGAAATAGGGTGGTTCAACACCAAGACCTAGTATTTTTTATTCCAGTGGGTGGAAGTGATGTTTTGAGGTTTCTCTTAGTTATAGTAGTAATCAACCAACTCATACTAATATATTCCTTATCTTTCACTAGTATGAGAAATCAGAACATGCGAAACCCTAGTGTATGTGGGATTTGGTTGAATGAAGAGGCTACGACACGATGGGGCATATACAATTATTTTATAGGACTTCCATTAGTTCATTGAGAGTGGGGATCAACACCTACCCAACATTATAGAGTTTTAACAATAGTATCTTTCCATGAAGGAAGATAGAATTATAATGACCTCTCTAGATGAGGTGGTGGTCAAGGTATAGGTAATCAGAATCCAGAGTTACAACGCAAATAGAGTGGGCCTGCTCTTAGAAGTTAGGCTGTGATTCAGGGCCATGGTACGTGCTAGATTCATGTAGTGTAGCCTATGCTAGAGGAGAAGAGTGCCAAACCTTATACTATTTGCGGTACTATTCTTGCATCCTTTACTTTAGTGTCTACTTTATTTAAAACAAGTGCATCACACTCTTTTATATATGAGACACTTATGGAGAGTATGAGACTCATGATAGAATACTTCTGTGGTGTGGTGACAATTGATACCCCATTGGGTATCCGATCATAGAGCATTCAACATTGTAAGGATTTCCCCCTTGAGATAGGAAGAAATATATTCATATGAATCTTTTTGTCCTCAATATTCACTGCTACAAAATATGCATTTAATAGAACTAGTATTTACCAGCGTTTGAAATAAGCATTGATAAATTGCATATTTATTAGTGCTAAAAAAAGTTTTGAAAAATTTAACACTTTATCAACACCTTTTTTAGTGCTGATAAAGTGCCCCTTTATTAGCGCTTTATTTTTAGTGTTGATAAAAGTTAACATTTATAAACACTTTATTTTTAGCACTATTAAAGGGTACCCTTTATCAGTGTTACATTTTTAGCGCTCATAAATGAATCCTTTATATGTTCTTTTTTAGCACTATAAATGTACTAATAAATAAAATAAAATAATAAAAAATAAAATAAAAATGGGTTTATTAAAAATAATATTAAATTTTTTATTAATTTAAAAATTATTGAAAAAAATTAATAAATTTATTATTCTATATATAAATTATAAATACAATAAATAGTATGTGTTAAAATATAGATATATGAAAAATGAAAATTAAACAAATTTAAATTAAAAATAAGTAAATTGAGAAAAATATTAAACGTTTAATCAATAAGATGATTATTGATAATGTTAATAAATAGTATATATTAAATATATAGATACATATTAATGTATATAAATATGATTTATAAATTAAAAAAAATTATTTATTATTTACATTAAATATTAATGTATTTAGCGAATAATGGTTTATAATTAAAAATTAATATGGATTAAAAATACTAGCTAATTGCATGGAGTAATGAACATAATTGAATTTCATCTTATTTTTCAATTTATAAAGTAGATCAAACATATTATATTGATTTCACATATTTGTATTATATACATATGCACACACACAAATATATTTTTTGAATTTAGTCAATTTATATTATTAATTATATATATATATATATATATATTAATTTACTATATATTAATACTTTCAATATGTATTCATCTTTATTTCAATATATATTCATTTACAATAATTTATATTAATAAAAGCTATCTTAAATTTCTATATATTGTACTCATATTTAATTAATCAATTTTACTCATTTTTAACATGCATGAACTTATGATTAAATATTCATTAATAATGTTAAAAATAACTTTGTAAAAACATATTTATATATAAAAATATTTATATATAAAAATATTTATATACAAAAATATTTATATATAAAAATATTTAAAAATATATATTCATTGTCTTTATATAATTTTAATTATAAATAAATATATAAATATTTTTTAAAAATTATTTATATAATTATAAATAAATAATTATAAAATTATAATAGATTTATTTAAATAATAAATTTATTTACTATGTTTTTATATATTTTTGATATAATTATATAAATATATATAATGATATAAATATTATTTTTAAAAAATGTATATATATAATTATAAATAAAAATTATATATTCAAAGAATCGTAACATTATTATTTTATAAAAGTATTATTATAAGTATTATAATTATATATAACAATTATACTTTAAAAAAAGAATATTTAAAAAAAAGTATTGTAAGTATTTATCAGTGATTTTTAATGCTGAAAGAAATAGAGATTTATTAGCGGTAAATAAAGCGCTAATAATGGTTTATTTTATCAGATCTTATTATCTTAGCATTGATAAAATGTATCTTTATCAATGATTTTTTTTGAAGTGTTGATAAAAGTGTCATGATCTATTTTAAGAACCCTAACTATAACGAATCAGTTTGTGATATCCGAAGCTCTCTATGGAAGAGACTTCCTGCCGGTGCTCATTATTGTCGAACCCAAGGTTGAATCTTGTCCAGAATCTAGGCTCCAACTTTTCAAAGGCTCGAATCCAAGTCTTGAGTGATTCAAGGGTTAAACTCAAGTAGGGATCGTACAAAATACAAGTTTTTTGATATCTATAATTTCCCCCAGTTATCCAATAAACCTTCTCATCCCACATCTGTGTATCCCAAAAAGTCAATTTGCACTATCCTATAATTAAACAACCCAAAATTAATTATTTTTTTGATATATTGAATTTTGGTATTCCCTGATATCATGTGGGTCTCCTTTGGACAACATTGGTACTATGCGACTTGAAATATGTCAAACCCAATGTTGGGTCATGTTTTCGTGAGGTATAATAGGCTCCTATTACCTATATCCCATGACATCAATCTTTTTCAATCATTAAATTTTTAAAAATTCATCCATATAGTGGTTCATGTTGTCATTGGTTTTGAATATTAAATTGAAAACCACTTGGATGATGAAATATATGACGTCATTGTGGTCTTATATTATGTCGTGCAACAATTGGAACTAAGAGGGTTGAGTGTAGAGGAACTGAAATATAGGGTTATCCCCTTCTATTTGAAAGGTAATTCTAGAAGTTTTTTTCTTAACAAATGGACGATGAAATATCTAATAGTACATGAGAATAACTATATAATGATTTTTTTCATGAAATTATTTCCTAGGATAATGAGATCTGAAATATGGTATATAATTAATTTAATTTTTTAGTATGGGTGTGAACTATTTCATGAGGCTTGTGATAAATTTAGGGGTAACTTATGAAAATTAACAATCAAATGATTATGATGAATCTGTAAAATCTGATGATAAAAAACATTATATATGTTTGATTTGTTTTCTTATTTATTTAACTACTTCTTGAAAAAACAGAAGGTTTTCAGTTTTTATTTTTCAGATATTTCTACTTGAATTTATATAATATTAATTAAATTATATAAAAAGAGAAATCAAATAGGTTTAAGGTTCTATAATCCTTGAACCATATTATATAGGAAAAACCAATTTTGAGATAAAATAAAATTGATATTTTTTTTTTTTTTTAAAATATAATCCAAAAATAAACAATTGGAATGTTTCATTTTAATAAAAAAACCTCAGTATCATGGTGTTTTATGTAACAAAATACCATTTCATTACATGGTGTAAAAGAAGAGTACATTGCTGATAGAATTTATTATTCTCAATCCTTTATGATTGATCAATTTTTTTTCTAAATTTGATATTGTCTTTGAAAAGTAAATTATTTAATGAGAAAAGTTTTCTATTATTTAAAGTTTAAGGAATATTTTAAATTGTTCAAGAATAAATAATACACCACTATGTTTAAATAATTTTGCTCAAATAAAATATTTACATTGGTTTATGTAAATTTAATAAATAAGTTTTAGTAAAATCCATTTCTATCGAAATAAAAATTATTTCTCATTGATAAAATCATTACAACTTGAGAATCCCACTTCAAGTCAACTTTATTAGTTTTGATTAAATTATTTAATGACATGTTATATTCACTAAAGATTCTTAATTATATTGAATTTTATGGTTTACAAACATAAACATAAATCAATTTTTATGTCCTTCAAGTGGTAATATGATGCCCCAGAGATGTAACCATCTCAATTACATGAAATAAAAAAATTCTTCATTAAAATACATTACAATGGATTTTTATGTTAAGATTATTCTTGAATTAGGGAAATATTTACTAAAAAAATGAGGTATTTTAAACTAATGGAAATTTTTGGAATAATATATATAACAACTTGATCCTTAATAAGCCTTCATTGTTCTTATTCGGACCAATCTGCTCATGTCACATTTTCTTATATAGATAAATCTTCTCATGCATATATTGGTCCAATTATCATCCTTGTCAGCCTCTCCAAATGATTTTGGTTCTACATGGGAACAAATGAGTTTTTTTAGATTATTACTCCTATGAGTTTTCACTGAAACTTTCCAATCACCAATGTCATTTTATTATTATTTTTTATTATTTCCTGTATTTATTATTGTTTATACAAATATAGACATCTATGAAATGATAAAAAAATCACTAATACTTCTTAAAATCACTTCATTTATTTCATCACACATATAATAAACCCTATGTATTTTTTACTTTAATCCATCTAAAAAACATATAACTCTTTAACATTGCCTTTTGGTTCCACCCTTATTTCCTCTTTATACTCATCGCTCATTGATTGATTATTTGGTGAGATCAATTTGTGTTTTTTATCATCATTAATTATTTATTGTCAGCATATCCTTATGGTCAACAATGTTTTAATTGTAAAATAATTATCTATATAATAAATTTATTGTTTCATATTTATGTTTAATTAATTTCTTTTTAGTATTAATCATATAATAAGTGTTTTATTATATGAATGTATTCTTTTGTTCGAGTTGGGGTGGTTTGTTATAAGCTACTCGTTCTCATGAGTGATTCGACTTTGAGCCAACAACTGAGATAATGAGAACAAGGAATGAATCAATAATGCATACAACCATCAATAAAAGGTGAATTCCTACAACTTATTTCATTAATCATGTCATCATTTTATCTACTATTTGTAAGATAATTTCTATATTATTTTTATATTAAAATTATTTTTCTTTTCTCACAAAAATTTTAGGAAGTCTTATTTTTCTTTCAAATATCTATAAAATCCATAAAAGAGATGAAATGAATCTTTCTACCAATGTAGCCATGTTTTCTATATTCATTGCCTTTCTCAATCAAGCTACCAACACTACATATTGATTTGACATTGTTAACTAAAAAAACATTCTTATTATTAAAACCAGGAGAGTATAATAAGTTAATGTTCTCATTCTGGTGACTTATCATGATATAATGGGCACATGATCTTCTTATGCTCTTCTGATCTTCAAAATTGAGACAAAATTTTCTGCTATGAACATATAGTCAATATGCAGTGTTGGAATTTCAACATAGAAAGATAATAGAAACATGGTTACATTTCTAGTTAGTATTTTTTTTTTGAGATTTTGGAATGTGTAAGAATCAACCGGACCTCAATCTAACACATAGTGTGATAGGTATGACTCCAAGTGATTCTTTGTATTTAAAATTGACATGAATTTTATTAAAAAGGACAAATGACATACTCAAAACTATGAAAAAAATATTCCTATTGTTTTGATAATTTAGTTCAACAATCCATAAGTAATTTTGAACATGTACTAATCAACCACACCTTCATTCAAAGAATCGTGTGACTGCTATAAATCAATGTGTTCACTATTAGGTTAAAATCAATAGTTTAGTTCAAAAAATTTCAGTCACTAAAAATAAAGAAAAAACACTTATATTTTCTTGATAATTTAAGACATCAATTCATAATTCATTTTTGATGTATAGGAATCAGTCACACATCAAAACGCTACACAATGTGATCAGTATAGGTCAAAGTGTGTGTTTCCAGTTTAAAATGACATTTTAGTAAAAATAGTGACATCATCAAAAGCCAAACAATATGTTCAGATTATTTTTATAATTTAGAAAAACGATCCATAAGTCATTTTATATGTGTAGGAATTAGAAACACCTCAATCCAACACACAGTGTGATCGGTATGACTCAAAGTTCATCTTTTTATTAAAAAATGACATAAATTTTAATAAAAAGGGAAACTAACCTACTCAAAACTGAGAAAACACATTCAGATTATTTTTATACTTTAGGAGAACAATCCATAATCCATTTTATACATTTAGGAATTTTTTTCATCCCAATACGATTCACAGTGTGACCAATATGACTAAAAGTGCATCATTTTATTTAAAATTGACATCAATTTTAATAAAAATGAAAACCACCTACTAGAAACTGAGAAAATGCATTCATATTATTTTGATACTTTAGGGAAACAATCTAAAAGTCATTTTTTAAGTTCATTAATTAGCCGCACCTCAATCCTATACACAATGTTCTTGGTATGACTCAACCTTTCTGTTATCTGTTTAAAATTGATAATTTAGTTAAAAAAATGTCACTCACTAAAAACCGAGAAAACACGCTTTTATTTTATTGATAATTTAGAAAATAGATTCATATGTCATTTGATACAAGTATTAATCATTCCACATCAAACTAAGACACAATGTGATCAGTATGAGTCAAAGTGCGTGTTTCCAGTTTAAAATGAAATTTTAGTAAAAAAGAAAAGTGACGTACTCCAAACCAAGTAAACATATTCATATTTTTTTGATAATTTATGAAAATGATACATAAGCCATTTGGAACTTGTAAAAACAAGATTCAACTTAATTCGATGCACGGTGTAACCGATATTACTTCAAGTGCATCTTTTTATTTAAAATTGACATCAATTTTAGTAAAAAGGACAACTCACCTACTCCAAACCAAGAAATTTAATTCATATTATTTTTGTACTTGAGGAAAATTATTCATATGTCATTTTTGACATGTAGGAATCAGCCTCACCTCAACCAGATACATGATGTGTCTGGTATGACTAAATGTATCCATTATCAATTTAAAATCAACTTTTTAGTTCAAAAGGTTTCACTCAATGAAACCAAGAAAACACCCTTAAATTATCATTATAATTTGAGAAAATGATTCCTAAGTCACTTGTGACATATAGAAATTAGTATCACATCAAAATACCACACAATGTGACCGGTAGTAGTCAAATTTTATGCTTCTAGTTTAAAATTACATTTTAGAAAAAAAGACAAGAGACATAGTTAAAATCAAGAAAACACATTCATATTGTTTTGATACTTTAGGAAAATGATCCATAAGTCATTTGAGATGTGTAAGAATCATGCTCTCCTAAATCCAATGCAAAGTGTGATCGGTATTACTCTAAGATCATTTTTTCAGTATATAAGTATCACTTTAGTTTAAAACACGCATCACGTCGCCAAATCTGAGCAAACAAGCCTAGATTGTTTTATATTCATTTAAATTATGTATCTATACTTGATTTTTATGATTTACTGGTGTTTTTGGTGCTATAGTATCTTGTTACAACACACTACAGTATTCCCCTTTATCAGCACATTTTTAGCATTGATAAAAGACTCGGGCTTTTAATCCTTATCCAATAGTTTTTTCTTTTCTAGTGCCGATAAAGGCCATTTTTAGTTCTGTTAAAGGAAAATTTTATAATAGTAATTGCATTCATTAAAATTATTATTATTATGGAATTGAGAGTTTTATATCAAGCCCATATTGGTAGATATCACCATAGGGTGATGTTTACATCACTAGAGGGCGGTAGAAATATCCAAAAGGGTGAATGGGATGTCAATTCATCTCAAGTAGGACATGAGCATCGAGGTATGAGAAGAGTGATATCCCAAATTTGTAGTCACCTCTTGGTAAATCATGGGTTATGAACCACTAGTCTACCTCCTATAGTGGGTTATATCAGGGATGTATTTCCTAATGAGTTTTATAGGATTCCTTAAGTGAGATAAGTAAAATTCGCTATTGATTTAGTTCTATGAGAAACACTAATGTCCATTCCTCCATATAGGATGGAACCTATGTATCTATTGGATCTGAAGAAAAAGTTATAATACTCAAGGGTAATGTTTTTATATGCCCCATCACTTCTGCTAGGGGTTCTCCAGTCCTTTTTTCCAAGAAGTTGGATAATACCCTTAGTTTTTGCATGGTCCAATTTCGATTGAATCAACTTATAGTAAAGAACCAGTATACACTACCACAAATATATGACCATTTTGATCAGATATAGGAAGTGAGGGTGTTTTATATGATTTATTTGAGTCTAGGATATCATTATGTGCATGTCAGGACATAAGAAATTACCTTGCACAACTTTCTGTAATAGTTATGGGTTTTTACATGTACCTGGTAATGTCGTTTAGTCTCATGAATATACCTACTATTTTTAGGGATATAATGAATCATGTTTTCCACCCATATCTATATTATTTTGTGGTAGTCTTTTTGGAAAACATATAAGTGTATTCACATTCTCTAAGTGACTATGAAAAACATCTTTAAATCATACTAAAAACACTAAGTGAGCATCAACTATATGATAATATCATCAAATTCCATTTATGGATCAACAAGGTTCACTTTTTGGGTCATATCATCTTAGATATAGGAGTGTCACTAGACCCAAAGAATGTGAGAGCTATAGTTTACTAGGAGAATCCCAAGAGTGTATTTGATATATAGAGTTTTATAGTGATATTAGGGTAATAAAAATGATTCATCCATGTTTTCTCATGAATTATAGTCCCTCTTACATGATTGAATAATAATTGAGTGAAATGTTTATGGTTAAAATCTTGTAATGTATCCTTCCAAATGTTGAAGGGAAGATTGACCTCATTGCTGTCCTGATTCTTCCATAGTCAGAAAAGAGTTATACAGTCTATTGTGAAGCATCAGATATTAGTGAGGGATATTTTATAATGCAGGATGAGTGAGTCATCATGTATGGGTCTCATTAATTAAAGCCTCATGTGCAGAATTACCCAACACATGAACTGGAGTTATAAGTTTTATTTACTTCTCTATATTTTTGGAGACATTATTTTCTTGGGGAGAATGTTTTGTGTTAATGGAGAAAAAAATCCTCAAGTAAATCTTTAAATAGTGTGATATCCATATCAGATACACATATGGGTTGAATACCTACAATATGTTGATTTAAATATTGCCTACATTCCTAGAAAATGAAAGGTTGTAGCTGATTCACTAAGATGGATGACAAATAAATAGGCAATTCTAGAGGCTAGTGGTGGGTGGAAGGTCATGAACCTTTTTTTAAGAATACATGTTAATGTTCAAGAGGATCTTGGTTGTACTATCCCCTCAAGTTTAGCCGTGACCTCTACCCTTTTAGAGTGGGTGAAAATGAGGAACATTTTCGATCCTGAGGTCTTAGTACTCTTGGATAATATCTTAGATGACGATTTATCTTCTGATTGGACTATGGATGTGAATGATACCTTAACATTTCATGGGTATATTTGGGTACCATACAACATTAGAGAGGGGTTGATGTGGGAATTTCATGCCTCACTTTGTTTAGTATATCTCGGTGTCACTAAGATTTATTGAGACTTACATTAGAAGTATTGGTGCGTTAGTATGAAATGAGAGATAACCATATTCATTACTAGGTGTTCCACCTGTTAGCTGATGAAGGTGGAACATCAACAAATAGATAGAATTTTATAACATTTATCCATTCCTAAGTGGAAATGGGATGATGTTTCCATAGAATTCGTGGTTAAATTTCTGATATCGCCTCATTGAAATGATATTGAAGTGGTTTTCATTGATCAGTTGACAAAGGTCGCACATTTTTTACCTATTCGAGATACCTTCTTAGTAGAAAATATATAGAGGATATACATTAGGGAGGTAATATGTATTCATGGAGATCCACATTCTATCATATCTGATTGGGTAACTCATTTGAAATCTTAGTTTTTAGAGGTTTTAGAAAGATTTGGGTATATAAGTGCTCATGAGAACGACCTTTCACTGGCATACTAATGGAAATATAGAGCATATGATTCATTTGTTTGAGGAAATTATATATGTAGATTTCCTTGAATATGGAGGTTATTAGGGGAAACACATACCCCATATTAATTTATCCTATAAAATAGTTTTCAAGCTACCATTATGATGGATTCTTTTTAAGCCTTATATGGAAGGCCTTATCAATCAACTCTATGATCATTAGAGGTAGGGGTGGTAGCATTAATTGGATCACATCTCATGTAGGAGACTAAAGAACAAGTATAGTTGATCAAAAATCACATATTGATAGATCTGTCTAGATACCAATCATATTCTAATCAACAATGATGACCTCTTGAGTTTGAGTTTGGTGAGAAAATTTTCTTGTGATTTTTTCCCAGGTTTGGCCATCGATGAATTCAGAGAAATAATAATATTTCACCTCGATTCATTCTAATTTTTGAGGTTTTGAAATGAATTAGACCAACATCTTACCAAATAAAACTTCTTTAGTTATAAAAATGTACGCATGATGACTTTTACATATCTCATCTTCACTAATAGTCTCTATACTCATTGCATGTTTTCATGAAAAATTTGTTTTAGTTAGATATTGACACATTTTTTGTGGAGTAACCTATGCATGTTATGGATCGGAGTATGAAGACACTCCAAGGAAGGCCATTAATTTTATTATGGGTGTTATGGAAGCCTGATTGAGTACACGATGAGACATGGGAGTGGAAAGCTAATATACAACCTAGTGGTAGGATCTATTCCTTGATGATCCCTCTTTAACCTTAGAAGTCCAACTCTAGGATGATTTGCTTTAAGGAGGGGAGGTTATAATGACCTAACATTTCACAAAGGTAAGAATTGTTTGTTTTTCATTTTTATTTACTTAGTTTGTCCCTTGAAAAAGTGAGTAATGGAGTCATATAGTCCATGAGGGTGTCTAGGGATTGGTCGAATCCAAAAGATCCATTGTTTTGGAAGAATAGACAGGGAACACAGTTAGTAGAAACTGTGCAGCCCATACTGCATGGTTTCCTTAACCATGTGGGAATTTTTAGAGGGGAGCAGGGATCCTGATGGTTTTCTAAACCCATGTGAGTCGAGGCACACACCCATGTACAGATTTCAGACATCTTGATAGTTTGTTTTCAAATGGATTCTACATAATTAGTAAAATCGTGCACCTAGCCCATACAGTCTCACTCTGTAGGAAGAGCCTAGCGCATGGTTGGAGCAAAGTTTCACCAAACATGAAGCCAAACAGTGTGACCCAGTGTTGGAGGGTGATATTTCAATTTCCCACTTAAATATATTAAATCCCTCACCCCTTCTTTGTTTCTCCCATTTCCAGTGGCTATGAACCTCTCTTATCTCATGATATCCCCCTTTTACTAACCTAGGGATCAAGTTAACTCTTCTCTCTAGACTCCAATTCAAACTCCATGAGAATCATTGTATCTGCATCAGTAATATCTCATATACCATTTTTCCTTTCTCATTTTATATTCCCATATCATACACAATTTTAGTGTGATATCATTTTCCTTATTTTCAAGGCATCTAACCAGTGTTCAATTTTATTTTGATCTACTTCAAACCTGAACCCAATAAAGGATGATGAGTCATATATGGACCTATGATAAGTAGTATAGTTATTTACATAGAAGTCATTATGTTCTCATAATTTCACCATTTTTATACACCCTATCTATTTCCACATGTTTCCCTTAAAAATGTTCTTCTTAAATAAATTTGAGTATATTTTTATATTCTTATGTATCCTTTATAAGATATTAGAGGTTGTGAAACTCATTCCTTTTCTCCCCTTGGGTGTGATAAATAATTTTACCTCTATTATATAAATGTTTAAATGAGAAAAAACCACCTATGTGTTTTTCCTACCTTGGAAATGAAATTTCCTCTTATATATATATTTTTAGTGAACAAATAACCTTATAAGTGTTTGTCTTGGCCAAGGAATTGAGTTTACTTTATTTATTAATTAAATGTGTTAATTCTAATGTATTATAATGGGTGTCAAGGCCATACCAAGTTATTCATGCTTCTATATATGGAATATATTAATTGTGATTCCCTATGTTGTGTTGGGGCTTGATGATTATAATGTTTAAGTGGTGATACACCATGTAATTGTTTTTATTATGACTACTCCATTATTATGGGATAAATAATGATGATTAAGGGACTTATTGATCACGATGTTTCACTACCCCTTACATAAGGTGTTGAGAATGACGTCCCTCACCATTATACTTGTATCTGGATGATGGGCATGGAACTAAAAATTCTATTACTTTGGGTATTGGGCATGATTTCCCACCCACCTATATCGAGTGAAGTGATTGTTGTCTCACATTTATATGTGATTATAACCTCTTACTAGAGACTATTTCTCTTTAGACTAGTTATAGATGATTGAGTTACACCCCATGCCTAGCTATCCCCCAATATCCATGCATATGGATCTAAACATCCTCACATAAAGCTTGAATATACATGTATACTATATATATATGATTACTATATATATATGGTTATTGATCAGACTCTTCCACTAACTTATGATAAAGTAATTAGAGCCTTATAGTTGTCCTATGAGAACCTGATATGGCTAGAGTTTTTTATTTAGAATTTTTTATTATTCATTATACTTGAAAACCACAATGCTTTGTACATTAGATGGATTATTTCTAGACACTATTAGTGGTGCCCTACTAAGTTTATCTCACCCCATAATCTAGCTTCCTTTGGTACCCGAGTAGACCTCATGTCTATAAGTATGGATATGGGAAAGTGCCCTACTATAGAATTTTGATTTATTTTACTTATAAAATGATGCATGGTAGTAGAGGACCAAGAATATGATTACTATTCTAGAGGAGTAGTCATTTGGAATTTTTTATAGCATGTTGTGTATGTCTTTCCCTTGTATCCCCAGGTTACCTTTTTGTACATCAGCATGCCATGAAATCATTATTTATATGAATTAGACTATGTACTTTTGATTATTATTATTTTTTCTTGGTTATTTAAACTTATGTAGTTTATTATATATATTTTCACTCTTCTATATGTTTTATTATACTTTCAATGTTTTTTTATTTCTTATTTTCACTATTCCACTTTAATATGAGGGTATAGTCTCCCCACTATACCACCTTTGACCCTCACTGATAGCCATCATCCCCTGAAATACAAGGAGATGCACTTGAGTAAATATGACCCACCAGTTCGGGGCATTGAATGAGTGGATCTTGGGTCGATATGTTACCCTAACTAAAAGGATCCTTAATTGTAGATAAGAAGTGATATGTGGTGTCTTTTATAAGTGGGGGAGATAACATAATTGATATTTTTGGAAAGATTAAAATAGGTTAATTTATTATTCAAGACAAATGGATTTAAAATAGACCATTTTAGATGACTTAGGGTCGAAATATAGCTAGAAATAATAATTAGATATGTTTTTAGGTCATTTTAATCCTTATTACTTTACTTTGACACTGGAAAAACTGTTCTAACCTTAACTGTGGTAACATATTTTTATTATTCTTACTATTAAATATAACCAAAAATTATGTTGAAATTATTTAATAATTTTAATAATATTAATTAAAAATATTTATTCAATTTTATAAAATTTTATTGACAAAATTGTAAGAATTTAATTTCAAATTAAACACTCAAAATGTGACACAAATAAATTTTCCAGAAGAAAATTCCTTCTTAAATATTATTTTTTATACTATAATCTAGAATAAAATTTATTCCACATAAATTATTTTAATTATTTATATTTTAAATAAAGTAATTTTTCTTGGAAACCATTTTTTTTACTTTTTAAATTATTGAAATTAAAAATCCATTTTTAATAAAAACCAGTATTTTAACTATTCATTCAAAAAATGAAACTTCTTATAAAATTATGAAAAATTCCTTCTAAGATAAATTTGACATGATAATTTCAATAATGAATTAAATTATTTCAAATTTAAATTAATTTTTTTTGAAATTAATCTTTTAAAAAACCATATAATACATGTAAATAAATTTAGTACAAGGAAAAACATTTCATTTTTGATTTAAAAATTAGTTAGTATTCTTATAATGAATACAATTCTATGATATCAAATTCATGAATATAAATAAAGCAAGAAATTTATTTTATAATAACTTAACCTTGGTGTTTATAATACCAATTTCACTTTCTCATGTATGGGGCTGCTCAAATAGATGTATCAATAAATTTAATGTGAAATCATCTTAAAACAATTCAATATAATTTTCATGTTCAATATAGATAACTTCCTCTTTTGATAATATTTAATATCAGCCAATACCCCCTTTAAATAATGTTTTATTAAAATCATGAAAATGATGGATAATGTAATTGGAATACCTCTTCATATTTTTTTAGAAACCAACTATAATCTAGATTTATAAAGATGTTATGTAATCTTATTTTCATATTTTATCCCCCTGAAGGGATGTAATTGACCCTTCATCATGGTAGTTAAAAGTTACCAAGATAGTTTTCTCCTTTTGATGTATAGGGAAAAAAACACCTCATATAGCCCTATTTTTAATTATCACCTTAAATTAACTATATGAAATAATATGAAAACATATTCAAAGGAATAAGATAAATTAATTCTTAGTTCTTAAACATAATCTCTAGGGATAATAATAGAATCTCAACCCAGAACCTACCTTCAATTCACCTTTAGATTTTAGATAACTATTAATACATACTCTATATATACATTTCCACTTCAATATTTACTTGGGTAGAATGAACTTATTATTTTTATTTTTCTTCTTATGTATAAAATTATTATTTACTTTTGTAAATAAATAACTTTCATACAAGATTGATTTTTATTTTAATTCAATTTTCTCAAGTATTTTTATTGAGTTGAAGAATAACATTACGTTTTTTAGAAGTATGAACATTTTCTTTACACCTACCACACATTTGTTTTTATGTTCATAGGTTATCATTCTTTTACAATCTATCATGATATTTTAGTTATTATTCATTCCAAATATCATGATTTAATCTATCAATTTTTTCCTTCCCTAACTATTAATAAATTATAAATTTATTGGGATATATTTTGAAGTACTCATTGAAATATATAAATTTGATAGAGCTTTAACATGATTTATCCATATATTTATTTTTTATCTTTTTAAAACAATCCTACAATTCTTTCATTGGGATGCATTCAATCAATCCAAAATTCTTATTTCTTTTTTAGATTGATTGTTTTTTTGATATCAATTTATTCGTCTAACATAAATATCCATAGCCTAATTACAATATTCCTTTGTATGACTCTTACTTTAATAGTAGAATAATCTCTATTTTTATCTAACATTATCTTTATCTTTCTTATTATAAATCTTTATAGGGTTTTGATAAGATATATTATTTTTAAAAACACCATTATTCACATTATTTTCTCCCATGAAAGCTTTCATTTCTTTTCTTCGATCTTATATATTTTTCTCTTATGGTATTATTTTTAGTTTGAAATATATATGACGACTAATGGTTTGATACCAATACTTCGTATATCTATGATCACCTCTATAACTATAGTTTTAAAAGTGATCTAATAAATCAAATACGTTCTTGGTGAGTAGATATAATCTTTTCTAAAAATTATACTTTTAAACAACACGTGTTCTTTTTTATGCTCCTCTAATCCACCTTTCTCTAGGAATTATTTAGTATTCATTGGTTAAGATGTTTTTAAAATTGTCAATTATTTTTTTCCGAGGCCTCTAATTGTACCATTAATTGGTAACATACCTTTTAATTTTGGCTTTTTGCAGTAATCTTTCTAGAATAGATTTTTTTTAATATTTTTTCAAAATGTACTAAAGTTTTAGGATCTTCTTAAGGTGTTACTTGTCTTTGATATGCCTACATCCAACCTTGATGTGTTTATAGAACTTCCAGAAATATTATAAAATCGATTTTTTTAATATTTATATTCAAAACCCACATGAGTAGAAAAACCCAATTATTATAAAAAAATTTATAAAGAGATTGGGATAATATTTTCTAAGTTCTTATGGAGGATTAATTAGGGATTTATTTCAAGATATTATTTCCACCAATACAGGTTTTATTAGAGCCATAAATCATAATATAAATCATTTTATATGTATATTTCTTTTCAACTATTTGGGATGTTCCAAATTTTGTTAGTTCCATAATCCATAATTTTACTTCAAGCTCAAGAAACGTATTATTAAATGAGTTATTCTCATTTTAAACAGATCTAAATATTTCTCCCTAATAATTATTCAAATTTTATATCTTGTATTCATTAAAATTTATTGATTATTTTCTGTAGTTATAAAGATATTTTAGTTTCTTTTCTAACCTCTACCTGAGCATCATTAACATTCATTGAGGTTTCATACAATATTTTTATGTGTGCGTATCACTTATTCAAATAAAATTTCTACCATAAATTTCTCAAAAATATTTCATTATAATTGTCCTAGATCAAGGAAATATTTTCATTCAAATTAATATTAATTGTTTGATTCCTTGCATAAATTATTTGTGAGAAATAAAGATTCATAACTTTTTACATAGTGAAATTCACAATTAAATAAATTCTTCTTCTAGCTATGTTTTGTCATAAATAATTACCTTGATAAATATAAATACATATGTGAGTAATTTAATAATAGTCTTATTTAAATAATTTTAAAATTTAGACTAAAATTCTTAATTTTTTTTCATAGACTTGTCATCCTCATACTCTCTATAGCTTTAACTAGTAACATAAAAATGATCAATTTAAATATATTTTATAGATATACTCTTACCAATATAATAAATTTCAAGTATTAGTTGATCCTTCTCATCATTTTTTTCATATTCTTTAAATATATTTTCCTTTACATACTTTGATTTTTAGTTAAAACAACTAAAATATCATTAATATAAGAAACTTTTTTTTTCAAAAAATGGAATCTAAAAAACTTCCAAAAAATTACACTTCATTTAAATATTTAATGAAACTATGGAGAAAAAATATGTTAAATCAAAGTCTGTCTTGGTTAGATCTGATATCACTTGAAGTAACCATCAGATTATGTAAGAAAACTCTTAGGGGGTCCATAACTAGACCCCATTTTTTAGTTTCAATTTATTTCTTTTATTCATATTTTTTTTGTCAACCCACTATACTCATTAGTAGTTAAAGATCCTTTTGATGCACACTCAAAAATATCATCAATATTTAATTCAAAAATAGATATTAGAAGCTATGCATGAGGTTTTTACAAGATTTATCCTAAATGTGGGAGCCTACTCTTCCTAGGGATGGGTTGAGTTATGAAACTTATTTTTTCCACTATAAATCACTATGATTATAAGTAAAATCAATATCTCCAAATGTTTGAAAAATAATATCTTAAAATTATTATTTAAAATTGAATATAGTTGTTTTTTTATAATGGGTTATTTATATGAGATCTCACTAGATGAAGCTAACTCCCTAATTTTTTTTGAAATCACTTGAGAGGGTCATTATATATAATCTTTAACATTCTTTATGGTCCTTCAAAACATATATAAACTTGATGTTAAACACTACTATTTATAGGTGAAGTGTATGTGCTCCTTTTCTCCTTTAGTTCACCATATCAAGAAGATTGGTAGGATCACTTATCCTTTCTCACCATATTATCTTGATGATATTATGATATTTATGGTCATAGGTAGTGGTTATTTCTCATCACCTTATCCTTAACTTTAACACTGTGTCCGCAGTGTTGGTATAATACGCCATTAAACCACCTTTTATGATTCTTTTATTTTATATGGTTCTCATCCTCCTAATACAACACACATGGAAGTCCATGATATAATAATACTATACACTTTGATATAATGAGTTTTTTATATTAAATATTGTATTAGGTTATATAGTTATATTTTTCTTTATATATTTCTTCTTCTGCTGATACCTTTTCCATGTTTATAGATTCATGAATATTTATTTCCATATTCAAAATTTAGAATCTCTTAAAATCTCAACTATATAATCTTATCCCTTCAAAACTCAATTAATATCAGTCTTGGTCTTCATTTAAATTCCATTTAAAACTCATTATATATAAATATTTCAATAATATACCAAATAAACAATATTTAAATAATTTTAATTCTTTTTCTTTGCGTGCATGTTCTCAAACATTGCAATATGACACTGTTTCTTATAACATGATGATATTCGAAATTCCAGATTGAATCATAGTTATTAAGATTAATTTTGAGAATTAAATCCATGGATACTAGTTCATAACATCATTTAATTTGGTTTCCAATAGAATATATTTTTTGTATAATTTTACAATATTTCTCAGATATTTCATTCTTCAGAATAATTCATAATTTTTTTCAGGAAAACTCATAAAACATTCCATGTAATTGATCCTTTTGAAATTCAAAAAACACACTTATGAATTAAAAAACCATCCTTATGAAGTTATTATCCATCTTTATGAACATATAATTATTATTATGTTATTTCAAATTAATACTTATGATGTTTGTAGATGATCCAAATAGAGTTCTCTATCATTATTTCAAAGTGAATAGACAATCCTTACAAACTTGTTAATTAATCATATAGGGTCTTAGTTGATCCATACTCAACCTAAAATCATCCTTAAAAAGTATTAATTTAAGGATGAATGATTGTTATGTTGATAAGTTTAATCCTTAAATAGATCAACTTATCCTTAGAAAGACTCAATTCAAGGATAAATGATCTTGACATAACCTCCAATCATCTTTATGAAGTCTCAACATGGGGATTAATGATATTTACATTATTTTATTTTTTCTTTAGGAAATTCAATTTATCCTAAAAATCCCATATTTATCATTACATTCATAGGGTAAGTTTATACCTTCTCCATTATAATTAAAATTCTTTGTCATCATAATCCTTAAGATGTTTATAGTACTTATTTATTTTTATAAGTCTAAGTACAAAATTTATAGACTTTATCAAATAATCTATTAAATTATTATATTTATTCCAATTAATTCTCAATCTCTTTATATCCCTTAAAAATATCATCAAATCTAAATTCCATTAATGAATGAATTTTCCAACTTTCAATACAGATTTATATTTATTAATATAATATTTTCAATATATCCACCAACCATTTTTTTCTAAAATCATTTAAAAACTATATATATATTTTCAATTTAAAAAAATTAATTTAACTTGAATAATAGCTCACAAATAATCCCATTCAAAGGATGCTATCCTAGAACCCATATTACTAGATATTCCATATAGAATAAATATATTACTTTAACATTCATAATGGTAGTGTCTTAATTATATTTTTACATATTTCATAACATATATTTACAAATTATAAGCATCATGTAAATTTTGATTATTGATAAAAAATAAAATCCACATTTAGAGCCTTTAGTTCATGCAGTGAAGCAACCATTTTTAGGGTTTTTCATCTAGAACCATTAAGAGGTGGTGGTGAATATCGAGGTGGATTTAATATGGTGTAAGTTACCTTGAAATTTTTATGTACCCATTTTTATTTATAGGGTATGATCAGTCCTTTGGAATAATAGGATTAGATTGAGATCATTGAGGGAATCCTCATGCTATTGGAGATACCTTATGGTTGGTGGTTGAAGCTGGAAGACCATGTTTTTTAGGGACCCACCTGGAGATAATGGGGTGTATGGATATAAGATTAGAAGCATGCAGGAATTTCATGGGAGTCCTTAAAGGAACAATTATTTATGAGTTATTCCTCATGCCACATAATCTCTACTGAGTATATGTATTTATGGAGATACACCAAGTGATGATGTTTGTGACAGACTCTTCCACTCAAATTATTGAGATGTTTTAATTTGCACCATTACAAGTATAGAATGATTCCAAGAATAAAATTAGATTTTTTAATGGTGTTTAAATAGGGGTGAGACACCAGGTCTTGATATTAAACTTTATTTCAAAATCAGATGTAGTTCACTAGGCTCTCTCTATTAAGAATGGTTTAGTAAAAGACAGAACAACAAGACCTCTTACCATCATCTGTGGGATGTATGTTGTTTTTTGTATTGGTGTAATTGTAAAATCTTATAGTTTTAGGAATAAAAGGACTTAGAAGATGATCTAGTGTTGTGAGAGGAAGACTAGTAAGGGTAGGGGTTTATTGTTCCTTCCCATGGGATGAGTTCCCCTTATATGTTATCAATGTCAGAAGCTATGAAAAAATTACAGATCATTTAATATTGCACTAAAGGAGTTCCATGATTATATAAGGATGGTTTTCATAAAGATATTATGAAGGTATACGTCTTATTTGGGTTCGAACAAAGGTTCATAGAAGGAACATGTTAAAGGGTTTTGGTTAGGGGGACTTTGAACTGATAGATATGACTCATGTAGGAGGTTAGTTCATAGATATAGATGAGGCTCATAGGGGTATAAGTATCCATAATAACATGAAGTGTTAAATATAGTGATTATAGGGTCATTACCATATATATTATGTAGGAAGGGTTTACACATTTGATAAAGTTTTGACTAATGGAATATAGGGTCCTTCTACCTTCAAAGCTATGTTTTTATTACCTTAATGTTTTTTGTTTCATTATTTGATACTAGGGTGTCTCATTATTTTATTTTTATACAAGTGGCGTATAGTTTAATGTTATACATGGAGTTTTACCCTAGATATTTATCTCTTGGTACACCTCTCAAAAAGAGGCCAGGACATGTTTAGAGGTTACAAGCATGTTCCATAATGGTTGGGGCATATATACATTTATGAAATTTTTTATTTATATATATGATTATTTTTAAAAGAATCTTTTGGATTAAATGGTTCTAAAACTTATAGGATCATATAGATTTCAACTAGAGGTTGGTCTTTTTACCTCAATTTGGGGAGATGAGTATGTTATTATAGGGGAGTGGGATATGAATATAGGTAAAATAGGACATGTATTTAGTCACATATAAACCATTAAAACATTAATGGTGGTTATATTTATGACTATGGATCTAGTGATGGTTCTATCTACTTTTCCTCTAGTGATGGGACATTTCAATGATGTATTCCAAGTTGAAATATCTATTCTCCATCTATAAATGAAGATTAATTTTGTGATTAATATAGTACTGGGTGTGGTGCCCATATCAATTACATATTATTGTATAGAAACATAAAATTATTGATAATTTAAGGTTAAAGTTGAGGAAACTAGGAAGGGATTGATTTTCCTAAACACTTATCCTTGGGGTGCCCCGAATTTATTCTCATGGAAGGAAAATTGTAGATTAAAGTTATTTGTGGATTAATAAAATCTAAATTAGGTTACTATGATGATAATGTTCTCATTTTCGAGGAAAAATAATTAATTTGATCATTTTAGGAGATCTTGTTGGTTTTAAATTTTTGAATTTTGATCGGGATATCATGAATTATTGTTAGGGAAGAAGATGAAAAAACATGGTGGTTAGGAAAAGGTATGGGTTATACGAGTACCATGTGATACTATTCAAATTGAAAAATGCACTAGAGGTTTTCTTGGATCTCATGAGTTTTTTTTCACCCCTACCAAGACTCATTTTTCATGGGGTTTGTTTATGAAATATTGATATACTAATGGACACTAGAGTTACATTACAATCACATTGTGATTATATTGAGTATGTTTCGTGCTCATTAACTTTATGCCGAGTACTCAAAGTATTATTTTTTCATTCAAGTGGTGTGCTTCCATTTCAATGTGGTATTATAGGTAGAGACCTGATTTGATCTATTAAAAATGGATGAAATGTTGTTTTGGGTGAAACCCAAGAATGTTTTTTTGATCCATATTTTTCATTGGATAGCTGGGTATTATCAATGGTTAATCTAAGAAATATCTCACTTGGAAGAACCAATAATAGAGGAAACCAAGAAGTTATTAATGTTTGAATATACTAGTATGTTTTAAGAGTGTTTCTAAGAGTTTTAGGCAATGTTAACATCTTCATAGGTTTTTATTATTTCAATTACAAGGATTGGTTATACCATAGATTCTAATTCCTTAGTAGTTGGTGTTATAGATGTTTTGATATTTAGGGATTGAGTGGTAACTTATGGGTCCTTTTTGGTTTAACCCAATGAGTGGAACTAACCGACCCATGATTTAGATAATGATATTATGGTTCAAGAATTAATGTGTTGGATTCATTATCTATTTGGTTAGATATTTTCATCTATAAAGTCCATAAATCCTTTGATACATATTATCCCATTGGGAATTGAATATTGGGTAGAGGTGTTGGGTTGAGTACCTATATAACTTTTAATTTCAGATAGATTTTCCCTAATGAAGTAAAATGTCATCACATATTGTCTCTTTAAGAATACATAGAATTTGGGTATTCATATATTATATGAGAATTTTATGATGATGATCGTACTCATAGACTAGTAGATTGATGTGTGAGAGAAATTAGGGACTCTAACCTGTTCCCCTTTGGTCATTACCTCTTAATTGGTGGATCATGTAAAGGCTATCCAGGATGTTGATTTATATTTTCTTGTGATGTGTAATTAATAAATGGGAGATGAACTAGTCCCATGATTGTCTCAAGATGAGGAATATGTTCTTTATGTCCATTGTAGGGTGGTGATTCCTACTTCAATGAGAGAGGTTTTGATGAGGGAATCCCATAACTCATGATGGGTGGAACATCTAGGGTTAACCCAAATATATCATTACATTATGTTTCATTTTTAGAGTATGGGTATGAATAAGTATATCTATAGATTTTTCACTCACCTCCTTACTTATTAAAGGTCAAAGGAAAAGAACTAGTTTCCAAGTGGGTTACTTCAACCAGTTTTAGTGCTAGTGTGTAATTGGTATAAGGTGACTATAGTCTTGTAAATTGGTATACCCAAGATCTCTTGGGGTTTATATGTGTCATGGAATATAGTTGACTGGATGAAAAAGTTCATATACTTCTTTTCTATTTAAGAAACTCGGTCAATAGACGACATATACAAGCTATAAATGTGGATGATAGTGAAGTTGTGGGGGGGGGGGAACCTTGAGTATAATATCATACTAGGATGTACATTTTTTTTTTGATATTTTGGGGGTGGGGGTAGAGTGAATAAGTACATAGGGACTCAATTATTTCCATGTACAATTCATCACCCATGTATGGACAAGAAATATGAGAGAATGATACAAATACACAAGGATATACTTAAAGAAAGCATGCAAAATTTTGGTGGATCATAGAAATATCATATGAGCTTATTATAGTTTTTTATAACAATTTAATCAAGGATTCAACCCATTTGGACCCCTTAAGGGCTATTTATGGTAGATAATATGACATGTTGTTGTGTTAGTTTGAGGTAGGTGAGTCAATAGTGATCAAACCAAGCTAGGTAAAAAAGAAAAATAAGTGGGTACATTTGATCCTTAATTGGTTGGTCCCTATTAAGAGTAGTAAAAACATTTATTTCAGTTGAATGTGATGACCCATGGAGTTTACCATGGGAAACCATGTATTCATGCGGGTATCACCTTGGTTAGAGAATTAACATTTGTAGAGGAAAGTAAATATCTTGCGAAAGTTTCTTAGCCTGTTATATATTTTAGAGAATATTGGAGTGGTTTATAACTAATTTTATCCTCCTACATGATATTAAGTTATACATGATGTTTTTTATATTCCATCTCTTTGAAATTATGAGTTAGGACATGCACACATGATCGACTATAGTGATGTCAAGATGGAGGTGGATGCATTGTTTGATGAGTTCCTAGTAAATATTTTGGAATGGAGAAATAAAGTTATTTGAGGGAATATTAAGGTTTATTGAGCATAACATATATAAATATTATATCATTTTAGATTAATATTCAATAAATTTCACAACAATACATTCATAAGTATTGTAAAGGTTTAGTGTATTTGGAGAGTAGATTCATAATCATCTTATTTCATGAAATATAGTCAACATATTATCTCCTAAAATGATATTTATATTAGTACCATTATATACATATCATACTTGAAACATTTTATAAAAACCAGAGGAAGGAAAACAAAGGAAATGGTGAAATTAACTGATTAGTAAGGGTAAACATGGGGGATAATAAACAAAATAGTGTAATATGATCATATAGGTATGATTATATATTAAAGTGAATGTTCTAAATATAAGATATTAATTCCTAGTAAATCTTACATCATCAAGTTTCTAATAAATTCATATCTAGAAGAATTATTAATAAGGAGGTTAAATAAGTAATCATCATTCAAAATTCATAATGTAGGCATCCAATATCATAAAAAATACATCATAATATTTTAAACATATCTATTTTAAACCATGCCCATTAATATTTTTTTTAGAATAGATATAAGTAATCATACCCACACACCAATATGTAAACATAGCTATTTTCAATTATGTCTATACATAGTCCTATGAGAATAGCTAGAAGAAGTCATACTCATGCATTAATATGAGAAAAAGTTGTTCAAAATAATGTCCATGATTATCATCATCATCTCACGACACAAACTTTTCAATTTAACTAATTAATTTTAGGGATATAACAAACCCAACCATCACATAATCATGATCAATTCATTTGAATGCCACAAGATCATAAAAATTCAGCATATTATCATAGAATAACCCATGGAAAATAAATTATTTTTGTAAAAATATAACCATCACAACCATAAACCATACATGTAAATAATAATTTTTGTTTCATTCAATCATATCCTAAATAAAGAAAAATTGACAACAAATGATGTTACAATAGTTGAAAAATTATTTTAAAAGGTCACTAGAATTTTTATTGAGAAAAATAACCTTTTCATTTTGAAATCATTTATTTAAAATCCAAATATTTCAAAAATATTAAGGAAATAATTTCTTTTGAAAGAAAAATGGAAATCTGTAAAGAGTTTAAAAAATATATAACATTCATGATGGTGTGAATTTTCATTCATGATGTAATTATTAAAATAATTATATTGCTCACACCTCTGGTAATAAGATGTTTTTAAAAAATTACAGGAAAAATCATTTTAGTTTTTTTGAAATAAAACATGGGTAAAAATAAATTCAGATAATATTTTAAGAATAGTATAAAACATTATTTAAAACACAATATAAAACATGGATATAAAAGAGAGAAGTTTTTTGATCGAAAGAGGAGAAATAAGGCCGTATTTTCATAAAAACATTTTTTGAACAATTTTGAGTATAAATGATAGGAAATGCTACTAAAACATAAAAATCATATAAATAAATATAGTAGAAGAAAATAAAATGGGTTTATTAGATAAGGATCATATAATTTCCCTCAATATAAATTTATGCATAAATAATCTATTTTAAAATTGGACTAAAACATAAATATATTACCACAAATATTTTATTGATTCATAAACATTCAAATAAACTTTATAGAAATTATAAATTTTTTATAAATATAATCAATAAAAATATTAAAAAAATATCATATATGACTTACTTATAACATCTTATTTCCCATAAATTAATAATTCTATATTAAAATTAATATTTCTGGAGAAAATTTGTTTGTTTTTCATATATGTTTCACTTAGACAGTTCTAGTAATTCAAACTTGGTCATAATTTAATAAAATAATTGATTTTAATCATGAAATATGTATCATATTTATTCATTATATACACTTTTATAACCACTTAAAAATAATTGTTTAAAAATGAATTACATTTTTCCATGGTTAAGGTAGTATGTACGTATGCACAAGTGATGTTTCAACTTTTTGTTGGTTGAAATAAATGAAAGGTAAATAATAATTCAACTTTAAAGATTAATTATTATATCATATATATCATATATATTCAATAAATAAATCCTTATTATGATCCATGTAAAGTGAAAAATAAAAATGAACTATATCGCTTCATGGAGGTGGAAGCCTACACATACACATAAAAGACATTATCATTTTTCAATGGATGGAAAATATAGAAGGTAGATAAGATATTATAATTATAGAAGAATAATTATTTCATAAGTGACATATATAATCCTTAAACAAATCATAATAACAATTTCATGACCAACCTATCATTGCCTTCCAGGATAGAGATTGGTCGAGTGTGACACTCCAAGGCTACCTGCAATAGGCCAGGGGCTAGAGAAAAGAATGGAGTAGGAAATGTTGAAATGGGAGGAATTTACCTAGGTACCAGTATTCATGTGTTGAATAAAATAAATTCAACCATGTATAGATATAAAAATATAATGAACATATAGTATGTAACCCATTCATGCAAAAACCTCAAGTAAATCATCCAAGTTAAATAACATAATATAAAAGTATAAAAGGAAAAATACATTCCCAACCAGAAAATGAAGTCCAAACCAGAAGAAATGGTAAAAAGGAAATGAAAAGAGATATATAGACATATGATCTCCAAGGCCATCCACTAATCATGGAAGACACCTCCAAGTACTTATATTAATCTCCATAACTTTGTCTATGAATGTTATTTTAGATCTATCTATAAACAGCATAAGACACAACACGTGCAGGAAAAGACCATGCATGTTTGTGTATATACATACCTAGTTGGATGAACTAAAAACCAAGAAAGGGATTACAATACAATGGTTAGTTCAACCCATAAATAAATTGGGTAAGAATAACCCAACACCATACATGCTCAATAGAAACCCAAGTGAGAGAGAAAGGGGATCTCCATCATCTACTCCAACTTAGAAGATAGAGTCTACCTATAACTCCGAAGGCCCAATCTAATTTATAATCACTATGAAATATATCATGATAAGTACGGTGGAGGGACCAATACATTCCACTATGTTTCATAACCCATGAGAAACTATCTCCTAGCCATGTCTCTTGAATAACCTCTCAATAATATGGATGTCCCGCACCTCAGTTCTATGTAACAAAATGAGGGAACACTACTCCAAAAGAGGACCCACCCACCAAAAAATATCATTGATGGGGATTCCACTCTATAGATAGGGTACCCACACCCTCTATAATATAGGGGAGTACTACCTATAATTGTATAAAGGATATGGGGGACCCACACCCTAGAGATAGACATGAGAGTACCAACCCCGAAAACACTATGATGAACACACCTGATCATTGTCATCGAATAAGAGTCTTTGAAGAAGCATCTCATTCACATTACATTGAATTTCAAGTTTTCTACCGAAATAAAGTCCACCAGTGAGTTCTATTTAGAAACCACTCAAGATGGGATAATGTAATACCCAAGCACATGTCCCAAATAATGAGATATCTGTGGTATAAGGTTATGGAAAAAGTATATGGATCGTACTCGTGGTCACATGGATTGTGACTTTATCTGAGTACCTTGGTGTTTCATTTACTAGACCTAACTTGGGAATCCATGTGACACTAAATGGTGTGTAGATGGGTCACATGGTGTGTACACTCACTTGATGTACTATGAATATACACATAGAACACAACTCAGCTTTCCACACACATACACACGATATGTACCCCATGGTACATGACATGTCTGGCCACTCAGGGTCCTGGGTGTGTGAATTTGGCCCAAAATATTTTTAATGAGGTAGGATAACAAAGTATGTTGTACCTCCCACATGGAATGTGATATTTAACTCATAGAAAACCCTAGACTACATAAAAATCTGGACCACAGGGGGTGTGTTCCTTTATGATACATGAAATATTGTCATATATTTCCCAAAAATTGAAGTATTACTTCATGTGGATGATAGTTCTATGACTCCCACAAGTTAATCCACCATTGTACATACCCAAGATCACTGAATTTGATGGATTCCATCTTAAATCGTTATTCTTGGCCTTTTGTGGATGAAAAATATAAATATAACCACCCGATCAGAATTCATCATGAAAACAACCACTACATAAAATCCTAATAGTTGAATCTATCTCACAAAAACCAAAGAATACATTATTTTGATTTTAAAAATAGAATCTCCATATGGTTCCTAAATACACAAAAAATTTGGGAGTTTTATTGTTCATGAATCCATCCGGAAAATTATAAACCATGACCCTGTGGGGAAACTAAGAAGAATGTGAAGAAACATGGAGGAAAATAACAAGAACGAAGTGAGATACCAATTATGGAAGGTTTTATTCCACTCAAATATTACATATAGTAGAAACAGAGTAGAAACCTGGTTGATAGAAAAAGGAATACATCTCCCAGATCATGAATTTTTGTCAATACTAGCCTCATGAAATGAAACTACACTCATATGAAAGTAACTAAGGAAAATCATTCTTAAAAATTTAAAACAATGTTGAAAATTATTAATAAATTGTGATCCCTACCACGTGTTTGGATTAATTTTTTTTAAAAATTCATCCTCTAAAGACGACGTTGTAGAATCTGATTATTTCATCACGTGTCCTACAAATCTCTTTGATTTGATCATCATTGATCCATAATCCATGTTCTTTGAAGCCTATATTTTATCATCCTCCTCATATGATCTCCTAGAGATATAAGGATAACCATGGGAATTTTCAATATCAATAATTTTTTTGAGTAAATTTGGGTTTTAGTAAATCAATCAATCAATTAAAATAATTAACTAATTTACTCAATGCATTTTCCACATAACATCTTCCACGGAATGTCTGAAATCATCCATATTTTTGTTACCCCTAGGGAAAACTATATTCCAGAATTGACCATAGACTCAGATTTCCTATTTGAGGTCCCAAAAAATAGGAAAACCATTTATCCCAAAGAGATATGAATGCATGAAATAATATATTTAATATTTTTTTAATATACCATTAGATATCCTCTATGATCCTCAATATCACATATCGTAACAACATCCATCTTTGAAAATATTCATTGATATCTTCTAAATTCTTACTAGTGAAAAAATATAGTGATTACATACTCCCCTCTATAAATTATTTTCCATAAAAAATCACAATCGAAATAAAAATTTACTAGGTAATGAGCCCACATATGGATTTCTTACTCCCATGAGCTCTCCTACACACTCCCATACACACAAAGAATATAGACCAATGGGTTTTTCTTTCCACATAGGATCCAATTTTTTCGATCCCCATTCTCTATTGGGTACTCCATGAAGGTAGCTTGATCCTCGATGTCAAGATCATCCTAGTAAATATCTTGCGTCAGATATTTCATGTCCCTCCTCAGCTGCGAAACATGAAAGAATACCTGTACATAGTCTAAATATGGGAGAAATTATAATTATAAGAAACATTTACAACCCTCTATAGGATCACGAACAACCTGAGAAATATTTTGGATAACTTGATTCCTTGGACAAAACTTTGCAACCCCAGTCATGGGGAGACTCTAAAAAATAAATGGTCTCATTTATCAAAATACAAAGGTCTATGATGTCTATCTATAAATTATTTTGGAAAATATTATATATTCTCGAACAATTATAGATCACTTGAACGCTTTCCAAAAATTTACTTCCCTATTTATAACCCAATAGTAGAGGTACTTCTAACCCAATACCAAATAAAGAGTGACCCATGGGGTATCTTGTAAATTTAATCAAATGGTTCTATATTATTATTGGATTGATCGTTACTATTATAAGTTATATCCACACATGATGAGTGATCCACATAGTTCAATCTAGAAGCTAACACACAAGATTCCAACCTACCTACCAAAACCTAAATGGTCTGTTTTGACTTGACATCCACTTAGGGGGTTAAATTTTGTGCTCATTTGAAAATGGGTCCCAAAACCATTTGTTATCCCCCCCAAAACCTTGATGTATAGTATACTAAGCATCATATTTGATTATTAACATAATCGGTACCCCATAAACTGGGGGATCTATTTCACAAACAAGACTACTAACATGTGAGGTACTGAGAAACTAGATCGACTATGCTCTGCCTCATGATAGCCCACCAAAACTACCACTGAAGGTTTCTTTTCATATTTTCCACAACCAGAGTAACAGAATATGAGTAAGTATGACCTCCCCTATAAACACCTCCTTATTTAATGTGACTAGAACTACCATTCATCCTTGAAATGGGATGATGTGCTCCCCTCTATCATAAAATCTATTTGGTGCATCTCTTGAGGATATCTTATCATGTAAAACCTCATAGTAGATATATCCTAACTAAGTATCCCTCAAATGTTAAAGAATTGGAGGAGTAACTAACGTCAACCAAAGATAAGGTTCACCCTTTTACTCCACCAGGGTCATCTTAAAAAAGCCAAATTCTTTGACACCTCTTCCACTAAGTGATAATGAGTGTTACTATTAAAGAAACCTTTCACCACATTTCTCTTCCCTAGAGTATAGACTACCTCAATGTCATAGTCTTTAATGATCTCTAAAAAATTATTATATTTTAAGTTAAGATCCCTATAGGATGATATATACATGATACCCTCTAACAATTTATGAAAATAATAACATACTCACCCAGAAGATAACATATCCACATATTGAAAGAAAAGACCACCACTTCCAAAGAAGAGTCATGCGTTCCATACAATTTCTCATGGGGTCACACATGCCTTATCCCATCAGTATTATTTAACAGCCTCTACATCAAAAAGCATCCGAGACCCTCTCTAGAAGAAATAAAAAACACCCTAAACTTGATTCCCTTCTTCAGTATCAACCTATCGATTGAGGAAATTACACACCTCCTCTATTCACATGTGTGTCTAGTAAGGTTGAACTATATCAAAAATTTCCATATTCCCAGTGAAAAAATACTTCATGATGATATGACCTAAAATGTGAACATCCCTGATCAAAAAAAGAAACATTAAGAGATCAAAAAAAATTTGGTTCTCCTAGGGTAAGTCTATATCCATACTCAAATTCTCTGCATGATCCACCTCTAACACATAGTGAATGATAAGATCCTTAATGATGAAAATAATGAATTGACCCATGTATGGTTGTACAATCTAGTTTATAAGAGCCATAAAAAGACTGGGGTATTTTAAAACCCTTCTTTAAAGGTCTTACAACAATACCCTCATCTATTATAACTCACTGGGGTCCATCTGGCATGTCTCCATGGTATTGGTGAAGCCCTAGGGTAAAAATTTATGAAAGAGTAAAACCCCCTACACAATAAAACAAAGTCAAAATTTATTGTGTCTCATTGCCTCCATTGAAAGAATAAACTATAAGAACTCTTATTTAAGAGTCAAGTATCATCGAAAAAAGTTAAGTGTGATCATTGAAAAATATTATATAGTGGTATTTTTCAATAAAGGTTGAGATAAAGGATTTAATAGAATATTGAGGTCTCAAACTAGCGATTCAACAAGAAAGGAGTGACCTACACCCTTGGAAAAGCTATCTAATAGGGGTCATGGGTCATAGATAAGATCACAATGATGCCTTTAGTCATATGTCTCCACTGCATAGAGATATAATTACACATTCAGTCTAGTTTATCATGACCAAGGATCAAATAGACACCTCAGTACACAAGAGAAACCTTGAGAATACAATTCAAGTAAACTCATGCACCACACCATGACACTATAATATTTGGGCAACATTGAATCACCAACATGGTATTAAATTGTATTGAAAAATAATACATCTTAGTGGGTTAAGTATCCCCCTTCCTTGAATGATCATAGTCTCACCAAAAACATTAACATGATGGTAAAAAATACAACCAAGAATTAATTTTAATTAGAAAGAACTGAAGTAGAAATGAAAAAGGGACTTAGATCTTACCTAATACTTTGTCTAGAGTCCCTAGATTAGTACCCTCTACTGTTTTTCCTCCCACTACTAAAAATGGGTTGTTCAAGAATATCAAATGGGATGATATACTTAGGGTTTAGCTTTACTTCCTTCCAAAACCTCATTACCTTCTTCCATGGAGATATGCGGATGAATACCATGTCTCTAACTTTGAACTCAAGGTCCTGTCAAAGATTGTCTACATAATAATTCTGTCAATATTGGGCTACCTTGATGTGCTACTAAATGGTTTTCACATTATCCACCATTTATTAAACAATTTCATGTCCTAGAATCTTATTCTCACCAAATTCATCCCAAAATTCTGGTGTTCTTAACCTTTTCCCATAAAGGGCTTCATATGGTTCCATTTGGATTCTGGAGTAGAATCTGTTGTTGTAGGAGAATTAAACCAGTAGAAGATGTTGGCACCACCCTCCATTGAAGTACACATGACATGCTCCCAACATTTCTTTAAATTTATGAATAGTTCACTCATATTGGCAATCAGTTTGAGAATGATAGGCCGTACTATGGTTCAGTTCAGTGGTTAGAGAATATTAGAGACTTTTCCAGAACTTCGAGGTAAATCTTGGGTCTCTCAAAGATACAAAAGACAGTTGTACTCCATACAAACTTACCACCTATTTGATATATATTCATGAATGTTTATCCAGTGATAAGTACTCTTGAATTGATATAATGTGATATTTCTTTGTAAGATGATCCACTATGACCCATATAGCATTGTTTTCTTTGGATGTCCTTAGAATTATAGTGACAAAGTCCATGGTGATGTTATCCCACTTCCATGTTGGTATGGGTAGTGGTTTCATAATCACCATAGATTTTTTCATTTCACCCTTCACTTACTAACATACCAGGAACATTGATGTATACTCAGCAGGCTCATTATTCATATTGTCCCACCAAAACAGTTCTCTTGGAGATCTCGTTACATATTTGTGCTCCATAGGTGAATAGAGAAGGTTGAGCTATGTATGTCATTCAAAATATTCATCTTTAATTATGTATTAGATGGTACATAATGTCGCGACCCAAATCCTTCAAATCCTTCCTCATCAATCTTGAACTCAAAGGATTTCCCATTTCTAATAGCTCACACCCTTTTTAGAATTTCCACATCTTTTCTTTGAGCATCCTTTATTTTCTCCATGAGGTATGGTTGATAAATCATTTGAAAAAGGATTGATGATGTTCCTACTTTAATGATTCCCATGTATATCCTCTACAAATATAATAATATTGGATCCTTTTCAATTATCATTATTGATAAAGAAGTGGGATACTTTATACTTAGATCATCCACCACTTTATTTGCCTTAATAGGATGGTCGTGGATTGAGCAGTCATAATTCATGATGAGATCTAACCATCTTCACTAGTGGATATTAAGCACTTTTTTTGAGAATATATATTTGATAATCTTGTGATCAATATACATCTCACAATTCTCCACATAAGGATAATGCTGCAATATTTTCAAAGAGAAGATCACATCCACAAACTCCAGATCACACATAGGAAAAAATTTCTCATGGATTTTCAATTGCCTTGTGGCATAGGATTTCAATTTACTATATTTCATTAGAAGAAATCCTAATACCTTATTTGAAACATCACTATACACCACAAAGAGTTATCCACTTTTTGGGAGTGAGAGTATTGGCATAGTGATAAACCTCTTTTTCAACTCCTTAAAGTAGTCTTCACATTCTTGATTCCAGAAATACTTAACCCCCTTATGTGTCATCTTGTTCATTTGGTTTGAAAATCATGAAATGTTATCCAAAAATAATTTTTAATACCCAGATAGACCAAGGAATCTATGGATCTTTGTTATATATGTTGGCCTTGGACACTCTTCAATTACCTTTATATTTGAAGGGTTTATAGATATCTATTTGTTGGTGATAATGCCCCAATAGTGATATGTCCTCCATCCAAAACTCACATTTAATGTACTTTGCATATAGTTTCTCCCTTCTTAAAGTCTTTATCATAGTATTAAAATGCTTCTCATGTTCATCCTTGCT